>OV816028.1:76230430-76547930 GCA_929113105.1 Agrypnus murinus | reverse complement strand
AGGTTTGAAAATATCCCAATAAACAATTTTCCGTATAATTATGTATCTTATTCGATCTGCACCAATCCATAAATTTAGAATATGCCAATTCATACCTTTTCCTAGATTTGTCCGGTAATAAATTTTGAATTGCCGTATTGGCGGATTCCCTAATTTCGGGCGGGGTACAACTCATATCCGAATCGGAAGACATTTTTTTTACTGCAAAATTTCTGCCGAAAAACAATCTGTCACATTTGTCAATTGCAGTCATGACTTGCTTTGGTTTATTTTTTTAAATAAAAGTTGTGAAATCAGATAAAAATTTTATTTGACATTTATAACAATGACTACGTTCGTTTCAAAAAATATTGTACAATTCTCGTGCGTGAACAATGTTCCCGCGTTCACGCATATGAAGGCCCTCGCTCCCTTCGGTCGCTCGTGCTTCAAAACTGCGTTCACGCGGGAACATTGTGTTCCCGCACTCGTATCGTAAATAACTATTAAAAGTGAAAATAATATAAAAATGATTTTTGCTATGTTGATATAAGTGGCATTCATTAATTTTTTTTCTATGTTGGTAACACTAATGATATTGAAGTCAAGTATTCACATTGTATTCACAAATAGAAACGTGTTTGGTTCATAAAAATTGATTTTACTTTTTGATATTAGGTTAAAGATAAAGGATCCAGGTCATCACCGAGAAAGCAAACACGGAAAAAGACAACTGCCGAGAAACCAAAACCGAGAAACCAAAACCAAGAAACCAAAACCGAGAAACCATAACCGAGAAGCCACAACCGAGAAAACTAAAGCTGAGAATAGAAACTACTGAGAATAACAAATACCGAGAATGCATCCATGCATTATGAAGTAATAATTATTTAATTAATTAATATTAGAATATTAACACTCACACGGCATAGCGTGTCCTGTTAGAGTTAGTTTCTCTCTCAGTCGTCACGTTAACTATTGAAGTCTGTCCCTTTTAGACCTATCAAACTTACTAACTTATGACCTACCCTCCCCTGTATAGCGTGTCCGTTGGCCTTTCTTTTTCTTTCCTCGCTCTATGTATTTTCCTTGGTCTCTGTTAAATCTATCAAACTTACTAACTTATAACCTAACTTCCGCTTCATAGTGTTTCCTTTACGCAGTTGGTCTTTCTCTGTCCTTCCCCGCTCTATGTATTCTCCTCTGTCTCTTTTAGATATATCAAAGTTACTAACTTTTAATTATCACTTCATGAATTCTCGGTAGTTTCCATTCTCGGCAATGATTTTCTCGGTTGTGGTTTCTCGGTTATGGTTTGTCGGTTGTGGTTTCTTGGTTATGGTTTCTCAGTTGTGGTTTTTCGGTTATCTTTTCTCGATTATTTTTTGTCGGTTTTGGTTTCTCGGTAGTTGTCTTTCTCGGTGTTGTCTTTCTCGGTGATGACCGCATACGCGTAAAAACACAAATTTTTCAATCGCTTTGGAATTTCTACTAATTTATTAAATGAAGACCCTTGTAAGTGGAACGATAATGAAGCTTATAATAAAGTAAAGAATATAATTCATAATTTAAATGTACTGAATGATGCAGCAGAACGTGTAGTAAAATTAATTGAAGAATACAATAAAGTATTAACCAAAAAAGAAGAAAAAAGCAATATTTATTGCAAGTGGTTACTAACTATCGATAAAACTGCAAATCTCATACTAAAACAGCGTTGACTAGTACTACAAGTTAAGATTAATTTTGTATTATTTTTACTTTTAAATGTTTTTTATTACTCAAAATTAAAATTTTCAAAATAAAAAAAAATTAATTGGTTTTTATTGAAAATTAAATTAATATGAAATATTCTTATAGAAATTAAAATGTTTGGTTTTTTAATAATATGAATGGCTATAACTTCCTTATTTGTCAACCGATTTTTATTATTTTTGGCTTGTTGGAAAGGTAATCGATTATAGCATATGTATTAATATTTATTTTTATGTTCAGGGTTGGTATAATATATTTCAGGGATGGGTAAAAGGAAAAAATGCAAAAAATTATATTTTTCGAAATTCTGACCGGCTTGAGCTACCTCTAAATCACTTCGGATTGATCTGAAACTTCATATTTTATCGATTTTCATCTATTCGCACATTCTTAGGGGGATCGATCAACAATCCTACTGAAATAAAATTTTCCCATACAAGCAAGGGCCACAGATGGCAGTGACCTGAAGATGGCAAGTGTGATCTTGCCGAAACGTCGTCAACCATTGTCTGGTTCCTCTAGGAGCCGAATAGTGAATACGCGGAGTGAAACCCGGAAGAGTAGTGAAGTATCATATAATATCCGCGGAAATTTAAAATGTAACATATATATATATATATATATATATATATATATATATATATATATATATATATATATATATGTTACATTTTAAATTTCCGCGGATATTATATGATACTTCACTACTCTTCCGGGTTTCACTCCGCGTATTCACTATTCGGCTCCTAGAGGAACCAGACAATGGTTGACGACGTTTCGGCAAGATCACACTTGCCATCTTCAGGTCACTTCTAACTTCCTTCTGCTTCGCGTAGCAGAACATTCTATAACATTCCGGCCGACTATATAAGGCTGGAGCGTGTGTAATGGGGTTCACAAGCAACTATCCCCTACCTGACGATAGCCAATAGCTTGAAACAGCTGTAGTAGGGTGCTGCTTGTGAATCTCATTACACACATAATTTACTTGTGGGTTAATAGCAGTCAACTATTAATTTGTTTTTACATATAAAGTACCCACGTATTAAATGACACACTAATGTGTCTTTATATTTTGTTCATTTATATCTGACGGACAAACCGATGGTTTGTTTTCCTGTAGTGGCTTTTCAAATGAATTTTGAACCCTACAGGTGGCATCATAATTATATTTTGATGCTAATATTAATTCCGGCAGACTATATAAGGCTGGAGCGTGTATAATGGGGTTCACAAGCAACTATCCCCTACCTGACGATAGCCAATAGCTTGAAACAGCTGTAGTAGGGTGCTGCTTGTGAATCTCATTACACACATAATTTACTTGTGGGTTAATAGCAGTCAACTATTAATTTGTTTTCATATATATATATATATATATATATATATATATATATATATATATATATATATATATATATATAACCATTAGTCCCATACTATCCCATACCAATGATCAATTTAGCTGTCAATATTGCTTTGTACGAAAGATCAAAGATTCCTTGTTTGTAATATGTTTTAGGTTATGCTATTCCATATTCGTTTTGATAATAATTAAATAAATATTCCAACTGGCTCCGTAGGGCAGCATTAATTCTGTAATTATCTGTAATTAGTAATTGACAGGCTGAATGTACAGTTCCAGAACTATTTTCATAATCGGATTTTTGAGGCTATAGAAATTTAGTTTTAAAAGTTTTAACTACAATATTCCATACCTATTTGTTTATTTATTCTTAATACATTTTTATAATTTTATTCTTAATCTAAATTTAGGACTTTAAACACTTCATATAAGTGTTATACAAACAATGTATCTATTGTTCCCTAAAGTCTAATTAATACAGTATGGAATGATAAGTGCATTTTTACAGACGGACAAAATTATTCTTCACATATATATATATATTTCATTAATTAGATTACCTCTTGAAAACTAGCATAAACGAGTTTGACATAAAGCAGAAACAACAATTTAATTACACTATAATTCAATATGAAAATAAAGTAATAAAAATCAAAATATTGTTTCAATCGTTGTGGCTATACTGGGTGACAATGGACCTATGGCCAAGCTTTACATATCTTTTATCGAAGCATTTCGTCGGAAATACCAATAACTTGGATTTTCGATTTTTGAAATGGAATGCCCTGTATATTTTACACTTTTGTAATTTATATTCACTAAAGTCAAAGTTCACCAGGCCAAATTGCAAATCTTAATTTTTTTCTTTTTTTTTGAATTTTTAATACTAATTTTTCTTTTTTAACATAGACGGTCATGTGCAAAAACCTTTCCACTTAATTTTATAGCCTTGGTAGCGTAGAGACTAGCGCGCTAGTTGCTCACCCAAGCGTACCAGGATCGAATTCCGGTGCCGGCAGATCTGGTTAAGATCTACAGTTCTCCTTAGCGGTACCCCAAATGTGGAATTTGTGCTATATCATTTGCAAGTCGGTTGCGTAATAATAATAATAATCGTCCCTCCCTCCCGTAAAGCTTCATAGCTTTGGGCCTGGTTCGCCAGGCAATGGGTAGTTTCACCTATTAGCTCAATTTCATGAAAGAATGAAGTTTTCTGCTGAGCTTTTTTTTTACAAAAAATTCGCTTTTAAAATAAAACTTATAATGGACCGTTTTGCCATTAGGTATAAAATCTTATTACAAATCTAACAATACACATAATATACGACTGCATCTAAATCAAAATATTGCATCTAAATAAAGATATTTGTAAAATTATAAAATACAAAAAATTGTATCTATAAAAAACTAAAAGATGAAAATCTGTCAACATGGCAGGATGTAATTTAAATAGTAAATTACTAAATATGTAAAACATACATGGTGCTTCATTTAAAAAGTCTCTACATGCCAGTAAATCCGAAATCGTGCTTATCCTATCTGCATAACAAATCTCACATAAATCGATGCATAAATGTTGGAGAGATAAGCGTCATCCGGTATACAAGTAAGTAGATATACATAAGATCAAATACATAGCGTCTCTAGTAATAGGGAACTATCAAGGTAAACTTATTTTATGCATTAAAATTGCATTGCGTTTTTGTGTATACAGGTTGGAAACGCATAGGCTCTGTATAGGGATATAAAGAACGGTAGTACGATAGTGAGGACGTGGATATGCAGGCACAGTTCACGGGCAGAAGCAGTTAGTTTACAATAGTCGCATGGAAATTAAATTTATTTTACAGTATTTTTAAAATTGTAATCTCAACATAAAAAGAATTTACTGATATTGCATGTTTAAAAGATAATTCGCATTTAGATATCTTAAAATGTGAAGATTATAACAAGCATAATATTTTTATTTTAAAAATAAAACATGCTATATTTTAACCAAAATGTAGAATTAATGTCGTTGTTTTTATTTAGAAATTAGCACTTTTTATTTATCATAAAGGTAATTTTCAATTTCTCCTAGAAAAGTCTTTAATGTAGTGCTTACAGTAGAAACATTGGAGAAGTACTTTGTGAATTACTGACAATATCGTTAATGCGAAGAAGATATACTTTAAATTTATCACTCGAGCATCGCTTTTTCGACACACATCGAAATGGTGTGTCGTATGTCGCTAAATACTGTTAATAATAGGTGTGTTGATGGCGCTGAGGTTCCTCTTTTACCGCAAACATTTCACTATCCCACTCCCGTTTCTCATGAACGCTTTTATAGTTATTGGTATACCAACTCCAAGCGTTTCCAGTCTGTACATAGAAATCTAATTTTTGTTTGTTGTAATACTAATACATTTTATATTATTAGATGTTTCTGGGCGCTTTGAAATCTTAGAATCCTTAAATGTATCATGTAAATACTGTACCCATTATCATAACAATAAATGTTATGAAATCAAATTTTATTTACTTATCGTAGCCGTTGAACATATTTATACATACCTGGTGTATTACCGTTGGTGTACAAAATAAAGCAATATGTGCAGCTTGGAACAAAATATTGATAATTTCATGAATGGCTGAAAGAAATTGTCTTTACTATCAAATGTGTATACCTCGAATACTTTGCTAACGCAATCTGTTTTTCTTTGCAGACGATGTTATCATCGTGGAATATCAGTATTGCATTTTTGGCTGTATTAGCCGTTTTAATTTATGTTTACTTTACCCGAAACTTTAACTACTGGAAAGATCGTGGCGTGCCTCACAAACCTCCAGTTTTTTTCTTTGGAAACTTTCTCGAGTTAATATTCGAAAGGAATAGAGCAGGAACAGCCATAGCAAAACTATATCACGAGTATGACGGGCCCTATTTTGGATTTTATTTACTGAATAGACCGCAATTAATAATTAGAGATCCAGAGATAATGAAAGATATCCTGATTAAAGACTTTTCAAAATTCCAAAACAGAGTTGTTTATTCTAACGAAAGTATTGATTCAGTGTTAGGCAGTTCTTTATTTGCCACACGAGCTCCACATTGGAAAGTACTCAGAACAAAATTAACTCCAGTCTTTACTTCTGGAAAAGTAAAAATGATGTTTCATTTAATAAATGAATGTGGAGATAATTTAAAAGCTTATATTAATACAATAGTGAGTAAAGAAGGTATAAATACAAAAGAGTTAACTGCAAAGTTTACAACTGATGTGATATCTACGTGTGCGTTTGGAATACAAGCTAATTCATTTGCTACTGAGAATAGTGAATTTAGAATAGCAGGAAGGAAATTATTTGAAAGATCACTGCTGGGAAGTTTACAAGTATTATGTTATTTCTTTGCACCTCTGTTTGTAAAATTATTTAAATTTCCATTCTTTGATCCTGATGCGATTAATTTTTTGAGAATAGTATTTATGGAGACAATTAATCAAAGAGAGATAGCTAAAAGTAAGAGACATGATTTAGTTGATATTCTGATTGACTTGAAAAATCAAGAAAAGAAGGAGGATGAATATAAATTCGGTATGTGCTTCGATTAATTGGTTTACAAAATGAATCTTCTGGATAAAATTCTTTTTGCAGTTGGTGATCGATTGCTGGCCCAAGCAGTTGTATTTTTTGGTGCAGGGCATGAAACAACGAGTCTTACTATTGCTTTTACCTTACACGAATTAAGTCTAAATCTTGATATTCAAGATAGAGTTAGAAAAGAGATACAAGACGTTATTGCAGATCATGGAGAGCTTACTTACGAAAGCGTACAACATATGAGATATTTAAATATGATTATTTGTGGTAAGTACTTAATAAATATCTAAACATTAATTTTATAACTTGTTCTATATTAATATCACCCTTTTGTCTTCTAGAAACCTTAAGGAAATATCCTGTAACTCAAATTCTCCAAAGAGAGTCTTGTGAAGATTACAGAATTGCTAAAACTGGACTAGTTTTAGAGAAAGGAACTGCAATTATGTTTCCTACACATACTATACACAATGATCCAAAATACTTTCCAAATCCAGAAAAATATGATCCAGAACGATTTAATGAAGAAAATAAACATAATATAATACCTTTAAGCTATATACCATTTGGAGAAGGTCCTAGAAGTTGCATAGGTAAACTACCTATGCCTATTTCTCTATTATGTGTATGTGAGCAGTTGTTTTACTAATCTTACTTGCAGGGGAAAGATTTGCTTTGTTATCCAGCAAACTGGGAATAATACATATCATAAGAAATTTCAGAGTTGAAAAGAATTCTCTTACAAAGAACACTTTGACGTATGCTAAATCTCTTATTGTCTCGTTACAAGTACAAGGTGGAATTAATGTAACATTTCAGTCTTTGGAATGAGTTATTTATTTGTAAATTTATTGTAATTTTAAACTTAAACTAGGAAAGTTCTGATAATTGTTAATAGATAAGCGTACTTTTAATTGTTATTAATTATGATAGTTTATATTAGAAATTATATTGTTAATTAATTTTGATATTACGTATAAATGACATAAAATTTGTAGAATTTGATTTATTTTTCTAATTTTACACAGTTCTCAATTGAAACTCTTTGATGAGCCTATTTATACTAAATGGAATTTATGTATTTTATAGAAATTTTATATTTTGATAATAAAAAATTTCAATAATTTTAGTAATCTTCCTTTCAATTTATAAAATCTAATAACTTATTATTATAAGTTTCCCCATGAATAATATTTAAAATGTAGCTACAGCGTCCTCTATACCCATATATAAGTACTAGATCGTATCATATTTTACCTCTTCTTATAAGGTAACGAAATAGCAGTAATCCCTTGTGATAGGTAATTTGTTTGTAAATCTTAATTTTATGTTAAAAATTCGCTAGAGCATGTATTAATCAGGTTGGTTTGTGCCTAATGACGTTCTTTCGGTAAAATCTTCAACACGCGTCTACGAATATAAAATCGCGATTTTTCTCGAAAATTCACTTACTTCATGTAGTGATAATTTTTTGCTTTGAGCTGGTTGGTAGTATTTTCTTGAAAAACCTCGTAATTTCCTTATTCGCCTTTGTTCCAATAAATGACGCATCAACCAACTGTCGTTTAACATTTTCGGAAGTAAGTTACCTCTATAATAATTATCTCCCAATTATTTTAAGAAGTTGTTAGCCAATCTTTGCCCTTGCAACACTAAAGTAAATTCATTTATTGAAGGTTTTCGACCTGGAGTTTCGTCTACTTTAAACATGCTGTTTAAGGAATCATCTTATTGGTTAGAGCAGATAGCGACATTGTCTTGTTTAATAATGGAATATTCTAGCTACTACAATACATGGTGACTTGTGCAACCAATTTGGTAAAGGGAATTTATTAAATATAGCCGCTACTGGTTGAACAATAAGAAAAGTAAGTGATAGTTCTTTAAGTTGTTTAAACATATTAAAAAGTATCATTTGAAAGATCATTTTGTAATAATTAAAGCGTTAAAATTTACAAATAGTACAATTTAAAAGAAAATCGTAAAATTCCAGGTATATGGATGTTAACTGTAACTGAATTTTTAGTACATCTCTATTTTGAATAAAAATGTATATTTTAAACAATTTAAAATAATCTTGTTTATTGTTTTAGCCTTACTTTGTGGAACTCCATAATCATGAAATAAATAAAGATTAATAAAAAGTTTCTCAATTTTTATTGACTTATAACCTGACAATATTGTTTCGACAGCTAAGCTGTCGTTATCAAAGGTAATATAAATATAAACAAACACGTCGCTAAGGTAAATACAAAAAATAGGTAACTAGATAACAAGATAAAAATAACCAGAATTAAATATCTAACACTTCCAGTAACGGAACTACGGAGCTCAATCTGTTTATTCATTAAAGGTACCTTGGTTTGTTTGCAATTTAATATTATTTTGAGGAGCCATTGTGTGATTTTGTACTAAGAGGCATAGTTAGATTTTCCAGGATGTTTATTTCTGTAACAACGTACGTGTTCTTTATATCTTATGTCAAAATTTTTTTTCTTTTTTTTGTCAAAAAGTGTTTTCCCAATATACGCCAAATTTAAATAACTTTGTAAGCAGTTTGTTAGCATTTTTAATTCTTGGGTTTTATTAGTTGTTACTAGAGAATTAAATTATAGAGCATCTAAGTATTATTTAAAAATTTCATCTGTGACTGTTTATTCTGTTTCTTTTTCTAAACTTAAAACGATGGTTTATAATTAATAATTGATTTCAAGATAATATTTTGTTTAAGAAATAAACGTATGAAATAGTATATTATTATACGAGTTGTATAAGACGCTCTATTGTAGCAGTTGTTTGGGACACGACGAGAGAAGCGAGGAGTGTTCCAAAGGAACGAGTGCTACAATACGTCTTATAAAACAAGTATAATATACTATTTTTTATACTTTGCGTCATTAATTTTATAGAAATTGTAAATTCAAGCTATTAAAAACATTGCATTACAATCTAGTGATTTTTGCGTTTAACATGTGGTAACACTATAAAATGACTTTTCACGTTTTGTGAGGTTAGAATGTGTCAAAACTAAATGTGTTTATATGCAATATAAAGCAAATGTTATGAAATCCTCTATTATGAAATCGTTTTCGGTGTCACAATGAGCCCATTGTGAACGCAAAGTACAAAAATTATTTTATGTCGTTTATTCATTGTATGTTGTATATAAACAGGGTGATTATACGAAGGGCATCAAACGCAGCAAGTAGTTAGACATCTATAAGACAAACAAAAAAATGCCGATAACGTTTTTCTCTCAGAAGCGTAGTTTTCGAAAAAAAATGCAAACAAAGAACGGTATAATGTTTTTAGCACATACAGTAGGATTTATGTGGCCATCAAAACAATTTTATTTTTATTTTTTCCCTTTTTACAATACAATTTTATGAGGCCAATCATTTAAAATGATAATTCCGCGAACGCCGATAATTAAGAAAAGGATATTGGTGTAGGTCAAGTCATTGATCAATTAAACGATAACCTAAAGTTTTCCGGTCATTAAATCTGGAGTTTTCATTACTAAAATATTTAGTAATTTAATTAACGTAGTCACAACAAAACATCATTCGTTCGGGGGATACTCACATTGAATCACGGATATTATAAATATAATTCGTAAGGAAATTTTCATATCAAGCAATTGGATTTGTTTTTTAGATTAATCCGCTTTAATCTAATTAAGTTATTGCTATTAGGAAATCAACTGTTTTTTTTATTAGATAAGATATTCTCTTATAAATTAGATTTATTTTAAAGCTGTTATTAGACCTTGAATTTATTTCAATTCTGCATAAACAAACACGTTGTATTGACAAATTATTTTGTCTATTAGCTCTCAAATTTCAGCTGGCACTAATAACAGTTATTAATATCACTATAAATACGTTTATAATTTTACTGACTTTCTCTAATCAATAAACATAAACTGAATGCTGCACTACCCTTGTGATTTGTGTCGATTCATTTTTTGTATTATTGGTAAATACTTACCTCTCTAAAACTGCGCATGCAATTAATAAAATTGATATTAATGTGATAAGGATTTTATATACTCCCGGTTTTTTCGTCACGTTTTACTCTCTGTCGAATAGCTAATAATTAACAAAAGTACTAAATGTATAATTTTGGTAATCTTACAGTACCAGGTATGTAAGCTCACGTTTAAATGAAACTAAATAAAATCCCGTTACAAATAGATGGCTTGTAAAAATCAAATACGCAACTTTTTTTATTTAAGTTTTTTATAAATTACAATTCGTCATCTTACTCTGCATTTTAGTTCAGCATGAAATCTCTATGTCAACGAAGCGTAGCAATTTGATCTGTAATAGTACAATGTAACACATGTGGGCGCTTTAAAATAGTGGCTTTGGGCTAGCAAGGACGCAAAAATACACAATTAAATGTGATCTCATCATGTTTGTGAGACTTTAAAATTTATATAATTAATAATAATATTATAATTTTACTACTTTTCTAAAAACGTCGTGCAAAATTACTAAAAAATTTTACTGTCTCTAATCAAAATACTTGATTAAAATTTTTTGTTCCAAATGCCATCAGAAATGCGCTGGTTAAGTCTAGTTCATACCCCATAGGAAATGAACCACCCTATATACTGTGTACTAATTTTGGTTGTTTTCTAAACTTTATTTCTTGAATCGATTGGATTCAACTATTAGAGATTGCGTTTCCTACAATGGGAAAATGTAACAATAATTCGGGAATTTATTTAAACTGATTTAAATCTGAAACCAAACAAGCTGGCGCTCACAGGCAACCATGGTTCTATTCGAATTAGCCAACCTTTCAATGTTCAAAATTTCAATGAGAAATTGTTTCAATGAAACTTTCATTAGCTATGCCGTGGGAGTAAACTGTAAGCTTAACGTAAGTATTACAACTTTGATATCCAGTTGTAGGGTCTTAGAGAAATTGATCAAGCTTTATTACAGAGAAAAGCTTTGATACTGCAGCTATCATAGTTATAGTTGTGCAGTTTCTAGACGAATCCATTCGTGAATCCATTTAGTGTGCGTTACTAGATATGTTAATTCAATATATACAATGCAATATGCTCTATTCAGAATTTAATAATCATCTCACACAATTGCGTTTACTGTATGTTTATGCAACCAACAATACATACCCTCTTTAATTTCAATTAAGGATAATTTAAAACTAATTGAGTTTTTAGAAATACAAACGTAAATGAAAATACCATTTATTGTAAAATAAAAGATGCAAAGCAGTATTTTTTATTAACAAACCACGTCTGTTCATGGTAAAATGCATGTACTTGCCACAACCAACCAATTTAGCTTGATGCTTTCACTTGATTATTTTCAAATGCAATATAGAGTAATAAAGTGTATTGCATTTCAATTTAATAGTACCGTATAGTTAACGCGTAAGTCCATTAAAAATTATCTGGGATATTACAGAATCAGCATACATACAGCGACATATACATATAGAAGCAAACATACAGCGACATACAAAATATAGAAGATTGAAAAGTTTCCCGAATCACCACTAGGGAGTTACGTTTCTTCAAATATCTTTATGTGGTTGGGTTGGCTCTTTCATATGAATTTTCTGTTGGTACCAAATACGAGGGTGATCTGAAAAGTTTTCGACCTAACAAAGATACAAGACATTTTTTTCTTTAAATTTATTTTTATTTTTCTACATAGTCTCCTTGTAAGTCTACACACTTCTTCCAGCGATGCTCCCATCTCTTTAACCCGTCCAAATAGTACTCGGCGTTTTTCTCTGCAAAATAATTGTTCACGAAGGTGATTGCCTCCTCATTTGACGAAAATCTCTGTCCTCCGAGCGCAATTTTTAGATGAGCGAACAAAAAGAAGTCGCTTGGGGCTAGATCTGGTGAGTAAGGAGGATGGTCAAGCAGTTCAAACCGTAATTCGTGCATTTTCGTCATGGCAACCGCGGAGGTGTGAGACGGCGCATTGTCTTGGTGAAACAGGATTTTCTTTTTCTGCAAATGTGGCCGTTTTTCCGCAATTTCTGCCTTCAGCTTGTCAAGTAATGATGCGTAGTATGCTCCTGTAATGGTTTTTCCTGTTTGAAGATAATCGATTAAGATAACTCCATGACTATCCCAAAAAACAGTCGCCATCACTTTCCCAGCCGACATAACAGTTTTTGCTTTTTTTGGAACCGATTCCCCCTTCGCAGTCCACTGTTTTGACTGTATTTTTGTTTCGGGCGTATAATGGTGTATCCAAGTTTCATCTACAGTAATTAATCGGCGCCAAAACTCTGTTTTATTGTGCCTAAACTGCGCCAACAGAGCGTTGGAAATGTTCATTCGAACACGTTTTTGGTCTAACGTGAGCAAACGCGGCACCCAACGCGCGGACAACTTTTTTCATGCCTAAATCTTGATTCAATGTGACAAACACGTTCTTTGGACATATTCATAGCCTCTGCTGTCTCTCTCACTTGAATTTGACGGTCGTTTAGCACCATTTGGTGAACTTTAGCGATGTTATCGTCAGTGGTTGCAGTTTTTGGACGTCCCGAACGTTCATAGTCTCCCAAGCTGGTACGGCCACGTGTAAATTCAGCTGCCCAAAATTTCACTGTGGTAAATGATGGCGCAGAGTCCCCATACACAGAGTCCAACTCATCTTTGATTTGCTTAGGCGTATTGCCTTTCAAAAACAAATATTTAGTGACAGCTCGATACTCGATTTTTTCCATTTTCACAAAAACACTCACATCGACTCAAACGATTGAGATCAAATAACAACTGCGCGTCCAAAATGGCTGAAATTTTGGTGAGTACCTGTCAAAAGATGCACAACTACATTCCCTAGCTTTTATTGACGAGTGCTGCCATCTTCACGTTAAGGTCGGAAACTTTTCATACCATCCTCGTAGTTCTGTCAGTTTGTTTCTGAAAACCATTCAAATCAAACAGCTTTGTGCGTTTTCAATTATAGATATTCTTTTTCTTTTGGAAGAAAGAACTGCAATGAAAATTAAATTTAGGTTGTTTTTGCTAATCTAGGGGATTCTTACCTTCGTTTTCCACCTTTCATCAGTAAAAAAAACCAAGAAAGCTTATGTTTCTCCAACCTTTCAATTATGCGTCGATGATTACATGTAACTTTTTGTGGTTATATATGTATGTTCTTTAATGTACTTATTTGTAGTTTTATTCGAACTATTCACGTGGTAATAGGGTGCTTCAAATGTAATAGTATGTTTAATTAAATTACTCGATATCTAGTACATATGTTTAATTAACTAAAATGAAGTAATTAGATAATTGTAGTAGATGTACAATATAAAATATAGTGCATTGTTTACTATTTGTTAGCTACCCTCTTATTTCGCTTCTGTATTACTAAATTTACTGCGAAACTTGGCAGGTTCTGCCTATAATGTATGTAATCTAGAAATTCTAATCGGTCTAATCGACCATCCCCTATTAGTTACTACACACCTTTAAATTAGATATCATCATTCAGGTAAATCCCGATTAACCAGTCAATTGAAGGGAAAGGCTAATATGTTAAATTATACGGGTCACTAGCTTAGAATCATTTACAATCAATACAAACCGCTTATCTTGGGAAATTTGGAAAATAGAAGAAAGGGCATACAATGCTAATCTACGTAAGTTACAGTGCTTAACAACAAGATAATTGTGAGATTTGACGCTGTCCTTTTTGTTTGATATATGTTAACAATTTGATTAATTGTAGGTAAATATGTATAAATTTATATCGGTTTAGATTAATTAAAATGTAACATGAAGTTGATGTCACAAAAGTCGCATAAAAGAAAACATTCTTCCATTTATATAACATAAAAGCCACATAAACACGAAATGTTTTATTTTATTCATTAAAACATGTATTCCGGGTTTTTACTATTACATAACTATTTATTTTTTACTTTGCACTTATTTTAGAAGTGAACTAACTACCAAATGTGCAGAAAACACGTACTCAAATAACATTTTGTGTAAATATAGGTATAATTCTTTTAGATGAACAAAACATTTTTTGCGGACAATACACAGGTATTGCAGACGCTTTTTAAAATACAGTTCCAGCTCAAAGTTCTAAGCTAAAGTTTTAGAACAAAATATCGCACGCACCTAAATATATTTTTTATATTTGCGTGTCCTAATGAAGCTATTAGGACACGCATTTTGCGTGTGCTTATGAAATTTATTAGAATAGGGAAAACAGTAACATTTTATTTTTTAAAGTTAATGTCAGTATGAACAGTTGTTTTAAAAATGTCAAACTTATTTAATGCCGTAAAAAAAACAAATGCGAAACCTGAGTTTTCAGTGTTGCCAACTGTTAAAATAGTTAAGAGAGTTCCCCTAACAAATTTTATTTAAAATTAAGTTATTTCTTTTTTAAAATGATTAAAAATAAGGCAAATAGAAAAAATAGTATAAAGTATTCGTTTCATAAGACGTTTTAGCGCAATTGTCCTTTAGAAAACTCCCCGCTACGCGGGTCGTTTTCTAAACTCGGTGCGCTAAAAACGTGTCTTATGAAACTAATACTTTAATATACCATTTCTATTTTGCGTTTAGAATAAGTCGATTCTAGCACCCAAATGACGTCAGTTGAGTGTTAGAATAAGCGGTTGGTGTGCTAGAATAGGCTAGTAAAATTTACTGCATTGATGTTGGTAGCGTTGGTTGAACTGTCAACTGACATACGTCAAAAAATAAATCTCACAAAGCAGAGGCAGAGAACAGGTAATTAATGAAAACAAAGTTTAATTTAAATTATTACCGTGGAAAGTACAATTGTTATACGCATTAACAGTTACATGCGATTTGTCTTGGGGATTTATAGTGATACCATGTAAATTCTGATCCGACAGAATATTTTGATGAACATTACTGTTGCCTATAACAGAAACGTTTCTATTTGTGCCATAATCAGACCGTTGTTGTGAAATGGTAAAACATCCAGGTAAGGCTGAATCAGCTTGCTTAGACCCAAGCATTTGTGACACTTCAATTTTTTTCTTTAAGGAAGCTTCAACATAACCTTCGGCCACAGCCGAAGATTTCCAGCCTCCATTGCGTTTAATGGTCAACAAATCACCACCATGATTAGCCAGATGTGTCGCACTACTCCTTCTGAAACAGTGTCCTCTAAAACGTTCTGGGTTTGGCAACTTAAGAAAAACTGCAATGTCTTTGGGCACTTTTCCCATAGAATTGATACCAATTGGAGAATTAACACAACAGCCATTACGATAAGTCAAAAAAATCTTTTTTCTATTTTGCGTTTAGAATAAGTCGATTCTAGCACCCAAATGACGTCATTCGAGTGTTAGAATAAGCGGTTGGTGTGCTAGAATAGGCTAGTAGAATTTACTGCATTGATGTTGGTAGCGTTGGTTGAACTGTCAACTGACATACGTCAAAAAAACAAATCACGCAAAGCAGAGGCAGAGAACAGCAAATTAATGAAAACAAAGTTTAATTTAAATTATTACCGTGGAAAGTACAATTATTATACACATTAACAGTTAAATTTCCTTCACTATTCATTTTCAAACAACGCGAAATTGCGAAAATAAAATCTGAGGTTTCAAATTAATTTTTTTCCACAGCCGCCTAAATTTACGTCTCATAAATGTCACCAACCACCCAAAAAATCCCTAGATTTAAAATATTTTAATTTATAAAATAGTATAAAGCGGCAAAATAGAAAAAATAGTATAAAGCGGCAAAATAGAAAAAATAGTATAAAACACTTGTTGCAGAAGGTCCTTCAAGCACTCATTTGTTCCTGAACTCGCCGCTACGCGGCTTGTTTCGGAATTTCAAATTCGTGCTTGATTAGATCCCTTCTGCAACTTGTATTTTATTAATATACTATTATGTGTAACTTTAGCAGGTCTTAAGTTTGCATATTTTTTAATTAAATCAATCCAGTGTTGATCTGTTATTAGAAATTGTCTCGGTACATTGTTTTTTGTTTCAGGTATGGACACCATGATGGAATCTAATTTATATTCAATATTCTCAATAGACAAATTCGTTAGTTCCTCACGCCTACAAGCCCCATTATAGCCTATTATCAAAATAACCTAAAAGATTATCATATATAAAGTTACAATATAAATCTAAAAAATTTAGTTTTACTTTTATCGCCAGGTATTTTGTATGATTTGCTTCTTGAATAAATTTATGAATATCATCCTCCTCTAAAATGTAAGATTTTTTGCTGTGTAACCTTGAGATGATCTTTTCAAAAGTGCCTGTAATTTACTGTACTTCGATATATCCACATCCATATATATTGTACATTCTTTTTCAAATAATAATACAAGTGCTGTTTAAATCGTCTATTCACAAACAAATATTTATTTCTATACACTAATGAATACACTATAAATTAACGCTATAATTATAAACCATTAAAAACTATTATTTACAGACTATGAATTTCTAATACAACATTTATATCCACTATTTATTTTGTAATACACAGTTAATGACTTGCTGTTGACTGCCTCTCTTTTATCCGCAATCCGCTTTTATATCCTCATATAAACGCACCAGAAATCGCTGGAACCTTCTATGTATTCTAGAAAATGCTAGAATAAACCGCATCTAATTTACATGCTTGTACGATGCGTCATTTTCTCGAAGGCGGCAGAACACACCACCTGTCGCTCGAAAAGAGGTTCGTTCCTTTTCTCTCTTGTTACACTGCCCCCCTCTTCAAGTCTGTTCTGTCCCAGAACAGGTTTTATGCTCTGGTTCCTGTAGAACGGGTCATGACGATATCGACAGTCTTCTCCTCGACTACACGTTCCATTACGGTAGAAATAACAGTCTACACTCTTCGTTGGCCTTAATGCGGGTTGTGGGTCAAAATTGCAGACGAAGATCTTGACGTCCGTACCTCCAAAGACAACTTCCAGCATGTTTCTAACGATTCTCCAATCCAGCTGGTCCCTCCCACAGCCGAGTTTGGGAACTGCCAATTTGTTAATTCCCCTGGTAAGCAACTCGATCCTCAAATTCCATAGTGCCCTCCACAAGTCGGCGTAACTCGGCTTCTGGTAATAAAACTGCTTGGTTACCAAGTAGTAAATGGATCGGTCATGATCAGGCAAGCGTAAGGATTTACCAACAGAGGGATTTTGTTCTCGAAGTTCATTCAGCCGTCCAAATTTATTTCTAAACACTACTGCGATCCCCCTGGACATACGGAGATCCGCGGAGACACAGTGGGCAATGGAATAATTACCAGGGACCCGGAAGAGATCTTGTTGCATCTCAGTCGTGACTCCGAATCGCGCTTTTCTAGTTCCAGAGAACGCAGCCATAAATTCTCTAAAGGTTGGTTGATCATCTTCAGGCCTTACGGTATTGATAGTCACCTCAGCCTCATCTTTCCGATCCGGGACTGCGTCATTATTTCCCTCATAGTGCGCCAGACGATTGGAGTGTACCACCTTTGGTTTCCCCCTTGGCAACTTCTGGATGCGATAAATCAAGTCATTTATTCGTTTCTTCACCTGGTATGGACCCTCCCAATTTCGCTGTAACTTTGGAGAATAGCCACGACGCCTTTGCGGGTTGTATAACCAGACAAGCTCTCCAGGTTGAAACCCTCCTTCTTGGGCTCTCACATCGTACGTAGCCTTCATCCGGTCACTCGCGATTCGACTATTATTTCGGGTTCGGTCGTGGATATCCTCCAACTTCTTCTTTAAGTTGATGACATAATCATTCCCGGCTACCTCCTGCTCTATAGGTGGAGACCCAAATTCCAGATCACACGGTAACCGTAACTCGCGTCCAAACATCACAGACGCTGGTGACTGACCGGTTGTTTCGTGGACCGATGCACGATAAGCCATCAGGAACAGATGCAGGTATTGGTCCCAGTCTCGTTGATGATCGGAGACGACCTTGGCCAAATATTTGCCCATTGTTCGATTCATGCGTTCTACCATTCCATCGGACTGCGGATGTAACGGTGTGGTCCGAGTCTTGCGAATGCCCAACAATCGACAGACTTCTCCAAAGAGTACAGACTCGAAATTGCGGCCTTGATCCGAATGCAGCTCCATGGGCACTCCGAAGCGACTGAAAAACTCTTTGACTAGTACGTCAGCAACAGTCGCAGCTTCCTGGTTTGGTAGGGCATATGCTTCTGGCCATTTGGTAAAATAGTCCATTGCCACTAAGATGTATTTATTCCCATCATCAGTTTCGGGAAATGGTCCGGCAATGTCTATAGCTATTCTCTCCAGAGGACTACCCACATTGTACTGCCTCATGGGTGCTCTTCGTTTCCCCAAGGGTCCGTTGCCAGTGGCACATAGTTCACATTTCCGGCACCACTCCTTCACGTCTTCTTTACAGTTGACCCAATAAAAACGCTCCCTAACTTTCTCCAAGGTCTTTTTCACACCGAAGTGTCCTCCGGAGGCACCGTCATGGAGATGTCGCAATACTGTAGCCACTCGGCTTTTTGGAACCACGAACTGAGACCTAATGGTGGTGCCATCTTCACTCTCCAGTACTCGCTTCAGGAGATCGTCTTCCACCTTCAAGGACTCCCATTGGGCCCAATATGCTTTGAGCGTTCTGTTGAAAGGGCTGACGGCCTCCCAGGCAGGCCTTTCTCCCACGCGCTTCCATTCCAGTACCATTTTTAGTTCGGGATCAGCCTCCTGCTGTCGTTGCAATTCTTCCGGCAACCAATTGTCGTTGACGATGGTAGTCCTTAATACTTGGCAAACCCTCTCCTCTAAACGAGAGCAATGACGGCAATCCGTTGGACAGGGTCTTCTTGAAAGAGCATCGGCATTTCGATGACTAGTGCCCGCTCGGTGTTCGGTGTCAAAGTCGTATCCTTGTAATCGTTCGATCCACCTTGCGACCTGGCCTTCAGGATTACGGAATTGTAGAAGCCATTTCAACGCTGCATGGTCCGTCCTCAATAAAAACTTCCGTCCGTACAAGTATTTGTGGAAGTGCTCAACGGACTTCACGACGGCCAATAGTTCTTTTCTGGTCACACAATAATTCCTTTCGGCTTTCGACAAAACCTTACTAAAATAGCCGATGACCTTTTCTTGTCCATCCTGTATCTGAGAAAGTACCCCCCCAATGGCCAGATTACTTGCATCTGTGTCAAGTATGAATTTCCCTTCTGTCCGTGGATAGCTCAATATTGGTGCTGTTGTCAGGGCACGCTTCAGCTGTTGGAAAGCTGTTTCACACTCTCCGCTCCAAACATACTCGCGCCCATCTTCAGTTAACCTTGTCAGAGGTTTCGCTATATTGGCAAACCCAGGAACGAAACGCCTGTAGTAGGTACATAACCCAAGAAAACTACGAACTTGGTGTTTATCTTTCGGTGTTGGCCACTCTTGAACTGCACGAATCTTATCGGGGTCGGCTGCCACCCCATTTTGTGATACGACGTGCCCGAGATATTTCACTTCCTTTCTGAATATGTGGCACTTTTTCGGACTCAGTTTCAGATTAGCTCCACGTAGTCTTCGGAACACTTCCTCTAGATTTTTCAAATGTTCGTTGAATGATTTTCCGACTACAATCACATCATCTAGGTATACCAGGCAGGTCTTCCACGACAACCCTCTCAGGATGGTCTCCATTAGACGCTCAAAGGTGGCCGGAGCGTTACATAGACCGAAAGGCATAACTGTAAACTGCCATAGTCCGGAACCAATAGTGAACGCGGTCTTCTCCCGGTCTTCAGGTTCCATTTCAACTTGCCAATAACCGCTCTTCAAGTCCAAAGTCGAAAACCATCGTGAACCAGACAGGGTATCTAACGTGTCGTCGATGCGTGGTAAGGGATAGCTGTCTTTCTTGGTCACGTCATTAAGCTGCCGATAGTCCACACAAAATCTCGTTGACCCGTCCTTCTTACTGACCAGGACCACCGGCGATGCCCATGGACTGCTGGATGGCTCGATAACCCCTTGTTCTTCCATATCAGTAATAATCTTTTCGGCTTCTGCTCGCCTTGCTAGAGGTAGACGCCTCGGCTGCTGACGGACAGGCATAGAGTTGCCTGTATTGATTTTATGTTTTACTATATTTGTTCGTCCCTTCTGGCTATCGTCAAGAGCGAAGATATCTTGGTATCGGTGAACCAAACCCTGTACCTCTTTCACTTCCGTTCTGTTAAGGTCTTCGCACGAACTAGTAACCATACCCACTAATTTTCCACCATGGTCTTTGGGCACTGGTTTTGGAACATCAGCCATACACCTGGCTACTCGGAATACTGGCACACACTGTCCCACAAGGGTACTCTTCTTCAATGTCACCGGATCCACATTAACGTTCATAAGCCTCACCGGTACAGTCTTTCCAACCTTGATCAGCGCTTTTCCCACCAATACGCCACTATGGATCTTCTTATCACAAACAGGCTCCATCATTCTCACACATCCTACCCGAAGATCTCCATCCAAACCTGCCTCGACAACCATCTCGCTTTGACCAGGCAATATCACATCTTCTGTCAGCAAAACCCTTACGACAGGATCTTCTCGTGGGTGCAACGGAAGTTCTTCGTTACCAACCTTCAAAACACCCTCCTTCAAGTCCAATGTAAAACCAAATTTTCTCAGGAGGTCCATTCCCAAGATGAATTCGTCAATGATGTCGGCTACCAGCACCTCATGATCACGTTCTTCACTTCCAATACCAATCTTCATCTTCACCACTCCGCGTGTTGGTATCACTTCACCTGTTGCTGTACGGAGTTGAGTAGTTGTGGGTAACAACTTAATACTTGATCGTAGAACATCAGGGCGTACGATGGATTTTGTCGCCCCCGTATCAATAAGTAGTGGAACAGTTCGGTTAGCAATCTTCCCATCTACGAACAAACTGCTGATACTGTTCTTCGATGTTACGGCATGGATGGTGATCTCCGGGGCATCTCCACTCAAGGTCAACGTTCGCCCCCTCTCGTCGACCCCCTTTAGTTTTCCGACGGCTGAACTTGTTTGGGTTTAGGGCAGCGGCGTCGTATGTGCCCTTGTTCACCGCAGTTCCAGCAACGGGGTCCTCGAACTCCTTGAGGATTCTTTTTACGGTTCTCTTCCTTCTGAAGAACTCTCATTAATAATTCTTCTAGGCGATCTTTAGAACCTTCATCTTCTTCCAAAACGGTCCGAACACGTCCGTGACCTCGGGACGCTTGTTTTGCGGCTTCAAACTCTAAAGCGTGAGCAAGCGCATCATCAGTTGTTCTTGGTCGTGCCAGCCTCAATGATTGTTGTGTTTCCCCGTCTCTTAACCCATCAATGAAGGTCTGCACAGCGAGCTGTCCCAGAAATGAATCGGGTGCCGTAGGGTACGCCAATCGGACAAGCCGCTCAACATCGGCTTCAAACTCCTGCAGGCTTTCTCCATTCTTCTGGATACGATTCTTCACTTGCGCGTGATACACTTGTTGAAGATGCGCGTCTCCATATCTCATCTCCAATCTAGACACTAACAATTGATAATCATTTTCCTGTCCTGCTGGGATTGTTTGCAGGACGTTCAACGCGTCTCCACGCAAAGCCACAGTTAAAGAAACGGCCTTTTCCTTGCCTGTCCATCCGTTGGCCCCAGCGGCCGCCTCAAATTGTTTGTAGTAGGTGGACCAAGGTATCTTTCCATCGAACGTGGGTGGTTTTACTTTTATCCCTACAGCAGGACCCTTTTCTTCTTTAATTTGCTTCTTTACTTCATTAAACTCAGAAGTTGAGGGAAACCGTAGTTGCCTCATTCTATCTTCCAACATATCGGTTATGTCGTATTTCTTAGCTGTTGATGGTAATTGCATTTGGGCTATTTTCTCTTCTACCATCTTTATTACCCTATCTTGTTCCGCCAATCTACCTTCCAACAGTCCTAACGCACTGGCATTCTCAAAAAATTCTTCGAAAACTTTATCTTCTAACGCTTTGACATTGTCCTGCAATTCTTCTTTAAGCCTTCTGGAATTTTCTTCAGATCTCCTGGAATTCTCCAGTATTTCTTCCTTTAGCATTCTAACATTTTCTTCGGACTTTCTAGAATTTTCCAAAACTTTTTCTTCCAATGCTTTAGTGTTTTCCATTAGTTTTCTAGAATTCTCTTCGGCCTTCCTAGAACTTTCCAGTAATTCCTCTCTTAAAATTCTAGAATTCTCTTCGGACTTTCTAGAACTTTCTTCGGCTTTTCTAGAACTTTCTTCCATTTTACTTAACAACAAACTAGTATCAATTGCGGGTCCAGGTATTTCGAAGCGGTAATTTTCAGGATCTTCCTTCTGTTCTAAAAGCCATTCTCTTAGCCGATTTATCAAAACTTCTTTCTTTCCATTACTATCCAAGTCCCTCTCGTCCAATTCCCGTTTTAAATCTATTACTAAGAGATCTTTCAATAGTTTCATCACCATTTTAATCGTTTGTTGAAATTAATTTTAACACTAAAAATTTATTCTCACAGCACTTTATTTAATTATTACGCGATTTTATTTATTTTAGAACACCACACCTGACACCACTGTAACATTCTTTTTCAAATAATAATACAAGTGCTGTTTAAATCGTCTATTCACAAACAAATATTTATTTCTATACACTAATGAATACACTATAAATTAACGCTATAATTATAAACCATTAAAAACTATTATTTACAGACTATGAATTTCTAATACAACATTTATATCCACTATTTATTTTGTAATACACAGTTAATGACTTGCTGTTGACTGCCTCTCTTTTATCCGCAATCCGCTTTTATATCCTCATATAAACGCACCAGAAATCGCTGGAACCTTCTATGTATTCTAGAAAATGCTAGAATAAACCGCATCTAATTTACATGCTTGTACGATGCGTCATTTTCTCGAAGGCGGCAGAACACACCACCTGTCGCTCGAAAAGAGGTTCGTTCCTTTTCTCTCTTGTTACAATATGCTTAACCATGATCTCAGCATCGAATAGATTCTCCATAAAGTGGACGATTTATACTTTTGGCGTTGAAGATCAAAATAGGCAAGTAAAATATTCTCGGAAATTCCATGTATGTTACTTTGCTGGCGCCACTCTTCAAATTTTTGAAATTCTTTTTCATATTGGGATTGTCGGGCAGTAAATTTTCTAACGTTTTTTGTGCAATTTGCCTAATTTTCGGCGGCGTTAGTGATTTTCCTTCACTATTCATTTTCAAACAACGCGAAATTGCGAAAATAAAATCTGACGTTTCAAATTAATTTTTTTCCACAGCCGCCTAAATCTACGTCACATAAATGTCACCAACCACCCAAAAAATCCCTAGATTTAAAATTTTTATTTTTTAATTTATAAAATGGTATAAAGCGGAAAAATAGAAAAAATAGTATAAAACACTCGTTGCAGAAGGTCCTTCAAGCACTCATTTGTTCCTCAACTCGCCGCTACGCGGCTCATTTCGGAATTTCAAATTCGTGCTTGAATAGATCCCTTCTGCAACTTGTATTTTAATATACTATTTTAAAAGAAATTGTATTGTGAACATTGTATTGTGTCATTCATAGTGTCAACAACTGTCTCATTTCTTTCAACACATATCATTTATTGTAACAACTAGCTTGTCATCATATACATAGTTTCATCGCATAAAACACGGATACCTTACTTTTAGAGTTACTGCATCTAGTCACCTAGGCCAGCTGGTCGATCAGAGTAACGCAAACCGCCGCCATATTGGGGCAGAGAAAGGTGATTTTTAATAATGGACAAATTAAAACCACGTTTTACGTGTTTGACATATTAGAGGTTTGATCTTTGAGAATAAGAAAAACCTTTTAAAGTAAACGTGGATTTGATTAAATTCAATACAGAACAAATAATGAACAATTTCGTGCTTCGTTTGCCCCAATATAGTGGCGGTTTGCGGTACTCTGGTCGACCAGCTGGCCTAGGTAACTAGATTCAGTGACTCTACTTACTTTCAAATAACAACGCCGATTGTTGGGAGTATGAATACTTCATCGTTATCATAAAGAATTCGTTCACTTACACAATAGACCGTGTTCATTAGCTTATTTTCGCCTGTTCAATGTCAGAATAAATACTGCATTACCAGAATCAATTAATAATTTGTTTTGCATAATATCCAATTAAAGATAATAATTCATATTCAGTGTTTTATTTACAAACAATAAATAAAGATATTGAGAAATTAGGCAAGTAAATGCAGTAATTATATCTAACTCGCAGAATAAAAGAGTAATTATATCGTAATTGTAGTGACTTTGAACTTTGAACCCTAGTAGAAATTTCATGAGAGTTAAGCACCCTAGCAATAATCAACAACCATACCATGGAACAAGAAAAACAATTTCGAAGTGAAGGTTCCGGGGTGTCCTCTAACAAAAATAGAAGTGTCCCAACTGGACTTGTTTATGTATTTTTCAGTACCTTCTTACGCTTTAATTGTGTATATATAGTTTTTATGTATGTTTGCATTGCAATGAATAAGTAAATCACTTATTTTGTTATTGACCTTGACCTTGAAAAATGACACTACTTTCACTCTAAAATTTCAATCTAAATAGGAAACAAATTAATAACACAAAAAGTTTTATAACAACCCACTCTAAATAGATAATATTTTTCCCATGTAAAGTAAAAGATTCATTTTTATACTAAATTTTTTGAGTGCAATAAAAATATAAAATTTGGAAATGTCACTGTCAAAGTCGGTGTAATATGCTAAAATTTAAAAAATCCTCCTATTTTATAATTCAACCGTATCAATTATTTATCTCGCAGTAGTACCATGTAGCTTTTTTGGAGCGATCGTAGAATACGACATACTAGCTTCACGTTCATGCAAGATTTTAATGCGCACTTTCTCACTTTCGTTGTCAAATTACGAGTAACTCTCGATTGCAGTATACCGCTATATTCAGCAACAATAACCCTAAATCTCATTGTAAAAGAAAACAAAATATATTGTTTTGTTTCCAGAGTACACTTGATGAAAATCGCTTCCGTACTTTTCGAGACAGTCAGTCGGAAATTGAAGTTTTGTATTTGAATGCGATATTTACGAACAAGGCAGTAGCGGAATTTGTACATCGTGTGTACATCGGAGTGTAATATCGTTTGTACACTTACTATCAGCAGTAGGGTAGCCAGAGTTGGCCTTTAGGGGGGATATACAATAATAAAAGAAAATCCGCTGGCTTGGCTCTCAACGTGTATCTATAGTGACTGTTTATTTAGGTTTTTTAATAGATTGTATGCAAAAAAAAGTGCAAATATTAAACAATACTGAATAAAAAATAATATTTTTAGAATACTAGTCTTTATTCAACAAAAAAGATTACAAAACAAAATCTAGGCGGCGTGTTGTTTTGGTCAGCTCGTCAAATATTTCATCTACTTCAACTAGTATTTCCCGGTGTATCCCGGTAACATTGCTAAACCGTTAAGTATAGATTCTAAAACATTCTAAGATTTCTAATTTTGTCTGCTTATGCATTTTCATAGTGGAAGTTATTTGTTTAAAGTTTTTGACCCTTGGAGGGGTTATATCCCCATATCCCCCTCCCGTGGCTACGCCACTGACTATTAGTATACAAAAACACATTTAATAGTAATTTATTTCGTACTGTGTCACATTTATCAGTTTTACGTTAAACTTTTCAGTCCAGAAAATGCGATGTAACAGTCTAGTATGATTGTAATAGTATATTACATGGGATATCTTTACAAGCCAAGCGATAATTGTTTGACCGAGACGGTACGTCGAGGTCAAACAATATCGCGAGGCGTGGAAACTTTACCAACGAAACATGTATACTATTTTATTCACAATAATTAGACTTAAGACAATCAAAATAAAAGGTAATTTTAAATTTTAAAATAAATTTTTTATAAACTGTCATAATTTCAATCAGAGCCATCTATCGATCAAAAGAAATTTTAAGTAAGGTTTCATTCTTCGCCGCTAGATGGCGATGTATGCGCTCAGTATTTTAAAATTAGAAATTAATTAATTCCATTGTAATTATTGAATATAAAATACGGAAAAATAAAAATAAAACTAATATTAAATAAAAAATATGTTTTTAGCGTTAAATATATTTATAAAAACTTATATTTAAATCGGATAAAACGTCCTGTTTTAAATTATTCAGAAAAAAAGGTTGACCATAACTTTACATGTCAGTTTTACAGACATGTAAAGGAAATTGTTAACCACTTTGGTGTTGCTATAGCAATAGCTTACTTTCCAAGGTTTTTACAACATATGAAATGTACATATTGCAATATGATTGTGAATAAAAAATTTTACAGTCTAGTATGACTGTAATAGTAGGTATATAACATTACTAGCATGGTAAGAGGGTTTTTACTTGCAGACAGAAAGATATGACTGGCGAGTCGTAGACGAGCCTGTCACCTTCTGGAGCCAGTAAAACCAGTTACCTTGCGTGTATTGTTATATATTTTATTTGTTATTCATTTGTAAATAAATGAAAATACCTCAGATACATATTCAAATTTCGATTACAAAAAAATCGACAAGTTAGTAGCTTGTAAAAATAAACTTTCTTTATTAATATGGTGTTTTGATAAATTGACGTTTACAAAGGACGCAAATACAATCAATCAACTGGACAATGTTTTAGTACGTAATCAGTTACTATGGGTACTCGTTCTTCATAGATATCCATATTTTGCATTCGGAAATTTATTTTATATATATTTTTTTGTTAATTAAACCAATATTCCAATAATTGCAGTATGAAATAAAACGCATTACGTCATACGTCCTGGAAATGGTCTTACAGCCTCGTTTCATGTTCCGGACTCGGCTCCTTTGTCGCCTTGTCCGTAACATCTTACTCGACTGTAAAATTCCATTTCCAGGACTTATAACGTAAATTACTATTACAGTCTAGTATGACTGTAAAAAATTTTACCGGACGCAAATACAATCAATCAAGTGGACAATGTTTTAGTACGTAATCAGTTACCATGGATACTCGTTCTTTATAGATGTCCATATTTTGCATTCAGAAATTTATTTTATATAATTTGTTTAAATTAAACCAATATTCCAATAATTGCAGTATGAAATAAAACGCATTACGTCATACGTCCTGGAAATGGTCTTACAGTCTCGTTTCGATGTTCCGTACGTAAATTACTATTACGTTATAAGTCCTGGAAATGGAATTTTACAGTCGAACAAGATGTTACGGATAAGGCGAAGAAGGAGCCGAGGCCGGAACATCGAAACGAGACTTTAATAATATTTCCAGGACGTATGGCGTAATGCGTTTTATTACATATTGCAATTATTGGATTATTGATTTAATTTAAAAGAAATTATATAAAATAAATTTCCGAATTTAAAATATAGACATCTATGAACAACGAGCATTTATGGCAACTACGAGGGTCAAGCTACATTTATTGAGAATAGAAAGATTGATACAAGTTTTCAGAATTTTTATTTTAAATATGTTCAAAGTAATTGCCGTTCACAATAATACACTTAACTATTATCTCCTTCCATAGTTTAAAAGCGTTCAGCCAGCTGTCTTTAGGAATACTATCAAAATAAGGCTTAAAACAGCGATATCAATCTCTTCTTCTGACTGGAACCTTTTCCCTAGCAAATGTTTTTTGAGCTCGAAAAATAGCTAGAAGTCACACATTGCCAAATCTGGTGAATAAGGAGGATGCTCTATAACTTAGATTTTGTTTTCAGCTACATACGATTTAGCGGTAACTGTCTTCTGCTCTTCTAATTTAATTGCTGCCACCAGACTCGTACTTCTAAAAAATACTGCGTACATAACTTTCTCCATTGCTCGCTGTTTTTTCACCATCATAGGAGTTTCCTCGCCTTCATGGATCCATATTCGGTTTTCTTGGCGAGTGGGAACATCAAAAAACGATATGTAAGTTTCATCGCCAGTAACAATTTTATTAATAATTTAATGGCCTCCATTATTCAACATATCCAAAGTTTGTTGGCAAATTCATACACGCTCTGCTTTTTGTAAATATGTCAGATGATGAGGTACAAACCGACTTACAACCTTTTTCAAATGTAAATGTTCGTGCAATATTGATCTCACTTGCGTGGATCCAATTTTCAGTTTGGACTATATCATGGCATAGGTAATTCGGTTGTCCTCTTCCACCATCTTCTTCACTGCAGCAATATTTTCGGGGTTAACAGCAGTTAAAGGAGGGCCAGTTCCTTTTCTGTGTACAACCGAATTGCAAGCTCGTTCAAATTCTTTATACCACTATAAACCGTAGCTAATGATGGTGCGAGATCCCCAAACGCCGATTTCAAACTTTAATCACACTCATACGCGCTCAAGCCTTTGATGCATTCCACGCCGATTCGACCAAAGTTGCCGCGGTACCCTCATAGATTTTTTTAATATTTTGTTCATGTAATACCCTTTCCAAGCCTTATATAAAGCTCAAATACTACTGCCCATAAATACACCGTTCGCGAGATATAGAGGTTTATTTTTTTCAGTTTTAAACGTACATTCCTATATTCAAATGATATTTACTCGGCTTTCGTATTAGTTAGAAAGGTCTGGTTTTTATATTTGAAAGAGAATGAAATGGACTATCTACGGTAATTTTTGTTCGTTTTTCTAACATTTGTAACATAGTATATTAAGTCAGTTTTTAACAATTTTTGATTTTTCTCAAAATCGGTTCCATTAATTTTTTTCAAAAAAATTACAACTATTGTATACAATGTTCTTATAATTGTGTTAAAATTTCAATTTGGCACCTCTCTATGCAATCAGAAGTTATGAATTTTCTTCTATAGTCGTGCGAACAAAATGTTGTGAAACGACATGCACTTGTATTAAGAACAGCGAATGTGACTCTCAAAATGTTCCATTAATTTTCTCCAAAAAATCACAACTATTGCATAGTATGTCCTTATCATTGTAATAAAATTTCAGCTTGGTATCTTAATAGAATCGGAAGTTTAGACATTTTTTCTGTAGTCGTGCGTATACACGTTACACACTGCAACAAGAATTATCCGAGGTCCACGGGATGCAGTTGCGAACGAACAATTTTAAGGTGTACCACGCCCCTATTTTAGCGTTGAAGACGGCTGAACGAAAATAGCCATGTATGACATGTCCCAATTGCGGTTTAGTGGCTCAAAACGGCGTTTTGTTTTGTTTTCGGTTGCCCACTCTGTATATTAAAAATGTTTATTTAAGACTTTAGTGGAAAATTACTCCTAAAAGTGTATAAGAGAGTTTATAATTCTGAGACTCTATTGTATAAATGTTAATTATACTTGACATTGCCAAACCACTGAAGTAGATACATACTTGTGCGTGGTATAGGGCGGATATTCTTAACGACAACCACAGAATGATGATTATGTGATTGTCGAGACCGACTGCTTAACGTGTCCATTTGACAGCACGGCGAAGTGCACTGAGACTCTATCGACGAGATGAATCCTCCTGCCGGTTCTGGGGATCGAACCCGGGCTGCCTGAGTAAGAATTTGACTCTTTACCGCGCGATCACCCACTTCACTTCAAATAAAGAAGATACAATTCCTTACCTAGTCTGAATTCATTCTGCTACCGCTTATCTTTATTGTAGTGAGTATAATGTTATATACCACAAAATTGATACTCTCTCAGGTTGGGTCGCTTCAAAGATCTCTAAGTTTCATTTTACAACAAATAATAAAATACCAATACTCAAATAAATTTCCATATAATAATTACAACAAAATTCTTTATTTTTATCAACATAAATAAACACAATAAAAATTGATACAGAAATGATTTTCTTTAGATTCAAAAAGATTCTGATGTTTCTCATAAATAAAATTAAGTTACTAATTTGTGAAATGTCTTTAATGACATGAATCATAAATCTGTCTTTTTGTTTCCTAATTAAATCAATCAATCGCAAAATTCCTTAATAATTCTCTATTTGGGTATTCATATGGTAAATAACTTAAAGCTATAATTTTTTAACTATAAAAAAATTATTTGAATTATAATTTGTTTAGAATTATTCTTTTATATTGGTATCTTGCTCTTAATAATAATAATAATAATTAAAAAACTCAGTTTATTATTTACTTGTCCATCTCCAGCTTTAAAAAGTGACCCTATCTATATAGAGATCTTTTTTAATTCCTATTATTCTTCCATTTATTATTTCCTCATACGATCTCGACACAAAATTCCAATTCAATCGTTAATTAATAAAGAAGATCCATGCAGAATATAATTATTGTTTGCTTGCATTGCAATATCAATTAATTGTTTATAAACCAAAGGAAAGTCCAAATTTTTTCATTAATTCCATTCAACTTCAAACATCTTGATCTGATTACGAAAACTTCCCTTTATTGTTGAGAAATCCATTCGTTGTTATTATCAAATTTTGTTTATCCACTTTCACAATTAAATTAAACACATTGTTTAAATATTAAATAATTGTTTTATGTTTGACGTTTAAATTATAATCTCAAAATATTATCTGACGTCTATTGCTTTTTTTTTGTATTTATTGAACATAACCTTATAAAAATTGGTTTTGAAGCGCTCTAGGAATGCATCTTGTCCCTTTACCAATTTAGCTACTATAAATTTATTAATAGAAAAATGGTTTCCTTTATATACTATTTCAAGAAACAATTGAATTTTCAACATGAAAAAATGAAATATGACTTCAAAATTTTCACTAACCCTATTTCGTTTCTCAAATTTTTATTTATTATATTATAACATTTGTATTAAACCTTATTATTAACATAAATTTATAAAAACATAATTTTCTAATTCTCCTTGTTGATAAAACTATACGTTACACATTTTATGATCTTATTTGAATACTTTTCTAGATGCTACAAAACACTATACAGCCTAAATTACTTAATATTACTTTCAAACGCGAAGCCTGTAAACATGTTCTTCACATATTATATCAGAACGAACCAATCTTTATATGATAATTTGTATCATTTATATGGTTAAGATGCTATTATACTTAATTTCAATAAAACATCTTATCAAACGACTTTTAAAAATATCCAACTTGAATGTTACTCAAAGGTACTACACAAACAAAATACCTACTTAAAATGAAACAAATTTTTGTATTAATTTCTACAGGTGAGTAGTTATACAATTGCATACATCTTAAATACAACCTGTTCTGTCTGTTTCAGATAAATCTTGACTTTGAAAAAGCATCAAAACTGCATTAAGTCTTAAAACGATCCCCACATTGTTAACTTTATCAGTGAAGGCTAATTTTTACAAAGAAATGCATGGTTTTACTATATCCTTTTTTAAAGCTTTTAGTGTGCATGTTAGCTTTAATTAGTTAGTCTCCATTTATTTCAAAAAGTGAGGTTATGTCACTATACAATGTCACTATACATATTAGTTCACTCATACAACGGGATTTCTAAAATTTGCATTAAATGTACCTGCTAAATATTTTAATACGAGTTATATAATTCTTGCTAATATGATTGAAAATCATGGCAATATGCAAGTATGTAGAGATTCCATGAAACGGTAACAATTACAAAATAAATCTCATCAACCGCATCCTGATAAATGTGTAAAGTTAAATTAATAGCACTTAATTTGTAATTTAAAATTGCAGGCTAAAAAGAGGTTAGAACAAACAGCTGATACAGTATCAAGTTAGGTAGCAAAATAAAGCTCTACCACTACAGATAAATTTCGTTAAAACTTCAATAAATTAACTTTAGAAAGAAGAAAATATTAAAACATTAAATATTTAATTAACTGCTGACTAAGATTCGAAATATATCTAAAAATTAAAATAATTATTATGCTCAATATAACAACGCTGTTCCACATTCTTTTCAAAGTGGAAATCGCCATATTACAAGGTCAGCTCCACGCCTCTATAGTAGCGTGTCCGTACTATTGCGTCACCTTATAAATAATATTCAATTTTAATACAAATCATTACAACAGTAAACAACAACGCTAGTAAACATACACTATTAGTTCGTTATAGATTAAACATTAGTCAATTTTTAATCACTGTGTTAAAGTAAGTTACATCTTATCACTAAAAAGAGAAATTTATCATTTTATAGCAGAACACTTATCTTATTAAAACAATAAAGAATATGTGTGTGTAAAGGTCTGCAGATCATCTTCATTGGTAGTGCAGTGTTTCAGAACTGAATCGTTCAAGAGCTTTAAATTACCGTGGTCAGTTACATTTCAAAAGAAGTAAGTGAAACTACTTAAGTACCTACTTAATATTTAACAATTATGGTTTATCTGATTTAATTATTATAATGACGAATTATATAGATAGATAGCTGCCTAACACGAATTTTTGTAGTAAACAATCGTTATGAAATATTACATCATTCATCAAATGAGGAAAGGGATCTACATAGTTATACGAGTTTTGCAATTGCCCCTTCGCACGTTTATTATACAGTGCGAGTGTAAAGTCTGGAACTATCGCAATAAATCGTTTATTAAACGTTTTTGAAAAAAATTCTCGAACACGTATTTTTTTATCTTAAATGAGACATATTTTACATTAATCGTCACTTAAAGATCGTCTTTTGTTTTTGAGTTATGACGTAAGCAATAATTTTTTTAAATGGAAACCCTAATGTTTTATGATGAATTTGGAAAGAGCATGAAATTCTAAGACCAAATATGCTAAAAAAGTATGGTACTGTATTTTGGGATTTTCGAGATAATTGCCGTTAAAGTTTTAAAACAAAAATCTAATAACAATCAAGAGTTCCAAGTTTTAATAAAAAAATCAAGTAGCCATATAACAATTGACAGCGTTAAAATTATGACAGTTCTTTATCAGTTTGTTTATCTGTTTTTATTGTGGGCTTTTTTACGTAATTGAGTAAATAATGGTGCGATATTTGATTGAAAAAGAGCGAATTGAAATTTTAATATTGAGGGGATGTGGCGACCGTACTAGAACACAACAAGAGGTTTGTGAGATATTTAATAACAAGTATCCTGATAAAGAACCTATCACAAGAGCGACAGTTTCCAAAATAGGAAGAAAGTTTTCTGAACTCGGACATGTGAGAGATCGCCATAGGGGTGGTCGTCCAACAACCGAAGAAGGTAACGATATGATATTCTATTGTCACTACAAGAAAATCCCCATGGAACTACAAGAGAACTAGCCGCAAATAATGACATTTCTCAAAGGTCAGTTATAAATATTTTAAAGAAACATAAATGGCATCCCTACAAAGTTCAATTAGTGCAAGAGCTTAACGGAGATGATCCTGATCGCAGAACAGAGTTCTGTGAGGTAATGATGGAGCGGTGCAATATCGATGGCGACTTTTCAAATCGCATCAATTTTTCTGATGAAGCAACATTTCACCTTAATGGAACAGTGAATCGTCATAACTATCGATATTGGGCACCTAAAAATCCGCGCTGGATGAACGAGACGTACACGCAGTTTCCTCAAAAACTCAACGTTTGGGCAGGAATTGTAGGGGATAGAATTCTAGGACCATTTTTTATCGAGGGCTCATTGACAAGTGAAAAGTATTTGCATTTCTTAAGAAACGATTTAATTCCTGCTCTTGCGGTGCTTTATCCGAACAATGAAGATCCGGATCTACCAAGCGATACATTATGGTTTCAGAAAGATGGTGCTCCGGCACATTTTGCTATTGGTGTTAGGAATTCTTCCTGGTATATGGATAGGCAGAAGGGGAATTGTTGAGTGGCCTCCGAGATCACCCGACCTAACTTCGATGGATTTTCTTTATGGGGCTATCGAAAGAGTAAAGTTTACATAAACCGCCCACAGACAGTAGAAGAGCTACAGCAAAGAATTCGCACAGAAATAAGATTAATTCCACCCGAGACTTTGCGTAAAGTTCGTGACGTATTTTAGCACAGACTCTGGTACTGCCTTGCATAAAATGGTGGTAAGTTCGAACATTTAATTTAATTGTTTTTCTTTACTTTGTTATTTCGTGTTTCTTTTGTATTTCATAATAATTTCAATACATTATACGCAATGAAACAGTAAATAAGCTATCAAATCATTGACCTATTTGACGTGTTTTCGATTTTTCATTACTATTATGTACAATATCTTACAAATAGAAAAATACAATATCACACTTTTTTATCATATTTGGTCTAAGAATTTCACGCTTTTTCCAAATTCACCATAAAAAATTAGGGTTTCCATTTAAAACAATTATCGCTTAGGTCATAACTCAAAAACAAAAGACGATCTTTAAGTGCCGATTACAGTAAAATATGTCTCGTTTAAGATAAAAATTGACGTGTTCGAGGATTTTTTTCAAAAACGTTTAATAAACGATTTATTGCGATAGTTCCAGACTTTACACTCGCACTGTAGACTATTTCTTTACGTCACACACGCAATTAACATATACGTACCTATTATTATTAGTTGTACAATTGTACATCGCAAAGTTAAAATTATTAAATTATTTATACAGAGCGATTCAGAAAAATCTGATATCCTTTAAATGGTAGGTAGAGGGGTGGCAGTAGAGATAATCTACCTTGACAAGTATAGGTCAAAAACAAATAGTTTTCCAGAAAATGAATTTTAAAGTTTCATTGAATTTTGGATCCGGTCCTGACATTCGTAACTGTTGACCGTAACTGTAAAGTTACGGAAGGAAGTATTTGAAAACAGAAACTCGAACTGTTTTGTCTGCAACTTAAAAAGATCGGAGTTTGTTATTGTTACGTTAAGGTTGAATGACACTAAAGCAGATATATGTGTTTGTACTTTTTGTTCTTTAAGTTCACATTCACAATTTTAGAACGAAATATTATGTAGAATTTTTATTAATTAAATTATTATTTTTTAATTGTTTTAAAGAATTCGAATATTAACAAATATGTTCTTATTGGAATTTAAACGTGTACTACAAATACTGTTTAAAATAAAATCAGTTATTAAGTAATTAGCATGTAACAAGTAATTTACGATTACGATAATATTATTAGAATAGCGGGATGAAAAATAATTACAAAATAAAATACATCATGATGGATATGGGGACGTTTTTAAACGTAATTAAATATTTATTAACGAATGATAATAGAATCAAAATTATCTCAAACCAGAAAATGAAAAATCTAGGTGAACGCGTGATCAACAGGTGTGAAACACATTAAGAGTGTAAGCAGCATTTTATGTAACCACGGCTGTTACAAAAAGTCAGCAGCGTAGGTTATGAGTGTACTTTTTTACATTACGTTTGTCATTGTTGAAGACATACACCCTAATAACGAGTTACAATTAAAAACTCCATTACATCTTAAAGGTCATAGGGTAATAAAAACATTTAAAGAAACGTAATTGTAAAAGTTTTAGTTATAACCTATTAAAACTAAAAAATAATGAAGATAAAATTTTGTGACGCTACTAAGTGTCATCCCTGTTTCTCTTGTCCGTTAAATTACTCGAATCGAGCACGTAATCGCCGGTATCTATCCCCGTGATCGCCTCGTGGTTCGCGATGGTTTTTGCATGTTCACTCTCGTCATTTCGGTGACCTAGATTCTTCATTTTCTTATTTGGGTTAATGATAATGAACATATTTAAAATGAATCACCCTGTATTTATCCTAATAAGAAAAACAATTTTTAACTGTCAAAATAATTTTAATTCGCTGATCTGTAGTTTACAGTTAAGACTATTAGAATTTTTATCACTAAATTACTAATAATAAAACTAATATTAGAACCCTCAAAGCTATAGGGCAAACGGCAACTAACGTTAAATATATCATTTTTGGGGTCGTAGGAAACAGTGTACATAATTCGCTGGAAAGTGTTTTTCGCATTCTTGTGTGAAATATGTTACTCCACATTCATACTCGTGCAAAATATGTCACTTTCCATGCTCGTTATGTAATATTCTATAATATTATCAAACTGAATAAATCGGAGCCGGACATTTGGGCGCGGCCGTTTCGGCGCGAGGTCACTTCGATGCAGGGACACTTCGGCGCGGATCACTTAGGCGCAGAGACACTTCGGCGCGATAAATCGCCTAGTAAATAGTTACTAGGCGATTTCTCGAGCCGTATTTATTACCTGTACGTATCTACAGATTTTGCTCATTACAATAATAGTATTGTAATGAGCAAAATCTGTAGATACGTACAGGTAATAAATACAGTATGATCGAAGATGAGAAAAAACTCAATATTTGCCAATCACAAAAGCTCGTATGTATTGCCAGATTAAGAAAAAAAATTATTTTTCTAAGCTACTAAAACATTAATACAAAATTCTGCAAATCTCTGCATAAGAAAATAATTTGTAATAAGAATATAATTTGTTTATTATAAATCCCTTAATGTTTAAAGGATATCATGTTTAATCACGTTAATAACTTTTAAAAAACAAGAATTTTATAAAATAAATTAATTGACATAGAAAAATTGATATTAACATTGAATATCGTACCATTGATAAATACGTGTCCCACTTCACGAATTTTGTCTCAGTAGGTAACACTTATAAATGAATACTGCTTAGTGCTTGTAGTCCAGCGCTTAAAGACAAATAGCATTGGAATAACGGAATTTAACCAATCCAAGCGAAATTCTAAAATTTAGAAGGTGTATGTGTGTACATAAAAATAAAAAAGGTTACTCTGATACTAGGGTAGCTTGTTCCACAAAATTCGACTAATGGCCCAAAAAAAGTTTTGTTTAAACATCTCCGAAGGTTTTCTTCTAATTTGTCGCGGGAAATACATGCACCGAAGTGTCTTTTCGTCGAAGTGTGCTTGCGCCGAACTGTCCGGCGCCCAACTGTCCTCACGCCGAAACGGCCGCGCCGAGATGGTCGCGTCTAAACGGCTGCGCCCAAATGTCCTCTAGACCGTGAATAAATGTATTTATTAGACACAGTATTTGGCAATCTTCACTTCTAGTGTCTAATACTTCTAATAACGAATAACTATTAAATTAAAAATAATTTACTTATTTTTCAATTTAGAAAACGTTCATTAGTATAAAGCGTTTACTTATTTCGAATTACAGAAAATGGTATTATACTGGGATATCTACATTGGTTTGGGCACAATAATCGTGCTCATCTATTTTTACTTTACACGTAATTTTAACTACTGGAAGAAAAGAGGCGTGCCATTTAGAAAACCAATTTTTTTCTTCGGAAATATGACACACTTAATTCTGGAATGCGAAACACCAGGAAAGTCTATGGTAAAATTCTACAATGACTTTGAAGGTCCGTATTTTGGATTCTTTGCATTTAATAAACCACAACTGATAGTTAAGGATCCACAAATCATTCGCAATATACTCATTAAAGATTTCCAAGTTTTCGATAATCGATCGATTCACGCTAATGAAAAAATTGACCCAATTATCAGTAATTCTCTATTTGCCATCAAACAGCCAAATTGGAGACCACTCAGGGCGAAGTTATCACCTGTATTTACATCAGGAAAAATGAAGATGATGTTTCATCTAATAAATGAATGTGGCGAAAATCTTAAAAATTATATTGCTACGGTGATTGATAAGGATGATTTGGAAATAAAAGAATTGTGTGCAAAATACACAACTGATGTAATATCAACGTGTGCTTTTGGGATAGAAGCAAATTCTTTCGTTAGTGAAGACAGCGAGTTTAGAGTAGCGGGGAGACGTCTTTTTGAACGATCATTTATTACAGTTTTGAAGAATACTTGTTATTTTTTTGCACCAGAGATCGTAGAAATTTTTAAATTTAAATTTATCGACCCGGAAGCAAGCGATTTTCTTAAGAAGGTGTTTATGGATACTATTAAGCAAAGAGAAACTTTGAAAAATAAACGAAATGATTTGATAGATATTCTTATTGATCTAAAGAATAAGGAAACTGAAGAAGATGAATATAAATTCAGTAAGTTTAAATTGAGATAATAAAATATTCTTTCATTATTATTTTTTTAATAACACTTCAGGCGATGACAGGTTAGTTGCCCAAGCGATATTATTTTTTGGTGCTGGACATGAAACAACCAGTTCAAGTATTTCTTTCACTTTGCATGAATTATGCGTTAATGTCGATATTCAAGATAGACTTAGAAAAGAAATATTGAACACTATTAAACGGCATGGAAAACTTACATACGAAGCGGTTCAAGATATGACGTATCTTGATATGGTTGTATCTGGTAGGTACATATATTAATTCAATTTAGTTGTGATGGCATCTTAATACAACGTACAGATGTTATTCAATGCTGATAGATTTTTTAGAACCAGTTTTTGAACATTCGATTTGTGTTTTAGAAACTTTACGAAAATATCCTTTAACACCATTTATCCAAAGAGAATGTGGAGAGGATTACACCATTTCAGAAACTGGTCTTATATTAGAAAAAGGAACAGCAGTTATGGTATCTCAACATGGTTTACATTGGGATCCAAAATACTTTCCAAACCCTGAAAAATATGATCCTGAACGATTTAATGATGAAAATAAACATAAAATACCTCTTTACGTGTATTTACCTTTTGGTGATGGTCCCAGAGTTTGCATAGGTGAAGAGTCGTGCTTCTCTTACTGATATGTCACTTTTTAATAATTAATTAATTTTCAGGAGAAAGATTTGGTTTATTGAGCACTAAATTAGGAATTATCTATATTATAAAAAATTATAAAGTCGTAAAGAACTCTCGTACAGTAGAGCCGTTGGAGTTTGGAAGACATCCGCTTTTAAGAGCTAAAGATGGCATTCGCTTGACCTTTAAGTCACTTTAATTTCTAATTATGACCTAAGCAAAAGAGAAAAGTGGATTTTTTTAAATAATAATATTAAGAATATCAAACAACTTATTTTCTGTATTTTATTTAATTATCCATATTTATTTTCTTAGTAAGTAGAGACCTAGTAAAGCATCTGCAATAGCAACTGCAACGAACGTATGTAGAAGAGCAGCACAATTAAAATAATCATTCTACCAAGCCGTTTTGACAGTACTACAAGAAATAATATTAAATTTTCTAATCACCGTTTGAGCAATTTGAAATTTATGGTTAATAGGTAGATAAGCAAGTTAGGGACGAATAAAAAAATTAAGTAGTTTATTAATAAATTGGCAACCTTGATATGTAGTTCCCTAAGTTAGAAATAATTACTTAGAGATGGTTGCCGCTTTACGCTGAATTAAAATCGCATTCCTTGTTTTAGAGCTAACAGATTACGTTTTAAATACTTAGGATCTATATTAGATTTTAAAATTTCTTAACTTAAATACTTAAAGTGACTTAGATTTAGAATATGACAACAATTGCATAAGTATTTATTATAGTGACTGTAGATACCTTAAGTGTCTTAACTTTTTTTAAAAGTGTGTTTACAAATTTTTCACAAGTTCTCGTTTGATTCTTAAAGAGCAAGGACGAACGTATTGAATGCGCCCCGTTATTTTCAAGTATCAAGTGTATTTTAAGTGATAAAAACATCAGAAGTTAAGTTCAAGCTTCGAGGGATTACACCAAATTATATTCACTATAACACTTCAAAACTGTACGTACATCTACATATACAGGGTGCCTCATAACAAGGACATCATACGCGACAGGTAGTTAGACATCAATAAGACAAACAAAAAAATTCCTATAACATTTTTTTTAGAAGCGTAGTGTTTTGATTTGTTTATTGTTTTGTTATGTTTACGTTGTCAGTCAGATGATGATTCGCAGAACGTTATAATTAAGAAAAGGATATTGGTGTAGGTCAAGTCTTTGTAAACGATAATGATTCCGCAAAATTTAATTTGCATTAAATCTGGAGTTCTCCTTACTAAAATATTTAGTAATTTAGTTAATATAGTCAAAACAAAGCATTATTTGGTCGGGGAATCCCCCCCATTGAATCACCGATATTATAACCTAATAAACAAGTAAATAAAGAATCTGGACCAAAGCGTGATCAATACTTATGTAAACAGATAACATGAAATCAGATTTCAAGCAATACTCTGATATTATCTAAGCTGTTAAAAATGTCAGGTGCGTACGATATGACGAAATATGGATAGGGGCAATAGATGTTTATTTTCATTTTATGTCTGGTTTATACAGTCATTGACAACCAAGAAATGATCACTATGACTAAACAGTTGAGAATTAAAAGATGGTGTTTACTCGGATAGGTTTATACAACTCATTAAAAATTAACTATCATTAACTACGAATGAAGAATTAATTCAATTTTAATTTTTCTGATAATGATATAATGACAATCGCAAATGCGCATGCTTGCTGGGAATCGAAACAGGTTAGCCACTACATTATCATGAAGTTGCCCTCGAAAATTCAAATACATATTTATGGCGATAATGCAAACTCATGGCAGTATGCGCACGCGTTAATATTAATTTCTAATTTCTGTATAAACTGGTCTAATTTTCTTAGTTACCTAATAATAATTTTCAGTGATAATTTATTAATTGTTAATGACTGTATAAACTAGTAATTACTTCTCTTCTTAAAATTAACTAAATTAATGTTACTGTAATTAAATTACATTTTTAAATTTTGCATTTTTGTGACCCAGATTCTTCATTTTCTTGTTAGGTTAGCATAATTAATTAACACTAAATAGTAAATTCCATATGTATTTAGAATTCGATGTTGGAAAACTCTTACCCAATTAGTTGTTACTAATTTTACAGTAAAAAGATAATTAAGGTCAGGGTTAAATAAAATTAAAATCCCGTTGTAGACAAATGTCTTGTAAAAATTGAAAGCTTAATACACAATTTTGTATATTTACGTTTTGTATTACAATTAGTCATCATTTGAGACGTGCAAGCGAAGCAATTTAATTTGCAATAGTACAATGTAACACAACTGGGCGCTTGAGAATGGTGGGTTTAGACTAGAAAATACACAGTGAAATGTAATCATCATGTTTGTCTGGCTTTAAAATTTCAAACCTTGCACTTACATATAAGTTAACTCTAATTTTTATTAATGATATCAATCAATCAATCAATCAAAAACGTCGGTCAAAATTATTAATAATTTGGACTTTTTCTAATAAAAAAACTTTATTAAAATTTTCTGTTCAAAATAACATCAGAAATGCACTGGTCAAGTCTGGTGTATGTTTAATAAAACACCCTGTGTATTTAAAACGCAAGGCTTATTTTTGTCCCAGTTCGTTTGAGAATTTCACTGGGCTGATTTACGTGATTGTGTTTATATTGCAGCTTTTACTGTGTACATTAGTCAACAACACTACTTAATTTTTATATACTTCGTTTTTTTTTAATAAATATAAAAGTTAAATATTGTTCAAACTGGCGACTATTATAATGATCAGTTTATAATGCTATGTGTATAATCCGCAGACGGCACCCTGGGACAGCTGTGTCGAGCTTTTGGTTCTCCTCAGCTAAGGGCAGTACGTCTCTGAATTATACACAATCCACCCGAGCTTATATATCAATACGGAAATAACATTAACTCACTTTTTTAAACACGTTTGTGTTCTTTGGGTATTTTATATTAATTTATACGGTCTGACGGATATGCCAGATTTTATTTTGTTTGATTCCTGTAGTGGATATTCAAATTATGCCTTCAATTGCGGTCTGATATCTACAGGAGGCACCACAGTTATTTGATGGTGTTGATGTATAGCTGGTATATAAGCTCGGGTGGTGTGTGTATAATTTGCAGACTTGCTGCCCTTAGTTGAGGAGAGCCAAAAGCTCGATACAGCTGTCCTAGGATGCCGTCTATGGATTATATACATGTCATTGTAAAGTGAGTTTAATATTTAGTCGTCAATTTAAACAATTTTTAACTTTTAAATTTAATATGATCTCACTTCTTTAAAAAACGTTTGTGTGCTTTGTGTATTTTATATTAATTTAATTTTTTTGGGGGGAGGGTGGCTCTAGCCCGAGCAGGTAGGCTAGACCGATTCGGGGACAAAATTCCAAGAATTTTTAAAGGGGGGTATAAGAACGCCGAAAACTTGACATCCAAAATAGCACGGCACATGATTTTTTTTAAAGGTGTTTAAAGATGAATGTTGGATCAGTTATCTTAAATTATTATTATTAATGGATACTATTCATGGGAATAATTATGATAGAAATAGTTATCGAATTGACTCGTATACACGCATGTGCGGCGAATGACGTTTTTGGCGTTTTTATAACCCCCTTTAAAAATACATGGGATTTTGTCCCCGAATCGCCCTAGTCTATCTACTAGCTCTATAGCCCCACCCCCTAAATACGCTACTGTCAACAATTATTATAAATATTATGCAGAGTTTATTAGAGTTTAACTCTTATCATGAAAGTAAGATTCGAAATTCAATGCTGATAGAAAAGCACTTCACAATTATTTAAAATATTTCGTTATTAACAACAAAACATTCTTGGTGTTATACTAGTATCTAAAATTGTGTTGGTACAACCAAAAGGTGTTGTACTTTACATACGAGTAGTATAAATTCACAACTTTCGCAGTAGTAATTTAAATATTAATGTGTGTATAGGTAATAATTCTGTTAGTCAAAATTAAAAGAAAGAAACTGATTATATTTGACTTGATTAATTAAGTTTTAAAGGTAGTGATCCAAATTAAAGATGTTAAATTATAATACATTTGATTAATTATTACATTTCTAGTTATTAATTTTATTATTATTAGTATTACGAAATACAAAGGAATCAGAGTTTGTTTTCTTCGAAGCTGGAGTGTTCTCGCTCTTACGTTTAAAAGTATAAGAATTATACGTGAGTTTTTGCTAAGACGAAATAGAGTTTTCGCGAAAATCAAGCACCTGACTCGGTTTTCAGTATAATTACATGTGATTGGCTGTTAATTTATTATTTGACGTTTTCCATTGGTTGAAATTAATTGAACTCGTAATATATATCGTTACTAGGTGATTGTAGGTACCCACTGTCTGTTTTAATTTTCTATCTTTTTTAATAAAGTTAATTTTGTTGTAAGAAATAATGCATATATGTACTAGATAAAAATCTGTGGTGGAAAATAAATTTTCAAACGCTTTGAAGCGCGTCACATGAGATTCTCGGCATGTCCTTGAAGTTTTTATACAGTGCTCTATAAAGAAACTATTATTTAAATAAAATAATTGAGCGAGTACATCCAAAGTTAGCAAATGGGAAGTTGTCTCACGGACGCTTTCTAGCATTTGAAGCGTGACGTCACTGGTAACATGTTATAAGTTATAAGTACCTATAATAATTTAATGATACACAATATTTTCATTAAAGCATCTAGCATCATAAGTAAAACATGTTGTAATATTATTTTATATTTGTTTCTTAGTAATCAAAAATGAATTCTAACTTAATTATAATTTAATAATTTAGAAAAAGGACTTTTTAATACAAAATCAGTTTATTTTAAGTAACAAAATTTACCAAACTTTGAGTAAATAAAGAAGAAAACTATAAAAGAATCTTATCAGAGAACCGGAAAGTAATTCTTAGAACAGCAGCCTAACAATATAAATTTTTCTTTTACTGATTTTTGTATCTAGTATTCATTTGGTATGTATATTTTTTTTATCATTTTAAAGAATTTGTTCCTTGAATACAAGTAACAGTATTTTTATCTTTTAAAACGATTACAACTGCGTAATTCGGCTATATCTTCATTTAGTACGCACCTGAAAGTATTATGGCACAGAAATGTATAACCCACTTAATTTGTTCGATCTAAATCGTTCAATCAGAAAAAAGTATTAACGTTTTAATGCAACTATAAATGCAGGATATATTCGGTAGTAAAATTCACCAATGTCGTCACGTAACCGTCTCGCTGTTCCCCTTGCATTACTCTTTTCCGTGTCCGCATTTAACATGCATTGTATAGGGCAGTTAGACAACTTCCCATTTACTAACTTTGGTATTGACCAAGTAAATTAAAGATTAAAGTGATATTCATCATTAACTAACAAAACACTATTTTTATTTGCAGATGTCTGTGGAGATATTAGTTGGAATATGCACAATTATTTTACTTATCTACTTTTATTTCACCCGTAATTTTAATTATTGGAAGAAAAGGGGTGTTCCATACAGGAAACCTGTATTCTTCTTCGGAAATGTGATGCAGTTAATGTCAGAATGTGAAACACCAGGGAAATATATAGCAAAACTCTATACGGACTTTGAAGGTCCTTATTTTGGATTCTTTGCCTTAAATAAACCACAATTGGTAATAAAAGAACCACAAATTATTCGAAATATATTGATTAAAGATTTTAATGTATTTCAAAATCGATCGATTTATTCTAACGAAAAAATTGATCCGTTTGTCAGTAATTCTTTAATTGCCATTAAGCAACCAAATTGGAGACCGCTTAGAGTAAAGTTGTCGTCTGTGTTTACTTCAGGCAAAATAAAAATGATGTTCCATCTAATGAATAAATGTGGTGAAAATTTAAAGAATTATGTTACTACTATACTAGACAAAGATGATTTGGAAATAAAAGAAATAGTTGCGAAATATACCACTGATGTAATAGCAACTTGTGCTTTTGGGATAGATGCCAATTCTTTTGTTAATGAAAACAGTGAATTTATGGTTGCGGGAAGACGAATTTTTGAACAATCGTTTAAGAGAATCTTCCAAGTTTCTTCATACTTTTTTGCACCGGAAATCGTAGAAATGTTCAAATTTAGATTTGTGGACCCAGAAGCAGCCGAATTTCTCAAGAATGTTTTTATAGAAACTATTAAACAACGGGAAACTTTGAAAAATAAACGAAACGATTTGGTGGATATTCTTATTGACTTAAAGAATAACGAAACCGCAGAAGATGAATATAAATTTAGTGAGTTTGAAATAGTATCACCTACTTATATTGATTGGTTAACTTCTTCTGTTTCTGCTTTACACAGATGAAGACAGATTAGTTGCTCAAGCTATGGTCTTTTTCGGCGCAGGACATGAAACAACCAGTTCAAGTATTTCTTTTACTTTGCACGAATTATGTGTTAATGTCGATATTCAAGATAAACTTAGAAAAGAAATATTGGACACTATTAAACAGCATGGAGAGCTAACATATGAAGCTGTGCAAGACATGAAGTATCTTGATATGGTTGTATCCGGTAAGTATATTATTGTCATAAATCTAAATGAACCTTTTTTTATAAATGTGTATACCTTTATGTTTTAGAAACATTACGAAAATATCCTCTAATGGCGTTTATTCAAAGAGAATGTTCAGAAGATTACACAATTTCAGAAACAGGGTTAGTATTGGAAAAAGGGACAGCAGTCATGATACCTCAACATGGCCTACATTGGGACCCAAAATACTTTCCAAAACCAGAAAAATATGATCCTGAACGATTTAATGATAAAAATAAACATAAAATACCTCCTTACGTATATTTACCTTTTGGTGATGGTCCCAGAGTTTGTATAGGTAAACACAGTTTTGCTTTTCTATTATTGGTATTATGGAATTTTTTAGTAACTAATTTTCAGGTGAAAGATTTGGTTTATTGAGTACAAAGTTAGGAATTATCCATATAATAAGAAACTTTAAAGTCGTAAGAAATTCTCGAACAGTAGAGCCTATGGAGTTTGGACGACATCTACTTTTAAGAGCTAAAAATGGTATTCGTTTGACCTTTAAGTCTTTGTAATTCATTAATAATTGATTTGTTAATTAATGTAACAATATAGTATATAACGGGTGATTAGAAAATTCGACATCTCAGTTGCTGTGGAATTTAAAACGTATGTGTTTTATTACTCAAAAACGATATTTTTTTGAACGTGAAATAAATTAATTAATTTATTGTACGTTTAAAACGCTATGTCCTAGGTAAATAAGATATGTGCTGTGCGTACGATGCGGGAATCGCATGCATCGCAAAACGGATGCGGCGATTGTAATTGTGGCAAACGTAAATACGACAATACAAAAATAGCACATCGTGTTTATGCGATAACTCATACTGTATATCAATGAATTATTATTTTATAGATGCATTTCTCAATCATCGATCTCTCAGAAACCACAGGTACTGGGATATTGCTGAATAATGAATAGTTTGCTAAAATTACAAATTTTTAAAGAAAATTTAAACAAAGACAAAACCACACATAGAATTTACAAAGACAAATTAAATTTTGGAGAATTACATCATCTGCATGAACAGTTGCGATCAGATGAAAATACATTTCGTCAGTATACAAGAATAACCTCAGCTATTTTTGATGGCTGTACTTTAGTTTACGTCCGCCACCTGCAGCCGCACATGCTATGTACCATTAGATGCGTCTCATCACGTTAAAAATAGTGTCCATAAGTGAAATTGGGGAGGGGAGGGCAATAGTTTTCGGGATAATCGCCAAAAACTTTTTTGAAAGAGAGCCATAGACTTTCATCTTAATTCCATCACCCTGATGCATGCATCTGAAAATGCATGTTTTGATGCGCATGCGATCTAACCTAACCTAACCTTACCTAACCTAACCTAACCTAACCTAACCTAACCTAACCTCACCTAATCGAACCTACCCTAACCTAACATAACCAAAATTAAATCAAAATACATATGAATTGACGAACAACGTAAACCTAAATTAAACCTAAGTAAGGTTATGTTAGGTTAGTTTAGGTTATAAGTTCGGTTGTAGGTTAGGCTGTAGGTTAGGTTATACGCTAGGTTATAGGTTAGGTTACGTTATAGGATAGGCTAAAGGTTAGGTTCTAGATTAGATTAAATGTTAGGTTAGGTCCTCCAAAACAGTTTATGGTGATTATCTCAAAAACTACTGCTCCTCCCCAGATTTCATTGTTGACACTATGGTTCAGCACGATGAGACGCATCGAATGGTATATAGCATGTGCGGCTGTGTGTGACCGACCTAATCTAAAGTGTTACCCAACTAATTTTCAAGTACCTATTACAGTAAAGGAAAGGATTTTTCTAACCTTAAGATAAATAAAAAAGGTAAATACAAGTTATTTTAATTAATTAATTTATTATTTATTATATTATTTTTTTAAAAACATATGTTTATATTGTGTATTACTATTAAAATTGTCTGTAACATGGGCGTTTGATTACCCTGAATGTATTGTGATGAGAACGTCCATTGTGCGGGCTCAGAGATAATTGCGTTGAAAAACAAAAGATTTTGATTTTTAAAACATGTGCGATGTAACAACGCAAAATCGCGCGAATTGCAGAAACACCGTGTTTACTTCAAACATCATAATTACTTTCTTCAGGTTTTGTCGTTTGCGATTAACGCATCGCACGCAACGCATCCAGTGTCGGACTGGGCCGCCGGGCAACCGCGGATGCCCGGTGGGCCCCCCTGAAGATTGAAAAGTGGGCCCTCAAGACTCCAAGAGCAATTTGTAAAATTCAGATTTTATTAACTTTTGGCGAATAGCCAGACATCGTGAATACAAGAATATAATTGTCTGTTAAGATATAATTAAATTAAAAATTAAATAATTAATAATAATTGATTGAAATTGAATAAAATTTCATGGGATTCGGTCCTCAAATTTATTTTTTACAAATTCATTAAGACGTTTCGATAACGATTTGTTTTCTTTATCAAGACCTAGAATATACAAATTACAAAGAATTAGACCATTAGTTATTCTTCTTCTTAATTCTATGCCTTTCTATCGTTAAGTGCAAGGCCATATGTACTTTACTGTTCTTTCGTGCACTTTTCTCTCCATCTTTTTCTATTTTATGTCATTTGTCTGATTTCTTTCCATTCGATTCTTTCTCTGTCTGTCTCTTCTTTGATTTCCTCATTTCAGTCTTCCCTCTCAGTTCTCGCCATCCATATTTACTCCATATATTCTTCTGGTTACCAAACCATCTCAATTGTCCTTCTACTAACTTTTCATATACTGGTTTGATCTTGAATTGTTGTCCGATGGTTTCGTTCCTAATTCTGTTTCTTCTTCTTTTGTTTTCTATTCTCCTTAAAAATCTCATGTCCATTGCATAGTTTCTTGATTTATTCCTATTTGTTATTGTCCATGTCTCGTTGCTATTATAAATATATAGGTCGATCTTGCTATTTTCTTGATAACTTCTTATTTTATATGTTTTGGTACTTCTCTTTTACCCGAAACTGTTGTTTTCATTATCTTATATACTTTCCCTGCTTTTCCCAGTTTTTCACTTATTTCTTTGTTCATCTTACCATTTTCTTCTATTACTGATCTTAAATACTTATAGCTTTCGACTTATTCAGTTCTTTTTTTCTGTATTTGTACAGTATGTGTTTTCTTTATACTTGATATTATCATGTTCTTTGTTTTGCACACGTTTGTTTCCACACTATACTTTTGTAATTTCTGGTTTAATACGTATAAGTTAAATTGTAGGTTTTGTTCTGAATCAGCTAAAATGATCATGTCATCTGCGAACATTAATTCTGTCGATTTCACTTCCTCCATCTTCCAGTACCCTATTTCAAATTTTTTCATCTTGTTTCTTATCTCTTTAATTAACTCATTCATCGCAAACGTGAACAATAGGGGGCTAAGGACACATTCAGGACACAGGAGGAAGAATTCTTCGATTCTTCATTGTTTGTTCTTGCTATATTTATTATTTTGAAATTGAGACTTTTGACTTTTTTCTTTGTATTTTTCTTAATGTCCGGTCTGTTTTGTACTTAGGTATTTTATAATTCTTTTCACTTATTTATTCCACGATTCAGTTCTTTTTATTTGTCATTACTATTATTTTTGATATCCCACGGCACTCTTTGGCCGGCTCTAGCACATTTTCTTAAAGATTTTTCCATTTCTCTTCTATTCCTTTTTCTTCAAATTGTTCTTTCAATTTTTTATCTTCGTTTCCTGGCATTTACAGTCTTGGTAGTGTAAACAACATTGGTAGTGTAATGTCTCGCGTGCTGGACTTTTACCCAAGCGGGCCAGGTTTGAGTGCTGTTGCGGGCAGATCTGGTTAAGGTTTTCTGCAGTTTTCCTTAGCTGTGACACAAATGTGGAATTTACGCTATTCCATCTGTAAGTCGGCTGCAGCCGCACGTTGGGCATACGTAATAATTATAATCGGCCCCTCCCCCGCACAAGCTTATAGCTTCTGGGGCCTGGTTTCAGGTTATGGGAAGTAGCAATTATTATTATTATTATTTCTTTCTAATTTTTACATTTTTCAAATTATAACTCCTTGTATTTTCTTTTACAATTTTCCTTCTTTTGTCGCTTTGTTCCTTTTTATGTTTTTAAAACTATTAGTTAATTTACAAATGGTTTAATTATTTGTAGTTTGTTTTTGCATATTTTATTGGGCAAAAGTAAGACGGGAATGTTATTGAATGTTGGCTGTGTTAATGAGTTGATGATTGACCAGAGACTTGGGTCATAAACACCGTGATGATATTCAATGAAGATTCTTAAAAATTGTATGAATTTTTAGAATTGTATGAATAAAATAAAGTTAACTCAACGTCTTTTTGGGTTCTGGAAACTATAAACTAATAAATAAAGATCTTAGAAAACCGCCAAAACAAAATTCTCAAATAATAGAGAATACCAAACCACAATAAATATTATTTAACATATGCTATTAATTTTCAAAATTCTTCATCTACAGGAACGTTGTCTGGAACAGCACTTTCCAGAATGCACTACGTAACATTTTTTTTTTGCTAAATCTTGATAATTTTGCAAAAATAACCGTAATATTTATTAAGTTATTGAAGCGATTTGACATATGTTCAAGTTACTAACAAAAAAAAGTGGGGCCCCCTCCGCTGTTTGCCCGGTGGGCCCCAATGTCGCCAGTCCGACGCTGAACGCATCGTACGTACCGCAGTCACCGTATTTACCTAGGACATAGCGTAAAACAGTAATAAAACACATACGTTTTAAATTTCACAGCAACTGAGATGTCCAGGGTTTATAATCACCCGTTATAATAGATTAGGTGACAGAGATCCTGCTTCTCGATCAGACCTAGGGACATGCATTCAACTATCGGTTGCGCTTGAATTTTTTAAAATCTAGTACAATCGTATTTGAGCTTTAGATATAGACTTTTGACAGAAAATATGTATATGGAATAGTTATTTCTAACAATTGTTATTTTTCAGTATCTAATAAACCTACTTAATAATTTATTAATTACCTAATTGTTTAATTTCCACAACTTGTTAAGAATTAATCTTAAGAATATTTGTACATTTCTGAACGACCTGGGGTATAGCAGTATGAACCGTTTGTTTCTATTAATCTAAAAATCAAGTCAGAGAAGTAAATATCTAATGAAAAATAGCCCATCTACGAAACCGATAATTGTGAATGTGGTTTTTAAATCCTCATTTAGTTTGCCAACTGTAACTCAGGAAGTCAATTTATTATTCTACATAGTCAAATAATAGCTACGAAAGTCTATTGATTGCTTCGCCCGTGACCAAATAATAATTGCACAGGAATTTTCTTTTTGAATATGTTGTGCCATATTAGCTCTAGACATAATGATCTATAATGTATAATAGATTATTCTTTCGTCCTGGTAAACTTATTTGTTGTAAAGCAATAGTGTTCAAATGCCAGCGTAACCTACGTGACGTCCATTTTTCTGAAAATAGGAAAAAATAGTCTGTCGATCATCATTGAACTGTTCTTTAAAACCCTTGCTACCCTACCTGATCGAAGTCTAAGAAGCCCACGTTCGTGACGTGATATTTTTAGCTCGCACGGTCACGATAGGTCATGCCAACATGGTCTTTAAGTTTATCTTTAAATGGACTCTTCAATGAAATTCAACATGCTTTACGTCCTTATGTAAAAATTTTATGATCTTTGACTTAGGTCACTAAAACTTTGTCTAACTTGGGCCACAAAAATAAACTTGAAGCTGTATATGATCATACATCTTAAACTAGATTTCAAATGAGACGGTTAGTTTTCGAGATCTAAGGGATCAACAGACAAAAGGACATGATTTACATGAATGCTTTACGTGGGGTTCCCGTGTTAACATAACCCCACGTTCCTTCTCTGGGGAGGAAGTAATTGAGCTACGCTGAATCAGCGCGCAATTGCATAGTTACTCACTGGTCGGAACAAGGTTGCCTATCCACCTTCTACTAGCTAACTAGGTTAGTACCGGAGCGATTGACTTAACACGCACCCTCCCGTTCTCTTACGGAGCCAAGTGCCTCGTCCATCATAAGGACTATTCCCCCACTCTAGGTCAGTACATCGGAGCCCTGAAGTTCCTTCACCGAGCTAGGGTTGGGTCCTCTGCCCGATCGAATCCAACCTCAAGTGTGGCGGGACTTGGTGTTTAAATGGTTTTGCCATCCCGATCTCCCAGTTATAGGCCTGGTGTGCCCCCGACACACCTTCGTTTCGAGGCTACTTTATAGGACCCATCAAAGTAGCGTCCCGGTATGTACCCGTTAAGGTGAAGTTGCCTTGAACGTAAGAGGCTATGTATCTTCGCATCAACGTTCTTTAAGTGTAGGTCTCTAGACGATTTCTGGGAATCCAACGGCTGAAACTGACAGCAATTGCCGGACTGGGGTAGGGTTTCGGAGTTGACAGTATGGGATACTGTCACCTTCGAGACCCTACCTGGTGGCTTGCAGTTTCTCATAGGTGAGCGAGCGAACTCCCTGATCGAGATAAACCTCACGTGAATCTCCTCCATTCGTCTAGGTCAGACAGCGGAATATTTAGCTCCATAAAAGACCCTGACGTCAGGTGAGATTGAATCCACCCACACGGACCCCCTTGTTAGTAGAGCTCCCTCCGCATCGTTTTAGAGTCATCGTCGAGAAACACTTCGGTAAAACGTGAACCGCAACACCTAGGCATAACTCTACTACACATTTCCTTCTGGGATGACGGATGACGCGAAAGGGTGATGAGAAAGGATGAACGACGTGTGGTCTGCCCACAAGCTAGTCTCGAATCCTAGTGCTTCCCGACACCTCTAACGACTGCCCTACCTCCGTCTTCGGGCTAGTCTTGGATACTACGGAAGTCCGACATCTCCAGCGACTGCTTGTCCGTTCACCCCGAGACAAAAGGACAGGCAGGAAATCGAAAACATAAAGTAACGCTTCCGTTATAAATCTTATGCTTAACTAATACTTAACGTTTACCGCTTTTTTACGCGAACGAAACAAATATCTAGACTATACAGTGCAATAATAAATAATCGCTACAACACCACAAATAATATCTAATCACTACCTTTGATGTTTACATTACTTTGATGATTTTGCTGAATGATATAACAGTTTTAAGATAAGACATTTTATTTTATCTAATTGCATTTCTGTGTTTTAATAGTTATTTAAGTATTAAGGCTAATATCTCGGCTAATATGGAGACATCCGCTACGCGTCGGTCTCCACACTATTAGCCTCGACTGGTAAAGCGTACCTACCGCCCGTAATGCTTACACTATTTTTTGCCCGATCGGATATATGAGTGAGTTGTAAATATATAGAGTAAACATTAAACACATTACACTGAAAATGTCAATTTTCAGTCGGTTAATGTGCCTGGTTGTTATGGAATTGAATATGCAAAAACAATTTTTCTCAATCCAGACGAATTTTAGAATGATAGTGAGTGTTTTTCGACTTAAATGACGAGGTACTTTATTACCGAGCCTTGGGCGGCAAGTTGAACTTACCGCCCTAAGAGCAGAGCTTGTAAATGAACCAAAACGTCCGATCGGACAAAATAGTAATTTAAGTATTAAGGGCGGTAGGTACGCTTTACCAGTCGAAGCTAATAGTGTGGAGACCGACGCGTAGCGGAACATTTTTAGCATAAGTAGGATCGATGAGGACTTTTGACATTTCATTTATAATGGTGTATTTAAGGTCTGTACCAATTTTCAGCTCTGCGAATTTTTCCGAAATTTGTATGTTTTTTTGTCTATTTTGACTGGAGTATCCAGCGAGTATGGGTGCCCGACACCAATACTTTGCATTAAAATAATCAGTTAGGTCAAACGTAAGACAACAGCTACAAATTGGCAAAAAACAGGAACCGGTACGTAATAATGTCCGTAACTTTTGTCCGTAACTATCTGTCAAATGAGAATAGAAATTAATTAAAAGTTTTATATTTACTTTATATCATACATGAATTTAATTTTGATGTAATCCAGTTAAACGCTATATCACTAAACAAATTGTCATAAATTCATAAAACCGGCATTGTTAGACAGACACCTGAACAGATTTTATTTTTGAGTCTAAAACTGAAATTAATATTTTAGAACATGATATATTTATTTTAGAAGTGGATATGTCCTATTTAAAAGTCCTAGGCATGTGTATAGGTCGTATATTGATCTCCCTTTAATATCTAAATTTAAGGAGAATATTTCGGGAAATGTTCTAAATGTACTGTTCGTACTCAAAGTAGTGTTCTAATTAGCCTAAAATTTTACAGCAAATTCATATATTTATAAAGACCAAACTACCGGCAACAGAATTTATAGCCGGTTTAATAATTATAGAAATCTAGGTTCTGTATATCAGAAATTTGTTTATTAGTTACTACCTAACACAGTGTTCGTGGTTAAAAGGTTTTACACTCCTTGTTAAAAATTTCAATTTGGTGTGTACTACGTAAAGTTGCCTGCTTTTCAATTGTATTTATAACGATAATAACTGAACTGTAGACGGAGAGGGTTAAACATTTGGTAAGCATTACGTTAAGTAGCCGTTTACCTCACCTAAAGGTTCCACTTTCTAAGAAATCTTATGCCAGCATAATAATGCTTAGTGATTTATAGTCGGACCATTTAATGTGCCCAGATCTTACTGCAATAGGTAATTTAAACATTTGTAAACTTGGCGGAAAGATTAAGAAGGTGCTACTCTGTTACTATTGTTAACCATGGCGTTTTACCTGATATCTAGAATTAAGCGAGAGGACTAAACAGGATTTATTTTGTAAAATCCCGATGGTCAAACAATTACTATTAAAGGTTTAAATCAATTTCTTAGAAATGTGAGAAATAAAAATATGCCTACACCCAAAGTAAAGTAAAGAACCGTCCTAAATTTTTTCACTATCTTTTAAAAATTTACGACTAGAGAAACCGAGAGATTCTGAAAGACCGTATTATATCTATATTTACTGCTTTGAACCTTTGCAAATTTGAGATGCATATCATTTTTCGGTATCCCCTAATTGTTGGTTTTGTTATAAATATTTTTAAATTCCTTAAATTTCGTTATTTTTGTATTTATCAGTTTACTTTAGAATAATAGGCCAGTAAAATAGAATCCTTTGGTGGAAATAAATGTTGGAAAGCGGGAGATCGTTTCGATCGCTTCGTTTGAGGTCAAATATAAGTATCCTAGGTTTGCACGGTCCCTCGACTCGAGCTTACCTGAAGGCATCAAAAGAACGACGAAATCTTCGGTCCTTTTTTAGTTTTTCGCTTATAACTCTAAAGCGGTACTTTCCAACGAGAACTTCATTATTACAAGAATTAAAGAGCATTAAATTCTGCGTTGGATGAGTGTCTAAGACTTTAATTTCGGTCCAGTGGTATGGTCGAAGTCGACGGTTGAAAAACGACAATTTTACAAATTTTCGATTTTCCGTCTGACCGGACGCCCAGAGGCTTTCCGTATAAAAATACCCGTTGGACTCATTCTGTGAGATGATAGAGAATGATATTATAGAGGTTGCTGGATTAAATTAATGGCCATTTTTCATCATTCCCCATCATAGCAATTAGGGTCAATCCATATGAAGTAGTGCAATACTGGTCGCTCGAACATTTCGAAAAAAGATAATTTTGTGTGTGTTATCACCCCTAAGTATTGGTATATCAAAACCACTGTCATTTTATTTTTATTCCATTTGATTGAGATATGGCAGCCATATTTGTTTCGTGGTGCACGACGTTGCTTGCAGTTTGTGGATGTAAACGTAACTCTTGATATCTGACGAACGGTTGATCCTAGAGCCCTGCACTAAAAACGATTTTATTGCTCACATGTCGGACTACATTTTTTAATCATAAACATAATATTCATATGACCTATCATAACGAGAACTTCAAAGCCCATAAATACCAAAATAGTAAAATTTCAGATTTAAAATATTTTATACATAAACTACCTCTAACCCTGTACGTTTAAATAGAAAATCCGCCCTAAGACTTCATTTTTATCTGGATATATGAAATATACCCCCATAAATGCGTAAATTTTTGTAAAAACTTTAATCTTCGGGATTAAATTACACCCGTTTACATTAAATTACAAGTAAGCGTCCATTGAGATATGGCAGCCATATTTGTTTCGTGGTGCACGACGTTGCTTGCAGTTTTTTGATGTAAACATATCTTGATATCTCAAGAACGGTTCATCCTAGAGACCTGCGGTAAAAATGATTGTATTGCTCACATGTCGGACTACATTTTTTAATCATAAACATAATTTTTGTAGGACGCTTACTTATGGGTGTAATTTAATCCCGAAGATTAAAGTTTTTACAAAAATCTTATCTTAATTTTATGGGGGGGGGGGGGGTATCTAGGGTATCTAGATATATTTCATATATCTAGATGAAAATGATGTCTTATGGCGGATTTTCTATTTAAACGTACACGGTTAGAGGTAGTTTATGTATAAAATATTGTAACAAGAGAGAAAAAGAAAGAACCTCTTTTCGAACAACAAATGGAATATTCTACAGCATTCGAGAGAATGACGCATCGCACCAAGCATGTAAACCAGACGCGGTTTATCTAACGCCTTCTAGAAAAACATGGTATGTTCGAGCGACTTCTAGAACATTTATAGGAGGATATAAAATCGACGTCGCGGATAAAAGAGTCAGTCAACAGCGAGTCATTAACTGTGTTTCACGAAATAAATAGTAAATGTAAAGATAAATGTTGTATTAGAAATTCATAGTCTGTAAATAATAGTTTTAATGGTTTATAATCATAGCGTTAATTTTATAGTGTATTCATTAGTGTTTGTAAATAAATATTTCTTGGTGAATAGACGATTTAACCAGCACTTTTGTTATTATTTGAAAAAGAACGTTACAATATTTTAAATCTGAAATTTTACTATTTTGGTATTTATGGGCTTTGAAGTTCTCGTTATGATAGGTCATATGAATATTATGTTTATGATTAAAAAATGTAGTCCGACATGTGAGCAATAAAATCATTTTTAGCGCAGGTCATTTCGATTATACCACTAAACCGATTTTAAAGTGTTGGATACTCATTCGACGCAGAGTTTAATGCTCTTTAATTCTTATAATAGTGAAGTTTTCGTTGAAAAGCACCGCTTTGGAGTTATAAGCGAAAAACTAAAAAAGGTCCCAAGATTTCGTGGTTCTTTTGATGCCCTCAGGTAAGCTCGAGTCGAGGGACCGTGCAAACCTAGGATACCTATATTTGACCTCAAATGAAGCGATCGAAACGATCTCCCGCTTTCCAACATTTATTTCCACCAACGGTCCAAAACGGGTCTAATTTTACTGGCCTATAATGTCGTATTTAGTAGATTAATGTACGTAATTTAGGATACATTCCACGCCGATTCGACCAAAGTTGGCGCAGTACCCTCATAGATTTTTTTTTATATTTTGTTCATGTAATACCCTTACCAAGCCTTATATAAAGCTCAAATATTACTGCCCATAAATACATCGTTCGCGAGATATAGAGGTTGATTTTTTCAGTTTTAAACGTACATCGTCATATGCAAATGCTATTTACTCCGCTTTCGTATTAGTTAGGAAGGTCGGGTTTTTTTGCATTTGCAAGAGAATGAAATGGACTATTTACGGTAATTTTTGTTTGTTTTTCCGACATTTGTAACATAGTATATTATCTGAGTTTTTAACAAATTTTGACTTTTCTCAAAATCGGTTCCATTAATTTTTCCAAAAAAAATCAGAAAGCATGATATGTCCTTATCATTGTAATAAAATTTCAACTTGGTATCTTAATGGAATCGGAAGTCGAGACATTTTTTCTATAGTCGTGCGTATACACTGTGCACACTGCAACAAGAATTATTATCCGAAGTCTACGGGACGCGGTTGCGAGCAAACCTATTGTAGGTACATGTACATATATTGGGCCGTATGAATAAAATGGAGCATATGCTTTTACTCCAGTTTTCTTGAGTAAATGCTCAGTGTTTTATGAATAACAATTTGAAGCAGAAGGCAATGCTTCTTGCTTCCTTCTAAAGTGAGTACCTGCTCATTGTTGAATATCCATATGCTCAGTCTTGAGCAATCTCTATGAATAATCACTATGATCTGCTCATTTTGTTGAGCATTTGCTCACAATTGAATGCATCTAGTAAACAGTAGAACCAGATTTGCACTGCGCTGTCAAACATGGCTCAATTTATAATATTAAGAAATGAAAAAATTTACAAACCAAGACGAAGAGCTCTTAGTCGAGGCTATAAAACACTCTATCGTTTTCAAGAAAAAAATTTACAGTGGTTAGCAAACCATTTTTTGGGTCATCATGAAGAAACAAGAGGAGGAGCCCTTTCACCCGAGCTTAAAATGAAAACATTCTTGAGGTATTTGGCCGACCCTGGATTTCAATCTGGAATTGGTGAAGAGCTAGGAATTCATCACTCTACAGTTTCAAAGACAATTACAGAAGTAATGTATGCTGTTAATAACCGTGCTGATTTTTGGATTCGTTTTCCTGGCAATGACCGTGAAATACAAGAAGCAAAAGCTGAATGGCAGAATTTTTATGACTTTCCAACAGCCATTGGTGCACTCGATTGCACACAAATTGCTATAGAAAAACCAGCACATCACGGAGACGAGTATATTTGCCGCAAAGGGTTTGCTTCAATAAATGTTCAGGCAACTTGTAACGCAAAAGAAATGTTCACAAGCGTTTGTGCAAGTTGGCCCGGATCAGTGCACGACAGCAGAATATGGAAGAATTCTAATGTCAGAGAGAATATTGTGCGTTTACAAAATAGTGCTGCTGTGCTTCTGGCAGATTCAGGGTATGGTTTAGAACCATGGCTTATGACACCTTTTAGAATTTGTCATACTCATGAAGAAAATGCTTTTAATAGACTTCTTAAGAAGGAACGTGTTATTATTGAAAGATGTTTTGGGCAACTTAAGAGGAGGTTTCCAATCATCAAATATGTATGCAGACTACGAATGGAAAAATTACCTTCTATCATCATAAGCTGCTTTGTTCTTCATAATATTGCAAAGTATTTGCGAGATGAAGATTTTCCTGATGAAGAAGAAGACGAAGAAAATGAAGCTATAGGTCAGGAAGTAGAAAATCAAGGGCAGCTCTTAGAAAGAGGACGTATTAGAAGACATGAACTGGCTAATATAATTTATACGCATCAATTACAATAATATTTATTCATAATTCTAATTACAATACAAAATTAAGCGAAACAATTAATATTAGTGTATGTATTTTAGTATTTCATATAAGAAGAATCATTCATTTTCAATGAGAGACATAACAGAATCCAAATCCACGTTTTTAATTTGAATTTCGTAAAACCGTCTTTGGGTTCTTAGCGTTTTCAATTGCTCCAGCATTACAAGTCTTTGCAGTTCAGCATTTGAAAGCAAAGAAGTTTCCTGTGTTTCATTTTCATTTAAAACATTATTTGTTCGTTTTCTCTTAATTACTGGTGAAATAGGTTTGGACAATGCTGATGAAGTGGAAGCAGTGCCCAAAAGATTCTGGGCGCTCGAAGGTTCACCTGAACCAACTTCTTTAGCACCTGAACGAGAAATTTGGTTATACAGTTATAAGATTACACAAGTGACTTGCAACTTACCAGGAATCTGAGTAATGGTGGGATTCTGCTCGCCATTCATAACTTTTAAGAGAAGACGTTCATATTCTTTCATAATAATTTTTTTGTTTCCCGTTTTCTTCATATCTGTTTTTTTCTTAAGTCTAGTCTTCATGTTGATTATCATTTTCATGATTTTTTTGTTCGTTGATGGTTTTCCAGTGTGATTTTCATATATTTTAATCAGCTCCTCCAGGGCCCTATTCTTTTTAAGAACTGCCTGAGGTAGTTGACTTTTGAAAATAATCTCAGGATATTTCTGGATATGTTTTACCAACACTATTTGAATCGAACTGTTATTTTCTTGCTCTTCACTTCCGCTTTCACTTTCAGACATGATGAAAATAAGACACAAACACACAATTTATCAAAAAGAACCGGTAGTTTAGAAATGTCACTTCTGACGCTACGGCTGCCACGGCACACTATAAATATGATATATCATAGAGCATTTGCTCATATGGCAAAAAGCACAGGGATTGAGTAAAAGTATTTGTTTATTCATTTCAAGTTGAGCAAATACTTTTACTCAGACCACAATTTGCTTTTGCTCCTTTCTCGTGCTTCCAAGCAAATGCTCCGTTTTTATTCATACGGCCCATTTATATGATTCAAACTCGACTATTCAAACACGAAACAATCATTTGAAAATTAATAAGTTTTCCATACAACTTTTTCCGATACCAACAGGAAGAATAGAATGGAACTTTAGAGTTCCAGGAAGTCTTCTGGAGCGGATAAATCGCTGGTTCAAAAATCCTTCATGTGCTTTAAATTCAATTAGAACCGGGGGCCCGAGCGCATACGGCGCGCGATAATTTATGAATTATTATAAAATAGGTTATCTAATAATCATTTTCGATTTACCATGTTTGAGATGCCAGATTAACGCAGTTGGTTGTGCGCCTGTCATTGACTCCAATATTCGAATCCCAGCCGCGACGATATTTTTTTGCACTTTTAGAAATTCTGTATCTCAGAAACCATAAAAGTAGGAACCATAATTTTGGTGTTATTTTGCTTCTCTCGGTGCCCCTAGCTTATATCTAGGTCGCCGCGTAAATTTGATCTTTCGTTCCCGAGATCACAATAACCAACAGACATTGGCGTTTTAATATAGTAGGATAATTTTTAGCAAAATCACAAATCGCCGAAACTTCTTTCAATTTCTAGTATCTAAGGTTCAATGTTGGTAAAGTTTGATATCTGCCGCTATTTGTGTTACCTTATTTTTTAGAAAAAGCATAGTATATCAGCTGACGAGTTTGTTCGTTGTCGTTCGTAATGCTGTACCAAAAAATTATATTAGGATACTACTAATTCTTCGGCCAAATTCATTGAATAGTATTTACGTTTCCTTATTGTAAAAACGACAAACTGAAATGACAAATAGGGATTATCTTGTTATTGTCCAAAAAGTTAAGTAAAGGTAAACCGACTACCTGCTACTTCTATTCTTCCATATACCTATTCACTGTTCATATTTCCTACTTTCAAATAACAGTATGATGAAGTGTTGGTTGCCTATACTTTAATTAATAAATCTCATTTATTCGCGAAGCTATTGATGAGGGAAAAATTTCGAAACGATACAGTGTTAGAGCATTAAATTGTCTAACTGTTGCTTAATACCTTTAGTTTTTAAACATAAAAGCAACCTCATAATATGGCATAAACGTTTGAAAGTTTTTATTTAATTAGAGCAAATTCCTTCGTATTTTAGTTATTTCAACATGATGCCGAACTAAAGAATATTATAGAGAATGGATTTATCTATCGACATTTGTTTTAAAGCGAAGCCTAATCCTTCAATAATGTTTTTAAAAATCAGAATTTCTAATGGACTGCAGAAACGAGGACTAATAATATATTAACGTATTAAAGTTAATATAGGTTAATACAAACGGCTTGTTTTAATAATAGATGTGGCATATCAAGTAAGTTTATCAATAATCAATTGATGAGTAAATGTAAAAAATATTTTAATATATTCAATATGCTTAGTCAGTAGATATTTATCGAGTTCGGTTTGAACCGTGATTGACTGTAGTTGCGTTGTAACGTGCTTAATTATAATTTTAAATTATTTTGGCTAATTTCATTTAGTCAGTTCCCTACTTTAATTGAAACTCTTGTTTTATAAAACAATTTCTATCTAATATCAAAGTGTACACTGGTACTTCTGATAGTGAAAATAGAGCATAAAATTTACTTTCTTTAATCTATAAACAATTTCTATAAACTTGGAAGTACAATACAGTGCAATGGTGAAGTATAATCCTTACCTTTGTCCGCGCCTCTGTATATCTTTATTTTATCTATCATAAACTTAAACAATACCTGTACTACCAAAACACGATTTTACGCAAAAATCAAGTTCCCAACCTAACATAAAAATGGATAATACAGATGAAACAAATATAAACCACACAATCGGCGAGGTCTTTTCCCAAAGAGGCGAGGTCGATGTAGTTAGTAATACAACGGAAAACGTACCCAACAAACCATCTTATTCAAGCATTACAAAATCAAGATCTTTCTATCCATATCCTAAGAAAAATCAATGTATTGTTTTTAATACTGTAGATGGTATAAAACTAAAAAGTTACATCTATAAAATTGGTAAATTAATAGATCCAAAACAAATTATTGCTGCTTCTAGAATGTCTCATGAAAGAATTGGTATATATCTATCTAATACAGCGCTAGTAGACCAGTTAACTTCACCACACAAAACTATTACTGTTGAAGGACATAAAATACAATTAAGACGTTTAATAACACAAACGCGTAAAATTATACTCTCCAACGTATGTCCAACTATACCAAATTCAGTAATTGAAGAAGAACTTATTAAACATGGAATAAACCCATCATCGCAAATTTACATGATAAAAGCAGGATTTCAGGAATCAGAATTTGCTCATATAATGAGCTTTAGGAGATTTCTATATATTCCTTTAGAAAACAATATAAATTTTCCAAATAGTATTGATATTACTTTTGAAGATGAAAACTATCATATCTTTATACAAAATGATATTATAGAATGTTTTAATTGTAAAGCAACTGGTCATACAGCTTCAAACTGTCGTGTAAATATTACTTCTGAAAATAATTATGCTGAAAGAAGTAGTAAAAAAGACCCTGTCCATCAACAGTAGAATCAGTGTCAACGCCATCATCAGCTACTGAAAATAATAATAATAATAATAATAATAACCTTTATTGTAATAACAAGAAAATATACTAGAAAGAATACATTTAAAAACATGCAAGTGTATAATAATACTATAACAATAATACTCTTAATATAATACTAATAATACATACACTATTTAATAAATACATAGAATATCACAATAAAGGACACAGAGTGAATGTGAGGTGGCGCTATTTAATTTTATTTGTTCATTCACCATACTACTAAAGAAAAACTTGAAAGTAGTACTGTGAAACAACATGATATAAAGTGCAGTGCATAAATACATTTTTTCTTTTTTTTTATATTAGAGTATCGACAAATTATATGTAGTAAGTATTGTTAACATCAATATACTGGTGTAAGAGAAGTCTTGGCAAGGTAAGAATCCATTGTTTCACCTTTTTTTTGAACAATTTTATTGAATTTATCTTTTTTATTTCAGGTGGAATATAATTATATAATTTAGGTCCTAAGAAATTTGTGCTTCGTTGTAAGGTATTTTTTTTTTGCTCTTGGCACTACATAGTTTAGTCTTAGTCTTGTATTATATGCATGGGACGGTTTTTGTAAATTCTGTTTGTGTTTATTCTGAGTAGTAACGGTAGATAAAATGTAAAGTTGCCTGATGTCTAGCAAGCAACTTTCTCTATATAAAGTGTTTGAGCAGAAGGTAAAATGTTTGTTATATATAATTTTTATTACTTGTTTTTGAATGATTTTTAGTTTTTTTATAAAGCTATTTGTTGCAGCTCCCCAAGCTATAATGGCATAATTTAGGTGACTCTCAATTAATGAAAAATATAGTATTCTCATTTGCTCTGTGGTGAGTATTTTTGAGAGATATTTAAATTTATATATGATCTGTCTTAGTTTATTTACCAAATACTGAATGTGCTTATCCCATTTTACATGACGATCAAGATAAATTCCCAGGTATTTAATAGATTCCGCCATGGCAATTTCAATTTGGTGCTCGCATTGGATAGAAATTTTATTATAATAAGGCAAGCCATTTACATAGGATGCGAAGGGAAGAAAACAAGTCTTGTCGAAATTAATAGTTAATAATCTGTTATTAAACCATTTAATTACCTTCTTAAAATCTTCTTCTACTAACCTTTGTAGAGATAGCCAATTTGCATCGTTATATAATATTACTGTATCATCAGCAAAACTTATTATTTCGCCCTTCACATCTAGTTTAAAAATGTCATTTAAATATAGGATGAAGAGGAGCGGCCCAAAACTGTTCCTTGAGGTATTCCATAACTTAGAGGAAGAGATCTACTAACAACATTGTTTATTTGAACTACTAGGTTTCTGTTTGTAAGGTAACTTTCTAATAGTTTGTATTGCACTCCTCTAAATCCCATATTTTCTAGAACTGACAGAAGTTGTTTGTGACGGACAGTATCAAATGCCTTTGCAAGGTCAATAAAAATCGCAAGAGCTGGACACGATCTGTCAACTAGAGAACTTATTTTTGATGTCAGACAGTTAATAGCATCCTGAGTAGATTTATTTTCAACAAAACCAAACTGATTTTCACATAGCACCGCATATTTATTTACAAACTGTAGTATTCTATTTTTAATAATAACCTCGAAAATTTTTGAAATATTGGAAGTTAAAGAAATTGGTCTATAATTATCCATATCCGATTTATTTCCTTTTTTAAATAGTGGTTTCACTAAGCATGTCTTTAGACATTCTGGAAAAGAGCCAATTTCAAAAGACCAGTTAATTAGAAATACTAACGGTTTTATAATACTTTCTTTCCCAATTTTTAGTGTTTCTGATGTTATTTGATCAATTCCCGGGGCTTTCTTAGCTTTTAATTTATCTATAGATGATCTTACTTCTTCTTCATTTGTTTCTGCAAAAAAGATTGAGTTCGATATAGTTGTTTTAATTGAGGGTGAAATTGTATATTGATTTAGTATTCTGTCGGCCAGTTTTTTTCCGACATTTGCAAAATGATCGACAAATTTATCAGCGATGTCTTGATGATTCGTTACTTTTTCCCCATTGATATCTAATTCAAAATTATCATTTGTAGTTTTATTTTTATTTACTATTTCGTTTACACATTTCCATAAGTCACTTGATTTTTTACTGTGTTTTAGAATTTCCGATTGATAATGTTTTTGTTTAGTAGATTTTATTAAAATATTTAAGTGATTTCTATAGGTTTTGTAATTATTAATATTTTCAGTTGTAGGAAATTTCTTCATTGTTTTATACAATTCATTTTTGCGATTTATTGAAGCAACTAAGCCGTTAGTTATCCAGCTTTTCTTGTTTTTATTAATGCATCGTATATGAAATGATTTTGTACATTTGTTTTTAATTAAATTTATTTTGTCTATAAAATTTTGAGTTGCCTGATTGATATTAACACTGTTGAAGACATCCACCCAGTGTTCTTGCATTATATCATAATAAAATTTATTAGTATCGAAATGGGAAACTATTTTAGTGGAGATATCTATATTGTTCTTTTTTTTATGTAGTATATCAAACTGCGCTAGAACTGAAAAGTGGTCGGTCACGTCTGTTTCAAAGACAACAGGAGTTACCTTAAAAAAGTTTCCATCATCCTTAACAAATAGATGGTCTAAGCAAGATTTTGACTCATTGAAACATCTAGTATATTTATCGATGGCCAAATTATAGCCAAATTCCCCCATTAAATTTAGATAATCATCAGCATAATCACTACTATCCAGTATATCAATGTTAAAATCTCCTACTAAAATGTGTATGCAGGAATTATTTATATTACTTAAATAATTCCTGTAGTGAGCATTGAAAATGTCTTCTGAAATCTCCGGAGATCTGTATATGGCGGATATCATTATATTTTTATTTAAAAGTTTAAATGAAACTTGAAGAATTTTAGTTATGTTTATGTCAATTACTTTATATTCAAATTCTATATTAGCTTTAATCAACACTACAACACCATCATTTTGATTGACATTGCCGTGATTATAAACTATGTTGTAACCCGGAATTGCAAAAATTGTATAATCCTGAAGTTGTCTTGTCTCAGAAAGTACAATAAAGTCCATTTCATATTTTAATTCATTTAAAATTATTTGTAATTCATCTAAATTCTTATTTATACTCCTAATGTTCATATGGTATATTTTAATATTTTCTGTAGTATTTGATAGTATGTTATTTATATCATTAATTGATTGCGCACTAAAAGTTTCTATTTTACTAATAGTAAAATCCCGAATATAATTATCCATTTCATTCTAGTTAAGTATATTTATGTTAGATGTAAAAATAATAATTAGAATCTTAGAAATTTATGAAAGTTTTTGTAACAATATAAGCAGATAACATAGATACTTGAACTATTATAGAAAAGGATAAATCTACTTTGTTGCTCCTAACAAGAATCAATTTAATTACATATTTACTTTTGAGATGAGCGTAATCTGTTAGTAAATGATGAAGTACTATCTAACTTTGTCCTTAAAAATAAAGGATTTCTTTTTTGTTCTTTCACCACTTGCTTCTTCTTTTTTTCAGACTTCTTTTTCTCGTCCTGGTTCTCCAATACAAAAACGTCTTCTAGTTCGATGTCGTTATAATTTTCTGGATCTGGGGGACTAGACCTATTTAATTCTCTTGGAGTTGGCGTAGATGGCGCACTAGAAGATTTGCCTTGATCTAGTTCCTCACTGCTCCTCAAATCATTTACAGAATATGGTACTCCCTCAACGTACAGTTTATTCCCTCTTATATAGCAATTTTCATAATTTTGCTCCTTTGCTTGTTTTAAATGTGTTCTTAGTATTTTTTGTTCTTCTCTCTGCAAATATGTTAGGTCGTGTGCAATACTAATGGATGTACCCTTCAGTTTTGGACAGTTTTTTAAGATTTCTATCTTCTTTAATTTAGATACAAGATCAATCTTAAAAGCCACTTTTTGAGTATTCTTCAATGGGAAGAAATTATTAATGTCTGCTATAGATAAATTAATATTCAAGTGTTGTTTTAGTTTCTCGCAAATTGAATCTATTGAGATATTCTCATTTTTTTTCAGCAGACCAAATACTACTAAGCCGTTTTCTCGTGTCTTTCTATCTAGATTTTCTAGCTTGCGTTTTAGATCAACATTCTCTTTTTCTAAATTTTTAATTTTTGAACTTAATTCCTCAAGCTTCAGTAACACGTTAGCCTCACTGGCCTGTATGGTATTTTTTAATTCGGTTCTATTTTTCTTTATTTCATTTAATAGTGTATCATCATTTTTAGACATTTTATATTCGTTGTACTCAATTTCGTGTATAAACTCCTTTACTGATAGGTGTGGAATTTCATTCAGTTGATATAGTTAATAGATAATTGTGATTTTATTATTTATTTATTTATGATTTTTTAACTTGTTTTTATTTTAATTTTTATATTGTAACTAATTTGTTATAGTCCGTGATGTATCTATGAGCAAAATTTTGTTTAAATACAAAGTTTTACATACCCTTTAAATGATTTATTTATGAGACATATATTAAGGCACTGTCATCTTTTAAAGCCGCGCACACAAATGAAACACAAGACAATATTATCAATTTTACCTATAAATGACTCAAGCGAAAGAAAGAAAGAAACGACCTCATGCACTTACAATAAATTTACAACAACCTGTAGCTGCAGATATGGACGTTTTAAGCGTCGAAGCCTCGCATTTCTATCCAATGTTTTCAAATACAGCTAGAGATGTGGAGGTAAATTTCCTTACAAACTCAAATGCTATAGAAAATACTAAAGATTAAATAGAAGAAAAACAAATAGAGATTAAAGGGAAGAAAAAGATAAAGAAAAAGGATAAGAAGATTAGAAAACTAAGCTCGCAAACTTCCTATGAAGAGGAAATACGTGAAATGAAAAAAATTCTTGAATCTTTAAACAAAGTATTATCGGAAAACTCGTCCTTTTTACATCAATTTACGATCGCATCATTGGCCGAATTCATGATTGACATGAAAACCACGCGTGAACCATTACAATCGGTAAAAAAGTACTCAGACAATATAGATGCAATAATAATAACATTGAAGGACTTATACCCATCTTTAACGAATCAAAAAGCAAAATATCGATTTACTTAAATCATAAATTCTTTGCAGAAAGAGATAGACAACCAACAAGAATTCGAGAATATAACCAGTAACCTAAGCGAAACAGATACAGATACCGACCTAAAGGACTAAAGGACGACGCAAAAATTCAAAATTCCAAATATTTTTTCCGAAAATTTCATTACATGTCAGTCGGACAATTGAACTCCGCAAACGCCAAAATCATAGTTTCAGGATAATAAATCCTAACATGTACCACGATTACTTTTTTTTGTTGTTTACTTGTTGTGGTGGTCATGAAACACTTTACTACGAGGGCGTATTTTTATGTTATCTACCTAGCCATGAAACAAAAAAGTGACGATGTCAAACAAATTATTAAAAAATTACTGTCACTGTTAGAAGTACACGTGCTAAGTTGTGTTTAGTTTGTGCCGTTTATAGAGATTTGAGACGGTCTATTTGTTGATAAAATGAGTGAAATTGAGGTTGAACATCGCAGCGTAATAAAGTTCCTGACAAAAGAAAGCAATGGTCCAAAAGCAATTCATGAAAGAATGGTTGCAGTGTATGGGGAAGAAGCACCATCTTATTTTCAAGTAAAATTTTGGTCTAAACTCTTTCGATGGGGTCGAGAATCAATCAATGATGACCCAAAGTCCGGACGACCCGTTGAAGCTCGAACTGAAGACATTGTGCGAAAAGTCGAAAATCTGGTACTGCAAGATCGGCGTGTAAAGATCTCTGTCTCTGCCAATGAAGTCGGTATATCCGAAACAAGTGTCCTCAAAATTCTGCATGACGATTTGGGTATGAAGAAGTTGTCTGCACGGTGGATTCCCAGATTGCTTACACCTGAACAAAAACTGTACAGAAAAGAAGTTTCCCAAGAAAATTTCCCAAGCAGAGTTGGAGAGGGACAAACATCCTTTTTCTCGAATTATCACCGGGGATGAAACTTGGGTACATCACTGGGACCCTCCTACTAAACAAGAATCCATGCAGAGGGTTCATAAGGGCTCTCCATCACCAAAAAGGCCAAAACACAATTTTCTGGAAAAAACTGATGTCAACTGTTTTCTGGGATGCTGAAGGAGTCTTGCTAATTGAATATATGCCGAGGGGGTCTACCATAAATGGAGAGGCCTACGGAAACACAATTAAAAATTTAAAAACCGCTCTGGAGGAAAAACGCCCGCATTCTTATCCACAAAAAAACTTGTTGCTGCACGACAATTGTCAGGTTCATAAGCCAAACCAAGTTCAGCAGATAATCAATGACTGTGGGTTTATAGAGTTAAGGCATCCACCTTGCAGTCCTGACCTAGCTCCGTCTTCTTTTTATTCAAAAATTTAAAATAGCATCTCAGGGGAAAGCGTTTTGCTTCTGATGAAGAACTCAAAGAAGCTGTTGAAAAATATTTTGCAGGGTTACCGAAGGAATTTTTTTCTGAGGGTATGGGGCAATTGCAAAAAAGATGGAATAAGTGTATTAGTGTTGAAGGGAGTTATGTAGAAAAATAATTTTTGTTGTTCTCTTATGTGCTTCTTTTCATGGCTAGGCAGATAACATAAAAATACGTCCTCGTATCTCAGGGATTAAAAGTGCTACTTTACTCCCTCTTTTGGGGGACTAAAGTAGAGCCTTATATAAAGGACGTGCAAAAACATTAACGTGTGATCAACGGAATTTTGATTCATAGTTGGCCTTGAAAGAATGAGATAGACATATCGGTCATGTGCAATTTTGAATCGTATGAATTAGTTTATTTAAACATTTTAAACTGTCACTTTTTGAAAAGAGCTGTCAGATTAACAGTTTTTTAACAAAAGTTTAACAGTATTTATTAAAATATAACCTGACAATATTTTAATAAATATTTTAATAATTATTTTAATAAATACTGTGAAACTTTTTAATAATCTTTATTTATTTCAAAATTAATAACACACCTTGTATCCTCCATAATGTTATCGATTCCGTTAAAAGGAGAGTTGCATTGTGTACAGATGTAGGTGGGGGCCATATAACTCATCTTCTTTAACAAATTTTTAATTTAATTGTATTATTTAAAAGATTGTTGAGAGCTCCGAAATTAGAACCAAACTGCTAAAATGCATTTAAAGTAGGTCTGTCAGTTAGTGACAGAGTAGTTCTCAATGATCTGTAGTAGTTCTACTACCTACTTAAAATTAATATCAGATGTAACCTAAAATTTCCAACGCCTTCTCTGAATCAAAATTCTGTTGCTCACACCTTATTTTTGCATTAAAAGCATATGGAACTTTCAGTTTGAAGCTAGTTTTATCGAAATCGATTTTTTTTTATTTTTTAGTTAAACTAGAACTATTGGGATCGTGTTTGTATTCACGCGTGCGCTCTGCACTTGCCACACTGCTCTAGTTAGGTCACTGACGAACTGACGAGAATTTTGAAACATTTTTAAATCTTTTAATTGTGGCCTTAAAGAAACTTTATAATCATTTTTTGTGTGAAATTCTCTGCTCTTTCGATTGTTAACATTAATTTAACAGTTATTAAATTAAAAATTTATCTGCAAAAAGTAAAAATATAAAGATTTAAGTAAAGATATGTTGAACTGGTGCTAAACAAAATTTGTAACTGGAAATTTTGTTTTGATACAGTTTGATACCAAAGGATTTACGTAAATATTCCAAACTATCCTGGGTACAATCTGCTGTTGCACCTTTTTGTTGGAAGCAACCATCCTCGAGCTCTTTAGTATAGATTGAATGATAAACGCTTCTGCATTAAAACACAATCATTTTCTACAGTAGGGAATCCCAAACTGTGGATCGCGAACCTCTGGTAGGTTGCAGACTGGTGTGAAGCGGCCACACTGTGGTTTATAATTGGTTTTAGGCGTAAAAATTAAATTTTTTCATTGTCAATTTTTTTGTTCAAAATATGATTTATAACAAGTTCAGAACCTATTCTTTAAGAAACAAACGGAAATTAATTGAAAAATTATCTTTTTTACATTTTATATGGTCATAAACATGATGGATTTCGGTGTCTATTTTACATGCTTGAAACAGAGGAATATTCTTTTGATTTCTTCTCTATATATTTAATATTTATTGACAATGACACATTCAAAATTAATTTTGATTTTGTTACGTGCTAATTTTGTAGCATCCTGTATAGCTATGCTTTTGTGTTTGTATACCGTTTAGGGATTTTCGCATTCTCTCTCCTTTTAGTTGCCATTTTGTTTGGAACTAACTTCCTGTTTCTGATAAGAGATTTTGTAACTTCGTTTTGATCGTTCGCGTGAAGAAAATTCTTTAAAGAATATTTTAGTGGCATCACCGTTAAATTAATTTTTTTCCGATTTTATTGGTAACCGTAAGGGGTTTTCCACTAGTTCTTTTTTGAAGATTAGGAGCACGTTCTCGTAAGTTTATAGATTAACTTTTCTTTACATTCAGTCACTTATACTATAATTGTTTGACAGGATTCGATATTTAATCGACGTTTTTTTGGGAGCAGTATAACTATTTCAGAAGGTCACCTTTTATCTAAGGTATTTATAAAATGTTTGCTTGGCGCATTCTGGTAATTTGGTTTTGTTTGTTATAGACCTTTTTGTTTCCGGTTTATATTATAGCCGTTATAATATCATCTATAAAGTCATAAAAGAACGTTCTAAAAGTATTCTAAAATTTTAAAAATAAATAAATGAAATTATAAAATTAGTATACTTGCCGTCACGTGCCCTCAAAAATAGAAAATCGGTCTTTAGGGGAATTTAATATAGATTATTTTGAACTATGACAGCTGCCGATCCGCTAGATTCATTTAATAGTCTTCTATACGTACGCGTTGATCAAACATAATGAGCCGTACACATGTTTTAAGCATTTTATTAAATCTTGATCATTTTAATTATCTTATTTAATTATTCGTCTATAATAGGGTACTTGCACAAAAAATAAATATCTTAAAAATCGAAAAATTTACGGTGGTTGGACGAGTGGTGTCAGTGCATCGCTCGTGTTCCAAGGGTCGTGGGTTCGAATCCCACTTGGGGCAGCGGGATTTTTCTAATTGGAAAATTTCGTCACCTCAACTATGGATGTGTGTATTCGTGTTGCATGTTAGATGGGGGACAAATAACCTTAGATGTTGGTTCCCAATGATCAAAATAAAAACAATTAAGTGCAAATAATAAAAGATAATTTTATGACATTTATTATATTACGTTAATTTGAACAAACTTTAAAATAAATATGTAGAATGTCGATTTTTATAAAACTTCACATTTCTTATCTTATCTTAGATGTTTATTAGAAGAGGTGGGACGGCCAGGATATCTATAAGTACAGGCAATGTAAATACGTTAATGCAAATTCTGCACTCAAATCCTAAGCCTGATAATAACAAATAGTAAACACATGATACAGCATATCTAATATGTTGTCTGTTATGTATAGAGTTTACTATAACTCAGTGGCGTGCGGTGAGAATTTAGGCTAGGGAAGCAACCACGATTTAAATTTTAATATCCCTAGGTACAGGCGCGGATTCACGGGGGGCGGGATGCGGAGAATACCCCCAAATTTAGAAATAAGTATATATAAAATAAAAACAAATAATATTTGTTTAAGTATTATTTATTGAAACAATTATTTTTCCAAAAATTCCGCCCCCAAAATAACTCTCTGGATCCGCCCCTGCTGGGTACAATAAAAAAACAGCGTTATAATTATTAAGCTTAAAAGTTTTTCAAAGAACTTTTACACTTTATACTTATGGAATTTGTTGATTATTATTCTTTATTTAAAAAAAGTACTACTATGTATTTATAATGCACCTCGACTTTCCGATCTTTTTTAGTAGAATACCTGGTGCTGATTTTAATCTTTACTGTTAAATTTGAAAGTTCTGGTTTTGATCTGCCTTTCTCAATACTTTGTAATTTCTCTCCAAAACTGTATGCAGAAAATTCTTTAATCTAATAATTTACAAACTGAACAACAAAATCGTTGCGATTGGGATGTATCGGAAGTACTCAAATTTTCCACTGAAGCATCTTAATTCGCAGTCATGACGATAATGCAATTTTAAATTTGCATACAGAGCAAATTAAATAAAATTATTTGTCTTTAAAAAATTCCACCTTATATAAATTGAAATAATAAAATGTTTCAAAATACAGTCTCATTCGCAGATTTACATTACCTAAGTAACATTAAATTTAACAAACACTAAATCGAACAAATAACCAAATTATAATAAATAAACATTTGGGCAGGGAGCACACTAAAGATAATGACCTTACAATGTCAGTATCACCTCGTCCGCTAATTAAGGCTAGGAGAAGAGCAGTAAACAACGAAATCAGTGCTTATATGCAGTGTATGTAACACATTTGAATCGGTATTACGTTTCTGTGCAAGTTTAATGAGCCTATTTTAAAGTAGTACTCTAATTATACTTTTTACTGTACGAAATTGATATTGAGCTTTAAGTTGATTAAATATTACAAATTTAAATAAACGATAACCATAATTTTATAAAAATATTTTTGTTAGCATTGGTTTTTATTTTTAATAATTTTTAACGGAAGCATTGCTTCTATTGCTTCCATGGACCGCACGCCACTGCAGTATAACTGTTATTGTTAATGTAAAATTTGAAATTCATTGCTGATAGAAAAACACTTTATAATTACTTATCTCGTTATTACCAACAAAAACTGATAAAAGGTAACTTGGGTGTTGTACTTTTTACATAGTAACAATTCACAATCACTGCAAGATAGTAGTGATTTAAACCTTAATGTGTGTATCATCATTTTGCTAATTAAAAATTAATAAAAATTGATGCTGAATTAAGATTTAAAAGTTTTGGTCCAAATTAAAGAAGTTAAATTATAAAACATATGTGATTAATTACATTTTTAATTATTATTATTAATATTATTAGTGTTATTATTAAAGTTATAGTTAAAGCGGAGTAAAAAGTGTTAATAAACATTTATTTGATTATCAACAATAAAAGCGTTCTAAAAAGGTTTGCTCCTTTGAAGCTGCTGTGTTGTCGCTCTTACGCTTAATAAAAGTATAAAAAACTAGGAGTGCATTTTTGCTAGAATGCAACAGATAACATTTAAAAGTTCGCGCCTAGCTTTGTTTTCAGTATAATGGCATGTGATTGGTTGTTAATTTATTACTTGAAGTTTTCCATTATATACATATAAGGTGCGTTCGGCTATTCAACTCTTTTAACACTTTTTACTCTAATCACCCCCTCGCCGTTCGTTTATTCCAAAAAGTGCAAACAGAGCTCGCCGGTGAGCGTTTGTTTAATACAGAGCAGAGTGAAAAGAATGCACTCCATTAGTACCACCTCGGGAAGGAGGAACTTGTGGAGTGCACATGCGCAATCGCAGTTTGCAGTTGTTGATCTTGCTAAAACAATGGTGGATGACAGTTTTGACTTAAAGATAAACAAGATGATGCAATCGATGCAATCTACCCCAAATGCACAAACCCACACTATTGTTTGCCTGCCTAATGGTAATCCCATAATCCAAGGCAATAATATATTATTAGAAAATAAAATAAGTAAGTGTTTAACAACCAGTACTTTTCGTTTCCATAATTTCCGTATCTTGTAGCGAAAGACTGTGTATTTGTTGCCCTTGATGAAGGTAGTATTAACGAATTTAATTTACAATATGAAACATGTAACGAGGAAAATATTTCACGAGCAAAATGCACAATTGGTAAAAGAAAATTCATAATATGGCTGAACAACTACAATCTTCGAATCTAACCTTACATTTCACAATTTGACAGAAATACCCAGAGTGCAACGAACTCTGGGATACCCTTTTCGTTCGGTTATGAATGGTTCAATACATCCCATGAACTCTTGATCCACTCCTGCATCTACACCACTCCGTCCCGTGCACAAATTTCCGAACGCACCTATACATGAAGTGAATCCTCATCTAAATAAATCTGAAGTGTTATGGCCTTAGTAAAAATATTTTGTAACCGTGCACTCTGCAAAATGGTGTTTTGATGTAGTTACTATTAAAATTAATAGGTACGTGGTACTACTATACAGCGTGTCGCAAATTAGGCGGCACTACACTTATATCTTTTATATTTTTTATCAAATTTGAACCAAATCTTCTTCAAAAACTGAACACATTATGCTCTACTTGTGACTAAAAACTATTCGTCTCCTTCAAATGCAAAACCACCTGCGATTACAAAATAAATGTAAAAAGTCAGAAAATCACATTATGCAACTTTTTATTAGAAAATTTTACTACCAAAAGATGTGCAAAATTGCCCAAAAAGCATAAATCTAAATTTATATTAAACATAAAAATTTTTACAATTTTTTAAAAATTTCAGCAAATTCACAAAACAACCGGTCGTTGGTCATAGATTTTTATGAGTAAAAACGAAAGAAAAACGTTCATCTGTGCAAAAAATTGTGTTTCTCAAGTTATGTGCAAATGAAGTGTTGCTCTTGAATAATATAAAATCCATGGCCAACTTCTGAGTGGGTACATTTTTAAATTTACTAGACTTTTTTAAAAAATTTGTTTTTAATGAAATTTTGGACTTAGGCTTTGTAAGTAATTCTGAACAACTTTTGTTAACAAAACTTTCCGATAAAAAATACCTAATATGATTTTTTAAATTTTTTCCGTCTATTTTGGTACGCAGGTTTTGTATTTGAAGGGAGCGAATGATTTTCTTGTAACAAGTAGAGCATAATGTGTTCTTGAGAATAATCTTTGAGAAAAATTTGGTTCAGATTCGATAAAGATTAAAAAAGATATAAGGCGGTACCGCCTAATTTGCGACACCCTGTATTAATAGCTACTAGGTAACTACCAAAGTAGTGCCTGTTTTTAATTTTGTGTTTTCTAATGAGGAAATTTTTTTGTAAGCAAAAATACATTTGTTCCATGATAAAAACCTGTGTTGTTCTTGTTTTTTTTTAAGTTTTTATAAAGTGCTGAGAGCGAGTACCACGGGCCTTGTAATATACACAATTCATTGACCATGTGAATCTTTGCTCTTAAGATTAAACTGAAATTCTTCATGAACTAAAAACACTTTTTTATTTGCAGATGTTGATACCATGGGAGATATTTGTTGGATTAGGCACAATTGTTTTACTTATCTACTTCTATTTCACTCGTAATTTTGATTATTGGAAGAAAAGGGGTGTTCCATATAGGAAACCTGTATTCTTCTTCGGAAATCTGACGCATTTAATGTCAGAATGTGAAACGCCAGGGAAATCTATAGCAGAATTCTATAAGGCCTTTGAAGGTCCTTATTTTGGATTCTTTGCCTTAAATCAACCAAAACTGGTAATAAAAGATCCACAAATTATTCGAAATATACTGATTAAAGATTTTAATGTATTTAGAAATCGAGTGATTTATTCTAACGAAAAGATTGATCCATTTTTTAGTAGTTCTTTAGTTGCCGTGAAAGAACCGAATTGGAAACCGCTTAGAGTAAAGTTGGCACCTGTATTTACCTCGAGTAAAATAAAAATGATGTTCCATCTAATGAATAAATGTGGTGAAAACTTAAAGGATTATATTAGTACTATAATAGACAAAGATGATTTTGAAATAAAAGAAATAGCTGCGAAATATACCACTGATGTAATAGCAACTTGTGCTTTTGGGATAGATGCCAATTCTTTTGTTAATGAAAACAGTGAATTTAGAGTTGCGGGAAGACGTATTTTTGAACAATCTTTTAAGAGAATCTTTCAGACTACTTCGTACATTTTCGCACCGGAAATCGTAAAAATGTTCAAATTTAAATTTGTGGATCCAGAAGCAGCCGAATTTCTTAAGAATGTTTTTATAGAAACTATTAAACAACGGGAAGCTTTGAAAAATAAACGAAATGATTTGGTGGATATTCTTATCGATATAAAGAATAACGAAACAGCAGAAGATGAATATAAATTTAGTGAGTTTGAAATAGTATCACCTACTTATATTGATTTGTTAACTTCTTCTGTTTCTGCTTTACATAGGTGAAGACAGATTAGTTTCCCAAGCTATAATATTTTTTGGTGCAGGACACGAGACAACTAGTGCAAGTATTTCTTTCACTTTGCACGAATTATGTGTTAATGTCGATATTCAAGATAGACTTAGAAAAGAAATATTGGACACTATTAAACAGCATGGAGAACTTACATATGAAGCTGTGCAAGATATGAAGTATCTTGATATGGTTGTATCCGGTAGGTATATATTTTTGCCATAGTTGCGCATGGAATAAACTTTTAAAGTGGAATAACCACAAAAAGCCTTTTAATGTAACATACTTGACTAGCAGCAGATCAATTTCTTAAAATATGAGTAACACACTCTTAATATACCTTTTATGTTTTAGAAACTTTAAGAAAATATCCTTTAACGCCATTTATTCAAAGAGAATGTTCAGAAGATTACACAATTGCAGAAACAGGGTTAGTATTGGAAAAAGGGATAGCAATCATGATACCTCAACATGGCCTACATTGGGACCCAAAATACTTTCCAAAACCAGAAAAATATGATCCTGAACGATTTAATGATAAAAATAAACATAAAATACCTCCTTACGTATATTTACCTTTTGGTGGTGGTCCCAGAGCTTGTATAGGTAAACTCGATCTTTTCTTGTATTGGTATGATGACGTTTTTAATAATTAATTTGCAGGTGAAAGATTTGGATTATTGAGTACAAAATTAGGAATTATCCATATAATAAGTAACTTCAAAGTCGTAAGGAATTCTCGAACAGTAGAGCCTATGGAGTTTGCAAGAGATCCACTATTAAGAGCTAAGAATGGCATTCGTTTGACCTTTAAGTCTTTGTAATTAATTATTTAATTCGTTAATTATTGTAAAAATATATTGTATATAATAGATTATAGAGTACCTGCTTCTCTATCAGAGAGAGTGGATTCAAATATCGGTTGCGACTGGATTTAAAAAATTTAGTGTAATCGTATTACGAGTTATTATGATTAGGTTTGAAAGTTGTATGAGTGATAAAGTATGGGGATGCTGCAATGCACGTGCTGCAATAGCTCCATTATCTCCGTTATACTCGCATACGAGTTTGTGTGAAACTCCGACACTGCAAATGCGGAAAAGGAGAATGAATTATGTATATATGTAGAAATAAACTTTTTTTATAGAAAATATGTAGTACGTGGAATAGTTATTTCTAATAATTGTTAATTTTCAATATCTGATAAATTTAATAATTTATTAATTAATAAAATTACATTTAATTTTTACACCTGGCTAAGAATTATTCTTAAGAAATATAATGATTTTAACAAATTGGGGTATAACAGTATGGATTGTTTGTTTCTATTAATCTGAAGATTAATTCAAAGAAGTATTTAATTAAGGAAACCGGTAAAAGTAATGTAAAAGTGTTTTTTTGCGTTTTGTTTTAATAAATGCGTAATAATCTATCAGATCTATCTATTTAGCTAGCCTCAGTTTTTATTCCATATAAGTTGTTATATTGGATTTTCTGAATCGTATAAACGATTTTCTGAAGGCCGAGAGAGCACCGAAGATGACCAACGTCCAGGTCGACCTGTCTTAGAGACTGTAAACGCCGATAAAGAAACTGTCAGAAAAATTTTACATGACGAGTTGAACATGAAGAAAGTTTGTGCGAAGTTGGTCAAAAAAAATTTGACCCTTGAACAAAAGCTCGTCCGTCAACAGATCTGCTCAGATTTTCTTGAGAGGTTAGATGAAGAATTGATGGAATTGATGGAAAACGTCATCACTTGCAATGAAACATGGATATTCCAATACGATGTTGTAACTAAGCGGCAATCCATGTACTGGAAAACTCCTGCATCGCCAAGAATGAAAAAAGCAAGGATGTCGAAATCAAAATTTAAAGCCATGCTAATAGTTTTTTTTCGACATCAACGGCATCGTGATGACTGAATGGGTGCCACAGGGTCAAACTGTAAACGAAACTTACTATTTGAAAGTTTTGGCAACACTGCGAGAGCGAGTTCGTAAGAAACGGCCGGAGTTGTGGAAAAAAGTCGTGGATCTTGCACCAGGACAACGCACCTGCCCATAACGCGCTGTCTGTGAATGTTATTTAGCCGCTAGAGGCACTCCAGTGCTCGAACACGCGCCGTACTCGCCTGCTTTAGCACCCTGTGATTTTTTCCTGTTTCCGAAAATCAAGTCTGCCTTAAAAGGAACCCGGTTCGAGTCGATCGAATTGGTGAAGCGAAAATCGGCAGAGCTCCTAAATGCTCTTACAAAAGAAGACTTCCAGCATTGCTTTGACCAATGGAAAAAACGAATGAAACGGTGTGTGGCGAGGGGAGGGGATTACATTGAAGGGGAGCATTCGATTGTAGAATAATTTTTAAAATAAAACTTTTTCATAAGCAGTCTCGTTATTTAATAGCCAGACCTCGTAAGTATTTTAGAAGTGGATAAAAATGTACTAGAGATGTGTATATGTACTAGGTCGTATATTGATCCCTGTTTAGTTTACAAATGTAAATAGAATTTTTCCGGAAATTTTCTAGATATGAAAGTACTGTTAATACTATAAGTCATATTCTAAATAGGTTAATATAAATGCCTTATTTTATTAATAGTTACATATGGTATATCAGGTTCCCAGCATTGGTAACTTCTCGAACTATCACGATTATAAAAGTTTACTGAGTTGAAAACAATAAATCCCGATTAACTATCAAAGACGTTATAGTTAGAGAACAACGCGCAAACCTTATGAAGATGATTTTGGTGGAATTGCTAATTTTTACATTTGTTGTAACTTACAACCAACCTTATGATTAAAAGGTTGCCTGGATTCAAAGTTGTATAATAAACAGTTTCTGAGGTATAGCTTGTTAAAGTTGAAGCGACCATGTTCCATGAACATTGTTTGAATTCATACAGTAGGATTGTTCTGCGAATACCAAGTACTATGAAGGGTTGAGGTGGCTTTCTAAAGCGTCATCTCCTATTCATTCATGTACGTTTTCAGGAATTTGTATACAGCGTGGTTGACTTGACGCACTACGTGCTTTAATATTTTTATTTAATAACATATATTAATTGAATAACACCAATAATAACTATGGCCGTTCCAATTGTGAATTTGTCAAATGAATGACACGACGAACCAAAATGCCATCTGCCAGAAACTCTCAAGTGTGAAGTATAGTGGTAACATACATTTAGGTTCTCTTTATTTACGCCTTTTTTACGCCGTCGTTGTCTTTATTCGTATCTTAGTTCCTATTCCAACATTTTTAATACACTTGGGTCTTCCGCGACATACTTCCTATTTTTTTCTTGTTGACATTTAGTTTATTTGAACCATTTTAGGCTGTTCAGTGTAGCCATGATTATTATGAAGGAGATTAGTAGAAAATAACCTTTCTACTGCATAAATCTCAGGTATTATATGAACTTCAATAAATTGTTCTGTTTGAAGTAATTTGCTGGTATATTTATTGTATATAGCTCGGTATCTAGAAGTACGACATTCAGGTCGTTCTCAGGTATATCTATTATTATTCAGGAATAATTATAGAGCACCCTTCGTTCACGTTACTAGGTAACGTAACGGTAAACTAAAGATATTTATGTTAGAAACTACTGTATACTGCAGAAATTGTCGTCTACCTTTTAATTAGTATTAGTAGTTGACATATCATGCTGAATTATTTCTAATACTTACCTACATTTTTTGCCTTATATATTTCTATAGCTAAAGCAATAACCGTTGCAACTTTTGCAAATTTATAATGGTTTCTTACAACTTTCTTTTAAAAAATTTTGAAATTTTAATTTTTTATATTTATATTTAGATGTTTATTTCTAATTAACTATAGACACTGTATGCCACACCTTCTGCTTGTTGTTTCTACGTCGAAAAAAAGAAAAGTAAGAAATCAATAGAGTGAACATGATGTTACTGTTGTGTAAATTGAGCAGATTTGCTATTTAGAAAATGGATGTTGACCTGATTGCCATCCGAAATTATCTAATCAGTTGTATTTCAGAATCGGGTTGATTTAAACCCACAGGTAGTAATTCACATCTCGATTTAGTGTGCATATGTTATTATTTCAAACGCTAAATAAGACATTTTTAGAAGTAATTTGTTTTCTTTGTAAATAGAAATCCTGTCAGTAGTCTGAAAAGGTGTGTTTAACGTCAATTTTATATTATCCATCCGAATAAGATAAGAACCTGTTTACATTACGTTTTCATGGAGGAATTTCTTTTCTTTTTTCCTTTGGTAATAGTATTTTTATTTTTTTTACAGAAATTATACTTTGAATTTGGACAGAGTTCGAAAATAATTCCAACAATGGTTTTTTTACATTGGGAACGACGTTGACGGAAAAGGATCTGCAGGTAATAACGACCTGACTTCTACAAAACTTCCTGTTTCGTAACATATCCAAACTACACTCATGCTATGTTTTAGTTCTTCTGGTTTTAAAGGAAGAGAATGTCAGTAATTACGGGAGCCTGGCTGCAATGTGATAGGCTGTGTTCGTACAGAGTGTGAATAAGTACCACATTATGTTCGACTAATATTCATGAGTTTTTGAAATGTTTGACTGTAAACATTGTCTATTCTGTTCATGTCAAAACCCTGCTATTCTGTCCAGTGAAGTCCATAGTATTAACAACACTAAGTGATTTTACGCAGATTTTGAGCAATAAAGGGGTAACAGACATTTAATATATAAGATCATAATTTAACTATATGATACAAACTTACATATTGCTACGGAGTTGGGGATGAAATACACAGACGGCGGTGGCAAAATACAGATGCATACAAACATACAACCCACCTACCTTTAATTTAAAATAATTGCTCCGGCTAACTAAAATTGTTTTGCAGATTTTAATTCTTCACAAAATTGAGACTCTCAGGCGGGTCGCTTTGATATGGCACTAAATAAATATATAACTCTAAGAACACAGTAATATGCAACAAATATGAAGCAATTTTCTTTTCCAACACAACATAAATTTATTTAAAGAACTTATCACAAACAAACAAATAAAAATAAAAGAAAATTTAAACTAGAATACCATTCTATGAAATATCAATCCCAAAATAGTATAATTCTCTTTATCCAAGAATTCATACTTCTGGCATCAACATAATTCTTAAGTACTATAAATAATTAAAACTATTGTTAAATACCTCCCGTTTAAATATTTAAATGTTTGGCGCCATCAGTTTGCCAACTGTACTGTTATAAAATCTGCAATTCTCTGCTCCCTACTTTCATTCAGTTGAACAATAAAATGAAGAATGAAGGACACTAACCCCTTTGAAATATTTTCATAATTAATAGCTTTAATAGATCGAATTCCAAATCCAGTTGCTTGTTTAATTGTGGTAAGTCAATTAATTTAATAATTATATTTCATATCCATTTACGAACTCCAATTGTAATGAAATTTGATAAATCTATTATCAAATTAAAAAAAACTCCACTTGTAAGTAATTGTTTTTTGATTAATTTTAATGCACTTATTATAAAAAGGAAAACACTTGTATTCACAGAACTTTAATAAATATTAAAACATTTCAACGTTTTTCAAGCATTATAACCTATAAATTCTGACCTAACCTATAACTTCTTTGTTTGCATGTCTTCCCATCCAGCACACGGACGTTATAATGACGTTATTTTTAAGTGATTATTGGTCGGCGACGTCATATGACTACTAAATGATGTCCATAAGACGTCATGTTATGGGACGTACGTAGACGTCTTCAAAACGACGTCTTTTAGACGTACAATAAGGTCGTTTTTAGACATCCAATATTATTAATTATGATCTATCTAGGTAACCAAAAAGTGATATATTCCATAAAATATTTTTTACTTTTACATTTCCAGAATGTAAATAGAATACATTATTTTTACTGTTTTCAATATTCAATTACACTATTTTTGTATTGTCAGGTCCACTGATGTACGAGAGACATATTAGTATATTATTTTATTTTTTTACTGAACTGCACGTGACCACATGCCGTAATACAAACAGCAACAGCGTCTTTCGTGTATTTATTTTGCTCTTTAATTAGTAACGTTTCTACTTATTACTAAAGTATTACTTGACGTACCCGCATTTAAAGTGTATGTGTAGGTGCAACTAATAATAATTGTGCATAATAATTGTGTGGTTTGTCACAAAGGGTGAGTATTAATAATTACTTGTTCCGTCGCAATACTACATAACCTATACAATTTTACCCGTTGGACGATTTTGTGAGATTACTATTGTTAATAAATTACTACTAAAGCATTAGTTTCTTAGTACTTACTAATATTATTTTAGTATCATCAATTATTCTGCATATTGTTTTAGTAGCTTTTCAGCTAGTAAATGTTTACCTTTGTTTAATAATTATGTATGAAATAGTATATAATAAATATTATTTTCAATATTCAACTATTTATTTATAATTCCTGTCCTAGTACTAGTATAGGACGTTTTAATGGCGTCATTGAACGTCTTAATGACGTCGTTGAACTACATTTTAATGACGTCTTACATTGACGTCCTTGGGCTGTGACATAATGCTGTCAGTCTTACGACAATGTAACGTCATTTTAATACGTCATTTGTCGTCGTTACTGCCGAAAAAACAGTGACATTATGTCATCAGTGTGCTGGCTTGGTTAACTCAAAACATAACCCTAAAATAAGATTTTGCTATTTAACAGTGGGTACTTTTCTAACGATATAAATTGAAGATAATTTGTTATAAAAATGGCCGGGCTTTTATACTTTTCTGGCAAACAATTCAACTTTACTGAAATTTTTGCATGATCCAAAAGAACTTTGACATTTGATTTATAAAAGAACCAAATTAAGGTTATAAATTTTAACTAGTCCTTAAACTAATAACTAAATAGACTGATAGTTTATGGAATTCTCTATCTAACGGTATATAACATTCATTTTTTCATTACAAAACAAGGCCTCTATTGATTGTCGATGGAATCTCATCTTTATACAACTACTTATTAATCCATTTACACAAAAATACATTTCGCGCTTTCCTATCTTCACAAAATTAAACTTTAAATGCTAATAAACATTATTGACATAGCGTTTACTATTATTGTGAAACTTTAACTAATCTTTGTATTTATATTATACTTCATGATTATTTACATAATTTCAGATATCAACAACATGAACAATTCCAATTGTACATTACTTCACTGATATCATCCACAAAAAGCAACCCCTACACTCAAGATAATTTCAGTTCTGTGGTAAAGAAACAACTTCACAATCCTACATCAAGATTAATTAACCGAGAACTGTAAAAATTTTAATTAGAAGAAAATGTAATGAAATCAAAATCTGGTTAACTTGAAAACATATTTCTTTCTTATAAAATTCTCAAGTAAGGTAGTAAATATTTTGTACTTAATTTAATGCAATCCTTTTCCTTAGCAACAGTTATCCTTTTTCTGTCTATTCTGGGTGGGTGGGTCATTCTTTATTTCCTATTGCACCTGCATGCATCGACTAGTAAGTAGTTGGTAAAGACGTAAAATGACTCTCAGTATTGGTTTTTATATCCACACTGGTCAGAATTTTATTAACCGAATTCCTAACATATAAATTGAGAAACCAAGTAGTCGCCTAAGGAATAAAACATGGTTACTAACTTGAAGAAAAAATTTTCTCGGCAAGAAAGAAGTAGAACCATAGACCCAATTCTGACTAATTATTGGCGTTGATTAATGTCCATATGATTGTTTTATGTCGTTGTAGATGTTTCCATCGGTGCCTTTGTTTTTCCTCATCTGTAGTGATCTCGTGGAACAAAACTGGTAAGCAAACTGTATCAAGTCGCATTTTGGTGGTGTTGTGTTGCAGAATTCCGTTCTCAAATATTTAGAAACAGTATGGAGATTAGCAATTTTTTATAAAATTTTGTTTTATTCGCTTTATTGATTTCGAAAGAAATATTTAATAGTTCGTACTTGGAAATAATTGATAAAGATGGAAGTCATCGGTTAGGTAAAATCTGTTAAGATACTTTTAGAGCTATTTATTATTTCACCATAAAAATATTTTGCAGAGAAACGAAGGAAAAGCAGAACGGACTACGAAAATCAACCTGAAACGTGCTAATTATCCATTCCTGAATTTTTGTTTGCAGACAGAAACAAACACCACAAAGTCACACAACAAGTATTCATTGTAACGATTTTAAATATTTTCTGTCCAATTTTTGTGCCAGAACGTAATATATAAACAATTCCTAAATAATCCCTACAACGTTTTTAAATAACACGTAGTACATGAGTTTAATTCACTCCGAAGTGCAGTTGGAGAATTTCAATCTCGCAAACACTAACTAAAAATAAACACAAGGTATAAAAAGTCTACGAATCTAGAACGTTCCATAAAAAGAAACTGCTCAAACTTATTCTTTTAAGATTCTGTTCACGGCTGTGTAAACTGCTCATAAGGGTCATGTTACACGGAAAATTGTTTAAGACTGCAAATATGTTCAACTAAAAATCCTGATTATACCCCACATTCGCTTTCTGTAATTATTATTTGTTCAAGGAACAAAAGAAGTAACTTAAGATAAAACCACCTTACGCTGACTGCGAGAGAAAACTTAAAGGAATGAAAATCTAAAATACATTTTAGATGGCAAATTGGATATCTACTATTCTTTTTGTTAGGTAAAAGCTACTAAATTTCTGTATGTCACTTAACACTTACTACTTAAACCATAATTAATAAGCTGCCTATAATGATAGTTTAATATAATTACAAGTCTGGAATGGTTAGTATACAGGAAGGATGGTTTAACTAAAAGCGTAGCGAGACTCAGTACTAGGATCCGGATGATGTCTTGGTGAGATATCACAGGATATACAGAGCGCAGATTACGTGCTCACTCCGGGCATCAATATCAAATGAGGTAGTGCTTGTCTGCACAGAGTAAACGTAGATGAAAACTTTATGGGAGTATCAGCTCAGGCCACTTATTTTTTAAGATAACATCCCTGGTAATCGGATTTCGAAGATGTTGGATTGCATTTGCTTAAATAAACACAACCGGAAAAATTTTCTCGTGCAACTTAAAAAGACACAAAAAAATTCTCCGTGGTTATTTCAAAGCCAGTAGAAGACCATTTTATTGATATTAGATATTAAAAAAAGGTCAAAATAATAGGAGTATAAAGATAAAGCTGCATATGGGACTAAAACCCTTATGAACGTAATATCCTGAAATTCCTGGCAGACCACCAGAAATGATATTTGTCCCTCGTACATGAAAAGTGCCAATTCGAGAGATGTAATTTAAAGCTGCTCATAAAAAGTTAATGTTAGTCGAGATAAGTTAGATTTTTTAGTTTATTAATAGTAAACTATGTATCATTGGCAACAAAATATTTGATAAGGTAAATTATATTGCAAAGTTGCATGCTTTATTAATAAATCTTGGATAGGATTTCCAATTAAATATTTCTGACTTTGTTAGCCGTAAATATATACAATGTAAACTTAGTACGTTCTGCAGGGACGACCAAAAGACTATGGGATCATGGGTTATGCATACTATAGAATAGATAAGTTTCAGATTACGTATTATGGATTTATATCAATTAGATTTCTCATTGGTCCTGTTAGCAAAGGCAGAACAAAGTGTCTCCTATCCATTGTAACGGGCTCACTATTCCCAATATTCAATTGGAATTATTAAATTTGAATATTGTATTTAAAGACAAAATAGTTCCTTCTTGGTACGTGCAGCCAAGCATAAATTGTAAATAAATAAATTTAGTCTATTTAAAACCTTAAAATAGCTAAATAGAATATTGATTTCAAGTTATACTTTCAGATAAGGGTTATTGTTTGTGTAAAAATAACAATTCCGTTTCACATGTATCAAGTTTCTCTTTTAGTCACATATCGGACCATTTCGTTTAATATATAGTCAACAAAATTATCTGAAACAAACAATGTTTTGAAGCACGCAGATAAATTTGTCGTATCAAAAATACACAGGATTTTATAATCCATTTTGAAGCAAATAGCTTGTTTATCTTGAGTTAAACTTCTTTAACATTCAATATTCACAAAATAATATATTACCTTTAGAACTATAGTTTATTTTTTATGATGCATAACTAAACTACGGATTTGGTTTCTTCTGATGAAGTTTACTCCTTCTCACGAAATTTTGCATCTTTTTATAAAATACGAAGAAATTTGGTTCAATTTTGTAATTAGTTATAATAATAATAATGTCAATAATCCAAATTGCGGTTGGATAGAACTTTCTAGAATATAAACGCCTCTCTATTAAATTACAAAAGATATATTTGGTTCTGGGAGGGAGGGGACTCTTCAGTATAGATAAACACACGTTCCGTTGCGGGCGTTTGCCTTAACAGACGGCTAAAAGCCGTGTTCTTTGCGAGAACGGACTTGTTGAATCTCGCGATTTATTCACTAAAGTGCTGAAAGGGATAATTAGTGTTCCTAAATATGAAAGTTCTCCGTCTATTATTTTGGTTAGTTTAATACTGTAACGAATAGTAAACCAACATATGACGTCATCAAACATTCTAGATGTATGAGTCATCAATTGTATGACTCATCAATAGCACGTACAAGTATGACTCATCGACGTGACTTATCGGCAGCTGCGTGTATGACTCATCAACACGTCATTGAACATTCTAGATGTATGAGTCATCGTATGAAAGATATAAATTGAGTCGCGAGTAGAAGGAGTTCAGTTAATGTTTAACCGGCGTCGTGTTGAAATGTACTCTGAATAATTAGTTAATAATTATTGTAATACATAAATAGTTTTTATATAAATAGTCCTCATATAAATTTGTAAATACCTAGCATTTATTTAAATGCTTTAGTTTGTTAAATAGTTTATAGTTATAGTGTTTTAATTAAGTGCATTGTAAATAATCTTTTCTTTATTAATAGACGATTTAAACAGCATTTTTGTTATTATTTTAAAAAGAACGTTACAATACTGATGTGATAATGCGATTCAAAGAAGTTAGTGGTGAAATTTGGCATTTTGAATCGGAAAGGGTCTTTGAACTGGTTTTGTGTGGAATTATTTCCTCTGTTAATATTCACTAAATTTGAGGTATTTTACGGAAATCCAGCGTTAAAGTTTGACATTAAATATTCACAAAATAATATATTACCTTTGGGACTATAGTTTATATTTTATGAAACATAATTGCACCACGGATTTGGTTTCTTCTGATGAACTTTGTTTCTTCTCACAAAATTTTGGATCTTTTCATAAAATATGAAAAAATTTGATTCAATTTTGTTATCAATTATAATAATGTCAGGTCCAAGTTGCGGTTGACTAAAACTTTCTGGAATATAATCGCCTCTCTTTTAAATTACAAAAGATATATTCGGTTTTGGGGGGGGGGGGTGATTCTTCAGTGTGGATAAACACACGTCCCGTTGTGGGTGTTTAAAGGGATATTTAGTTTTGTATAATTGTGTTGTGTTCTCAAGTATGAAAGTTCTCCGCCTATTATTTTGGTTAGCTTTATGCTGATGTGTTAATTCGATTCAAAGAAGTTAGTGGTGAAATTTGGCCCTTTGAATCGTGAAGGATCTTTGAACTAGTTTTGTGTGGGCTGATTTCCTCTGTTAATATTCACTAAATTTGAGTGTATTTTGCTGAAATCCTGTGTAAAAGTTCCTAATAATCATTAAGATTTCGATAGTCTCACCATACCAACCAATAAATAGATGATTCACATTTGTTTTGACCATAATTTCACTAATCATGTAATTGTAATAAAAAAAAGGTTAATAAATTAAATAGTGGAAATGATTATATAGTTTCAAAATTTATTAAATGAATTTTGCGTTGCTTAAATAAAGAGCAGCAAATGTTTAATGTCGCTTTGGATAAATGTGGATAACTAATGTACCACTAATGTAATAATGTATGTAAGTTATTTTGCTGAGTATTCTCGAATTTTCAAAAAACACTGATGTTCTTTAATAAAGCCATGTTCTTTACTAAAGTAATAATAAAATTGTGTAATTTAAAAGAGGACACCTAATTCAATTTACTTTGTAATTCTTTTGGATTGTTTGTGTTTAAACAATAAGAAAATGTACACACCTGCAATATGTTATGTCTTGTATTTTATTTACAAATATTTGAGATCCTTGAATTTTATCTCATAAGTGAAAATTAAATATAAGCAACCATTGCTATAGATTGGCTCGACAAATTTTTTGTAGTCAATCCTTTCAAAACCATAAATAACACGGATTTCTGTAGATTTTCAACTTTTTATACAATAAATAACAAAAAATTTGGATGGCGCCCTCTCTAACGTTATTTATTTATTCCTGTGCTTTATCTGAAATTAGTGAGCCTTTGTAACGAACACCTACGACAACCCAAAAAATTTGATTCAGTAGTCTCAGCCGGAGTTTTGATCTTTATTGCGAAAGTAGAAAGTTTTTATGCTTTTAGTTTATGTTGGAGCAGTTAATGTTACAAATAAAAGAAGTAAAAATAAAAATAATATAAAAACTAGGGAGAAAAAAGTCGAGAGAGGTTAATAAAGCTACAACCCTACCTACGTCAGTACAGAGTAACAGTTATAACAACCTACGTCTTGGTAGTGTAGGGACTACCGTGTTCTGCTCTCACCCAAGCGGCTGAAATTTGACTCCCGGTACCGGCAGATCTGGTTAAGGTTTTCTGCAGTTTCCCTCAGCTGTAAAACAGATGTGGGATTTGTGCTAATACCATCTGTTAAGTCGGCTGCAGCCGCACGTTGGGCATGCGTAATAGTAATAAGCGTCTCTCCTTCCTGCACAAGCTTCATAGCTTCTGAGGTCTGGTCCATCAGGTAATGGATTGTAGCAATTAGTAATATTACGCACCAACTGAAGACATGACAGAAGCCTTGAAAGGTTCGTTTACAGAAGAAATTAAAGCAATGAAGTTAGATATTCCAGTAAACAAATTATTTTAATAGGTGACCTAAATGTAAGAACAGGAAGTAGGAAAAAATCACAAAATAGTAGGTATATACGGGGAAAAGTCTGGAAAAGACTAATTAGAAAAACCAACTGGATGTTTTAATGACAAACGGATTTTATAGATATAAGAGAAACTATAAACATATATAACCAACCAGAACACTCAAAACAATAACTTATAACTTCGTCATTCAAAGGTGTACTGCCAAGATGTACAAGGGCCAAGAGTGCATGGAGGTGCAAAATGTAGCAGCGACTATTCAAAGTGCTTCAAAGATGAAATTCCAGAAAATGATCCCAAAATGCAATTTATAGCATATAACTTAGTGACCCACTAGGTCGGTTTCAAATGCGTTAGGATAAAAGAAAGAAATTAAAAGTTTTCGTGAAACGCTTCAGGAGATTAGAATAATCAAAACCGGCGCTACTCCAGATAAGCTGATTGGTTATGATAAAATAATATTCAAATAAATAAATACTGGTAAAGCTGCAGTTGGTCAGTTAGTCGACAGTCTCATAGTGGAGAAATTAAAACATGCCTTCTGCTCAGATAAGGAATTGGAACCGCAGTTCAATGACATGTTTGCAATCTTTTGGGGTGTAACTAAGTACACTAGGTTTGACTAGATTGTGGTAGATCCTAGCATACCAAAAGATACGAAGGATGTTCTGGAAACTCGGAACCTTTCAAACTTCATAATTTTCTGGTATGTATCTAAGGATCTAACTTCCTAATTTCCTATAATTGAAATTATGATCCTCAATAAGAGAAGTGTTATATACTTTTGGAAGAATCAGCACTAAATTATTTCAATGAATTCACTAAACTAGATACTAAATGGAGTAGTTTTGATTATCTTTAGTCAGAGTAATTAACGCCTCGGATGTTACCCAATACAAAACGTATAGGAAATGGCCAAAGAAGCTTGCGGAACAATAAACGGGAAAATAATTGTATCAGCAGGTTATATCAAAAGCTAGCATGCTTTATATAGAAAACTCCACGTCCCTTTCAATTGTAAAAAAACACTTTTTAATTCCTTTTTAAAAATATTTTGAGTAGCTAAACGCGAAACCTGAAAGCGCATTTATTGATACTTAAAAATCCGTTCAGAATATTACAATGTAAAACTAAAAACCTATTACATATATGTTAAATGGGTTCATTGTAACACGCCACATAGGTTTAATATTAAATTTTTAATTTAGTGTTGAAATTGCTTACCTATCAGGTAACTATTAACAGGCCTCATCGGTATGGAATACTCAAGGATAATAATTAACATACTATTTGTGCGAAATGTTTTTTTATACATTTATAAGGAATTTCAAACAAATTATTCTTAATAACTGCAGTAAAAAGAGTAGGAAGTTTGTATTTAGTGATTTCTAAATATCGAAATTTTAATAGATGCATAATTATTGCCTCTTAATAACAATTATCTACAAAGGGCGATAGGAGTGTATGTCACGTGCTGGAGTCCAGCAACCAAAAGAAAGACCTAAGAAACGTAAAATTGCATCATCCCGTGAAAATAAGTACGATGAAGGAGTTAGGAGTTATGTTCGTAGAATAGTACACCAGTTCTTTCGAGAAAATACGTCACCGACAATAAATTCAATATTGGCTACAGTAAACGCTGATGAGAATTTGCCCAATTTTTCACGGACCACACTTTATCGTTTGTTATGCGAGTTTGTAAAACACGGAAGGAAATCAACATTAATTGAATAGTAAGAGATAATTTCATGGCATCGTCGTTACCTGCGCTCACTTCGCCGATATCGCGAAGAAGGTTACAATATAATGTATTTAAAAGAATTCTGGATAAATGTACGCCACAGTTAGTACAGTAAAACTAGGGTCAAACCCAAACATAAAAAAAGTTCTACCCCGCGTCAAATTGTTTTATACCCTCCTCGTAATAAGTTGCACGTTCCAGAGCGTCGGGTTTGGGGGGGGGGTGAAAAGGGGGTAAAATAATATGCTTAAACGGTTTTTCGCAAATATCTCGAAAACTATGAGGTCTAGCGCAAACTTCACTATGTACTATAATAATTATTAAATTCTGAACAAAAATGGTTATACGCATTTTTGTGCTGAAGGCAACGGTTACCGAGATATGGAAGTGGTAAAAATATTATTAGGGAACGCAGATACAAAAGCAACTGAACATAAAAGAGAACTTGGCTCGAGCGGCCTTTGGTGTTCAGATGGTCTGGCCGGCGCCTGCTCTTTATTACCACCCTTACCTAACCGCCTTCCATCCCCCATCTTCTCGAACCAAGCCTTAATTACTACTCCTAGGTCTTTACCCCCCTCCCCCCAAAACCCGTCGCTCTGGCTTTTTATCACTTATTACGAGGAGGGTATAGAACAATTTGGCGCGGACTAGAATTTTTTTTGATGTTTGGGTTTGGTCAATTTTTGAGCTAGTTTTACTATACTAAGTGTATCAAAGGAATGGTTAGATATGTAAGTCGATTAAATCCACCAGAGATGCATTTACTAGTGGTTTAGCAACAGTTTAAAAATGAAGAACCTTTTATGTTACCTGTATGTATTTACCTATTTTTTTAGGGTGACAGTTGATTTTTGTATTAACAGAATGCATCTTTTCTTATTTTGTTTTTTTCATGTCTTCGCGTCCCCTTTAAGGGGGCCGCCCCACAGGTTGAGAATCACTGTGTTGGACGATATTGAACCAGTTGTTATTTACTTTTGTACTAACAGTTGTTATAAACTTTAATGTTGATGATAGTGATATTATTATTAATGACGCGGAGGACAGTGCTGAACAATAACGAAGCAATTTAGAATATGTATATAATTAGCTAAGCTACTTACACTAAAACTTTGAAATGTTAATATCCTCAATCTAGTGCTTTTTTATATAGTATATGAATATTATAATATTAATATCAATGTTTATAAATTGTCCAATTGTACTTGCAGTTAAGTTTATGTATAATTTTATTAAAAAGATGTTTTGCATAAAGTTGAGTATCGCTCACACAAAAACCCAAGTTAAACGAGGTAAAGTAATTAGTATTAGATGAGTGCTTGAAAATATAAAAGCATGATTTATTTATGATTGACAGGTGAAATGTGGCTATGTCGATTTCCATAAAGGTCGCCAAATTTTAAGGTTCAAAACCGCTAAAAGCTATCCAGTCTATCACTTCAATAGTAGTTTATTGTAATATCTGCGTATGAATACTATGTCTCATATCTAACTATAACTATACTTACTAATTTTACTATACATAGAGGTTAGTAAGAAACATTAGCGTACACAGTATTACCAACGAATATATTATTAACTTAGGAACTATTGATTTCTGTAAGTTTGGTTTATATATGGTATAATTAAAAAATATAAAACTGTTTCTTTAATTTAAGCTTAAACTGTTATAAGAAATGCATATTCTTTATAGCGTAATTAGTTTATAGAAAACTAAAATGATTTTATAATACAAACACGAGGACGGTTCTTATCAGGAAAGCTTCAGAGGATAATTAATGTTAAATCACATCTACAATGAAATCAAAACGTGACTTATAAGATACGTATACCTATTACTAATAATAATTGTTTAGTGCATAATTGCCTTACTTATTGCAAATATGAACAACTCCATCTAGCATTCGTAATGTAGCACTTTCGAACTGCTCTGATATGCAAGACGTAGTACAATTAATTAAATTTTTACTTGGTTTAATTATACAATTCTAATACTTCCTTTGTTGTAACATCAAACAACAGAACGTGCATTTGCTATAACAGTGTCCAAAATAAGCTACACATCTCTTCAAAAGATAAGTACATGCAAAAGAAACAGTTTTTCGCTATTATCAAAAGCTCCACTTTAGAAGTTATTTTAATATTTTTTGTTGGTTTGTTTTTCCACGACTTTCACTAAAGAAAAAAATTGTTTGAATGCGTCTAGCTTTGTGAGAACTAGTTGGAACACTTTCTGATAACATCTTGTGGGATATGCTCTATCTATAGGTTTTTTCTCTTTGGAAGAATTCTGCCTCAATCGGCTTCAGTCTTCCGTTACCCAAAAACGAATAAGGGGTGTTTGTTATCTTTGAAACTAAAAGAATCGTGAAAACATTCTAGCAAATGGATTGTTATAAATAGAGATTCCTTTTCTCTTTTTCTTTTTAACCAACTGTTTGGCTATTATTTATAACAATGATGAAAATACCGATAGAGATAATCGCCAATAGCGTTTCTTTATAAAATTGCTATAAAACATTTTTATTGGTTATTTGGTATAAAAAATATTCGGTTTTTATTTCCTTTTGTATTCAAAATTTAGTTAATCTAGTCAGCAGTAGTTAATTCCATCGCGTTTTTTATGCAAGAGATATTTACATTTTTTGGGGTGTTTTTATTTCTGAGTTTGTTTTTAGAATAATTAATTTGCTTAAACAGCTTGCTAGGTTAATTACTAATAAGCTTAAAAAATAATAATTAGGATAGTTTATGCAGAATGAGCTTCTAATTTTAATATGACCCTAAGAAAGAAAATTGCTTTTTATGTTCAATAATTTACATATTCCATGCGCAAGGCAAGGATTTGCAATTCTTTTTATTGGTTATGCAAACATCTATAATTTGTCTAATGAGAGAAGATACACTTGAGTTATACTTTAAATAAATAAACATGTGGAAAAGTTCCATATATTATATAAAGCAACCGTTCAAAGATTGCTTCAATTTATAGATCTTTTAAGCAGTATTTATTATAGTTCAACCAAAAATACAATAAATGAGTCACCCGCGTAATAACCCATTAATATCCACCTGAATAAACAATACGAAACGAAAACACGTTCATCTGGCATCTATCACCACATATCAGTGGCGCATCGCAATCTGTACTCATGTTTAGGATAGTTACTCTTCATGCAATTGCATAAAAGCGAGTCGGAGAATCAACTGAATGTTGCACTACCTTCGCATGACACGCTTGCAGTGAATGATATCCATGTGATACCGGATATCCATGTGATAGCTTTGCCCATTTTCAGCACGTAATTTGTGATGACTATTTTTTTGTATTTTTGGTTGAACTATAGTAAAAACAAATACTTATGTACATTTAATTTTTTAAGTTATTAACAATTTTTTTTGTAATAAAATAATTTTTAGCGTTTCGTAGTAGCTTTTTGAACAAAGGTTAACTTAACTGGGTTCTTTGATTAAAAACTAATTTTTTTATTTAATAATAATCTCTCGCCAGTAGTTTTGTTTTAATGAGATTTTACCTTGTGAAAGTTTAAAAGTGGCGGTTCAGAAATATTTGCCAAACTTAACAGATGAATTGATTTAACTTCAAACAACTCTATGAATGAATATTATAAAATCAAATAAGTGTTAAATTTACTTCTTTTGTATATAAATTTTATTCATTTGATTTATTCTTTCAGAGCATGTAAGAATTCACTTACGGTTTTTTACAGGGATATGAGTTTTAAGGTAAGTATACACTTTTGTAATAAGCCTTCTTTGTAGCAACACTGTCAGTAATTTTTTTATATTGAACAAAAGCACTAAACCCTATTCTTTCTTTGTTTATTTAAAACACTTTTTTCATAACACAAGCCTGATAAACTTAGAAGTCTCCTTTCTTTCTATCCTTGCAGGCTCTGTCTGCGGTGAGTGGTGTAACAGGGCCCCTTTTACCGCCGCTGTCGACACCCTGCAACTCAGCCACCGGCCTCGATGTCTGGCTGTTGCTGCAACATTTAGGTAACTTTGTCGAAAAGTTTAATTTACCTTCCTACGTCAAATTATATTGTTGACTTTAAACTTCTTTTCTTTCTTTTCAGTTGACTGTACATGCTGCTAATCATCTGCCTTGTCATCTCAGGACTATTGCTATGTTTAAAACGTTTAGGTACTTGTTCTTTTCTTATTTTACTTTCTTCTTGTATTATGATAATAATTAAATCTCGGACACTGTTTATATGATGATTTAACATTTATTTTTTAACAAATCTTTAGTCTTTTTTAACAAATTTTAAATGACTACATAAATCTTTTTCAGAATTAAACTGCAAGTGAACTTCTAGTATCCCTTAGCAGTTCTTTTATTTGGCAGGTAAGCATGTATGAATACCAAAAACAATATAATCTTCACTTATGTGTTTACACAATCAATTTTCTCATAAAATCTTAACGACTGATGGTCATCTAGTTAACTCGTTTTATCTTGAGTTATTACTAACTTGATATATGTGAAAATATTCCTGAAATCATCTAAATGCATTTAACAATGTTCATGAATAATAATCTGAAACTCAACAACCTTTGTAATGAACAAGCAAAGAGAAATGAATTGAAACAAAAACCATGATGGTAAAGTAACATCGCAATATGTACTACGTACATTGCTAATTCCACAATAAATCACATAGTTTAAAAACATAACCCTGCTTTAATATCTCAGATTTTGTTCATTTCTTCATTATTTTTTTGCTTGCATAGATACATATGAAATAATTGAAAATGTTAACTGAAATTTTCCCAACTCCCGTATTCTTTGAGTTATCTGACTCATTCTGGTGTCAGATTAAAGCTAGTTTTGGATCTTTCAGAGTACATCAAGAAACGTGTAAAGGCATTGCACAGTAAAAACGTAGCAGGCTCTGATGGTAATTTCTTCAAAAATAATTTATTTCCAAAACTACAAAAAACACCCCTTTAGTTTTTAAGCATACCAAATATATGCTAAGGTGGATCTATAATAAAAGTTTCAAAAGGGTGATAATTGTAGCAGGAACAAAGCCAGAATTTGTAAAAACAGCAAAATTTGCCTTCATAGCCTGCTACTCCTCTCTAAGTAAGAAATTTTTTAAAATTCGCCGTCATAGAACATTTGTAGGAGTAGGACATCGAGCCACGGTTCGCAGGGCGGTCTGTAAAATTATTGCTTTTTTGATAGAATTGTACAGTAACACTTTGCAGGCAGATCATAGTAAAGTAACTGCTGCTTTTTATAAAATAATATGATGGACATTTTAATCTTGAATTATAATATATTATCAAAATATTAGTATGCCATTTGCATGTACGAATCCATGATAGCATAATATAAATTTTATATTTTTAATTCTTAATAGTTAGAGGGGGGGGGGGCAATTCTCGGATTTTTCAAAATTCAAATGGTCATAGCTCGGATACTATTAGGCCTACGGAGACGTGGGTGGTTTGTGGCATTCGGCTTGCGATCTACCTATCTTTCACTGTATGCTCGCGGATTTTCGAGAAAAAACAAAAGACGATCGTTCTAGGAATGTCGCTTTTCGAAAAGGTGGCCATTTTTGAAAATAGGCGAAAATTGCTTTAACGTCTTAAAATTATGGTATGTGGTGTAAAATTTGTTTCTCTAACCATCAAGCCCAGTTTCGTCTGATTGCTTTTGTTTCCTTACACCCACCCCTAAAAACGCGTTATAACCTTTTTCTCGTGAACGGAACGTCACATTGACATGTGGTTTTCACTGGTGGATAGCATCTGGGACCCTGCACAACATATCGGAGCATCGTCGATTGTCGACCTTTTCTAGGTACAGTTGTGGCCAAAAAACCGAATCATTCGAAATTTGTAAGATAATTACTTATTATAATTACAGACCTGTAACGGAACGAGTTATACTGGAAAATAAACCTGCATATCCTCTGTAAGAAAGCCTATATGCGTCTTCCCCGACAGAGACCATGCTCAGGGCCAAAAAGTGCAAAAACCGAAATAAGTGCGGAAAGAGTCTAACTATGGCAGTCAGTCGATCGAAACCGCCACTAGTTAACCAAACCGACCTCGGTAAGGCCGATTTCGTAAAAAAATCGCAACTTTTAAAAACGCCCGGTATGGAGGCAGCATGGACCGACTCCCCTCCTTTTAGTCTTTAGGCCCTCCTAGCTCGCCTATTTATTAACACTAAATCAAGTTAAGCATACCGGGAGATTCCTTGAGACGCCGGCAACATTATACAACTGACACGTTTAAATGACGTGCCCTCAAAAATGTTAGGTTAGGAAAACTGGAGAAGGAGATGGGCAACAGCTAGCTCGGATTTGAAAGTCTCGTGCGATAGAGGGCATCGAGGAGTGTCCAAAAGTGTTTTTGTTTTCGCTTACTAGCATCTCTGTTTTCTACAGGGTAATTTTAAGCATGTACCACTTTGCATCAACTTTGCACGCTACTGGATAGGAATTTTATGCTCCGGTCAAGCGGGAAGAATAGGCCAGACATTTCTCTATAGCGGTGCCAAGTTTCGTTCGTACGGGATAATAAACAAAGACGCTGCGATTTTTCAAACATACCTCCGCAACAAGCATTGTACATGTACAAGGCAGCTCAGGTGAAGATGACATTGATGTTCGGTATAAAACCAGGTTTAATTTTATAATATTTTTTATATACAGGGTGAGCCGCTTCTCTACGTCTGGTATCAACTCTATTATTTTAAACGGAACACCCTGTATATATTTATGATTTTCGATTCTACGCTTTATTATAGGTACGACTGGTTAAAACATATATCCGAAATTTGGTACAATTTTTGAATAACTCCAATTTCCTTAATTTTCAAGAACGGAAGGCCAGGACCGGGCTACGCCCGCTCCTGGCCGACTTAAACAGCCGACTCTTTTGATAGTACATTATTTTATTCTAGGAAGCATAGGAACGTTACCCGTAGATGTGTCTATACAATGCCCATTTTCTTTAATTTAGATCTCTAGCTCCGATTCACGCAGTCCATTCAGAGTAATTTCAAAAAACTACTGGTTGGTCGAGTGTTGGTGAAGAATATTGTGTTACGCGCTTCTTTGTAAAATACACCGCAAGAGGCTCGGCACCGAAAGCTAAAAGATGACCAGACTAAGTATATAATATGTGACAGTAACTGTGGCAGTTAATGGATTTAAGGGTAGTACAAGTCTTAGTGTTCTGAGGGAAGTTACTCGGAGCTATCCGAAATAAAATTAATTTCTAAATCATTAATTTCACCAATCCAAATTGCAATGGTAAAACTGAGAAATCAATTGGAATAGTAAAGGTTCGTTCTTAAGAAACAGGATGCTAATTACATATGCTGAGGCCAGCTTCAGTGATTAGCATGTTTAGATAATAATTCAAGATTCACAGTATTGATCCCCCGACGAGCTGATAATATTTCATAGCGAAGGAAAATTAAAAACTTCTTTTCCGATAAGGAAGTAAAAACGGTGTAGGCATAGTGTCAATGCGTCTACTGATAGTGGAATTTCCCCAGATTCGACCAAATTCTAGAAGCGTCGGCTATATGCTCATAGCAATACTGTTTAATTATAAATGCGGTATCAAAATGTACCTGGTTGAGATTACCAGAAGACCGTGTTTATTTTGACCATTCTGACAACAATGAAAATTATGTGTGCAAGATCTATTCGGAACGTGCTTGGGGGGGGGGTTACTGGGGTGAGCAATAGCTAATTATTCGTAAAAAATGGTATAGCTAGTACCTATTTTTCTGTGAATGCGAATTACTTTGATCCAGCTGATATTTACAGTTCCCACGTTGTATAATAATAAGACATCCGTGCAATATTATTATACAACGATAGATACATACATAGCGTTCGGTATAATTTCTTAGAATTACGTATTATCTAGATATTAGGCGTCTTGATAAGTACGGAATTGAGAAGCTTTATACTATTTATAGAAAGGAAACAGGTGCATATAACGGATTATTGGTTGTTATATTTTAGTATTTGCGAGACATACATTTAAAAGGCTACGAGTCCATAACGTTCAGCACTCATGAATGTAAACATAAATATCAACTAACTTGAAGTATACATTCCAATACTATCTTCTAGCGGCGGCGTTTGAAATGGCGCTATGCATCAACCAACCATACAATAACCTTTGTACAGAGGAGATGCATGTACCGTCGTCTTCACAATGCACTTTATATTATTTGATGAGACATCAATGCGTCTCGATATATACTTAGACATTGGGGGGCAAAAGTATTTTCTTTACGGAAATTTTTACAGAAGGGCTAAATATTACTTTGACTATGTAGATATATTTTATTGTAGTTATAATGTATAAATAAGGAAAGTTGTTTATTGTAAAATGATAAAGTATAAAGTTAAAAGATAATGGCGGTACTTTTCTTGTTGTGGTTTCCATAAAGGAAACATGCATGACAAGTTGCAACAACTAAACAGACATTTAGAATTAGCTTAAGATAGAATTATAAAAACTTCTATTTTAAACCCTATCTTTATTTACCGTAAGTGTTAATTACTAATTAATGTTTTAGATTAAATCATAATAATGCAAATTCATATAGAAAGATTTTCACTTAATCTATTTTTACAATTTTAATACTCTGAAACGTTCTTTTCCAAATTCAGATCCTTCTGTATGATCAGATCCTTCAGATAAAGTTTTTCAATAAATTCGTTTTAACAAAATATATCTCATCTTTATGACCTCTTTTTAGACCAAAAATCTGTATTCCGAAGAAAAATTTCTTCAAATTTAAAAAATGTTCACAAAGGAACAAAACGGTTTTAGAACTATAAATTCATATTTACCAGACATAATTATAGCTAAACGGGATTGCATTTATACCTCAACAAACAAATGAAAATCTGGGCAATGCGTGATCAACAGTTGCGAAACACATTATGATAAGATAAGACTGTAAGCAGTATCTTTTGTTACCAGGGCTGTTAAAAAAAGACCCAGCAAGTCTCTGCTGGGAGTTATAATTTGCGTAAGTGTAAGATGTTTGTGTTTTATTTATTTGTAGATCAAGTTAGACGCTTTGTGGTGTTCAAATGTGTTTATATGCAGTATCAAACAAATGTTACCAATCGTATAAAACCAATAGTTTCTAAAAAGATTTAATAATAGCCTCTAGCATTAATCTGGCAAAGCTAACACTAAAAGAAATATGACGTAGACAAAATTCATGCTAATATCAACAATTTATTATGTTATATTTGTTTTATAGAAACGCTTATGCAGGTCATTTGATGTTCAAGTTTTTGTTTCGGTCTATATCTGCTATATTAACGATTTTTGTAGAACAATGCTTTCTGCAACTGTATAATAGCTATTTTGCAGCTTGCGCCAAGTGAATTCTGCTCTCTGAGATAGAATTGTGTGTAGAATAGTAGATTATGTAATTTGGAACAAAAATGAAGCTCTATGTACTGAGACTGGGAGTTTGGCTGCCGAAGGTCAGTGAGGCAGACAAATCAGTCGAAACACAAAGCAGATTTTTGCTGCGAATAACATATACTATTTTTTCTTCAAACAAAGAAAATAATGTATTGTGTCGCTGACGAACGGTAAAATGCCATGGCAATGAAGTGACACTTTAGCACTGTCAATACAGCAGAATTATAATGTCACATTTTACTGAAGTTTGAAAAACAAACATTTATATAACTATTTTATAAATTGTAAAAGAACTTTTAAAAACTAGTTGTATACGTGTTTACAAAACGACAAGAAATAGCCGGAAATGTTACTAAAAACCTGCTATAAATCAATTTGCTTCTATAAGTCAAAGTGTCGGATAAAAATAGTTTTATAAACGTTTATAAAACGGTCCTATAAGATGTTTTATAATTTTGCGTTCAAAGAACAAAATACTTGTTTTCGCAATGTTAATGCAGCAAATGTGCTTTTGAAAAGCAGCAATACAATTACAATAAAATATAATTGTCCTACTACCTAAGAATTATGCAGCTACTTTGCTAGTTGGGTATGTCTGCTTTTTTTTGGTACGTGTGCCTACACTACGATGCACTGAGGTTTATTACTACAGAGTTTTGTGCTTATTGTCCTAAATCTAAAGGCTATGTCTTAATTTTCTTATATATGTACAGTAAAGTGTAAAGCAAGTATATTTAGTAAAAGCTGCTGAATAATGTCAAAATGTTTAATGTAATAACCAATAATTATTACCGGTTTGAATAATCTTATTTTTATTAAAGTATAAGATTTATACCTAATTAATGAATTTTTCAAATTATGAAAATATTCGATCATTAGTTGTTTCCTGGCCAACCAATACTTTGATCCTATGTTGGAATTTATTAAAACTTTCGGAATTGATTTACAGAACTGATAAGAAATAACTGTGTTTAAGAAGGAAAAAGGTTAGATAGAAGTTACAAAGAGATTATCGGGGTTTAGTAATTAATCACCATTGACATTTAGAAAAGCGGGTTAAGTAAACCACCGCTTACCGTTAAACAACTTATCCTTATAAGAACTTTTCAATTAGTTTCTCACTGATTTTCAAAAAATACTTCAGTGATACACGACCTTTTTTCGCATAGCAGTGTGTTTACAATGTTTTTAATTTAACAATCTTTTAATCTTTTAATGTTTCATATTTTATTTTTGGGTTTTCGTGTATTGCATCCTGGGGTGCCATGGTGAGAAGTTAAATTTAATGTAGCTTTTTTTGGAAGGGAGTTTACGATATAAAAGCAAGTTTACGAAGCTTTTAATTTAATAATTACTTTTTGTTTTAATATTTTATGTTGTATTTTTTCGCTTTCTCTGTATTGCACATCGTTCGGCGTCACAGTGAAAGCTAAAAATTTACTAGAGCTTTTTTCTTTAGAACAAAGTCGTAAAAATAGTGTGATTTATAGCATTCAGCCGTTCAGAAGACTTTTATAAAAAAAGTTAGCTTGATGTCTTTTGCCAGCCGCAGTTTATCAAGAAAAAAAGAATAATCCCAAGCGACGCTCCAGAAAAATTTGCATATTATTTGATCTTGGTGTTTATTAATTTTGCATAATTATTAAGGTATCAACGGAATTTTGCCTAAGATTCTTCTCCAAATTAATAATAAATTCCCTCGGTTTTCGTCAAATACTAAAAGGTTGAAGGTCTTTGTTAAAAAATAATTTAATTAATTTAAGAGAATTTAGAAATGGACAATAATAAAGTTAAATAAGAACGTTATAAAGCAAACTGCGTTGGAAACTAAAAGGAAACAGAGGCAGTAGTAATAATTTCCTTAATAAAAGTTATCTTAAACTTTAATGAAAGCTAACTTATATAAATACTGCAGCACTTCTCATTATATTAATATATTCATTCCATCTTTCCTTCATTAAGGAAGTTTGCATTTTTAGAATTTTGTATTTAACGAGTGGTTTTGATTATAAAATGAACAAATAAAAAAATCTACGTGCTAAATCGAAAAACTTTGTAAAAGGAAAAATATAAAGAGAATAATTAGTTTTTATTTTAAGTTATAACAATAACCGAGTGGTATTAATCAATAAGTACACAGTATAAATCAGCCACGTGAACAATTTTTAGAGTACTGGATAAAGATTTTAGAGTAAAAATGTAGAATAAAAAAACTTTTTTTCACTCTATTTTTATAACAAAAATAATTTTTCTCTATATTATTGATTAACTCTATATAGATCGAATATTCAATCGTATATTATTCTACTTTAAAAGTATATAAGAATTCACTCGAATTTTATTTTTTAAGAGAAAAAAAACCGTTACAAATTGATTTAAATTGATAAAGAATTTTTGGTTAGTGTTGATGTTACTTTAGTTAGATTAAATAAAACGAATTGACATCAATATACACTTGACAGTGTATTTTACAACAGAAGCGTGTGCGCAATAACGACACTGCTGTATTCGACTTTGACGAGTTATAACTGTTGAAACCTTGCAATTTCAAAAGTTACTAAAATTGGTGGGAATCTTAAAATATTAGAAATCTTTAAATAACTTAATGTAGCTGTACAATTTAAAACTTAAACTTTAACGACTAAGCAAAATTTAGAGCTCAAAATTATATTGACTACACCAAAAACAGGTATCTGTATGTCCACATCCGACATTGGGCACTTTGCAAAATAGAAGGCGTAGAAAAAAAAGTTTTGTTATTGTTATTATTGACATTTGTAAAATGTAATTAAAATGTACCTACATATTATAAAAACTATGTTTTACATAAAAATAAAAACTTGAACCAGAAAAATTACAGTCCACAATTTATTCAGCTACCGAGTTAATGGTTAGCAAAGAAAAGCACCAGAAGACTCAACATTTTGGTCCTTCGAGCCGGATTCGTAGCTTGTTGAAAAAAGGTTAGTTTCAAGTGCTACTATCAGGCTACAGTTAAAGATTCAAGGATACTTTCGTCCATTACCTGCCTACTGGAGGCTAATCAGTCAAAGTTATTAGGATTACCTTTACCACTGAATTATTAGAAAAATTGCCTGCCTACTGGAGGCTATCGAGAAGAATTGTCTGCCTATTGGAGGCTATTGAGAAAAGATCCGTAAGCCCGTTCTTTTTTTCATTACATATTGCTGTTTACCTTAACTAAAATCGATTCTATTTATTTGTTATCATTTTCATACCTTGTAGTACATTTTATATACTGTTTGACATTTATGTTTATTTGCATATTTCTTGATTTGAGTGGTGTAGTATCATTCTGAAATTAAGAGTTTTTCACTGTTTTAGTAAATTTAGTATTAACCATGGCAGAGTCTGAAGATCCCATGGAGTTCAAAAGATTGGTAGCTATAAGAGGCCAATTTAAAAGTCAGTTGACTCGTTTCACAAACTTCATAAGTGACACAGTGAATTATGACAAAATAATGGAAATAGGTTCTCGTTTAGAGAGAATTGAATTGAATTATAATGAATTCAACAATGTACAATTGCAAATAGAAATGCACGATACGTCTGAGGACAAAAAAGAATTTGATGAACGAGTAGCGTTCGAGGATAAATATTTTAGTAGTATTGCTAAAGCGAAACAAATTCTTAATGATGATTATAAAAAATCTACTTCTAGCGCACTTCCAAGTGTACAGCCGTAAAATAATGTAAGTCTTTCATCCCCTCACCAGTGTAATCAATTTAAAATTCAATTACCTCCCGTTACATTACCTGAATTTGATGGATCATACGAAAGGTGGTCAACTTTCCATGACACTTTCTCTTCGTTGATTCATGACAATTCTAATCTTGCTAATATTCAAAAATATTATTATTTACAATCTGTTTTGAAGGGTGATGCCTTGAAGGTTATTAATTCACTAGAAATTAGTAATGACAATTATCTAGTAGCTTGGAAGCTTTTAAAAGATCGCTTTGAGAATAAGAAATTTACAATTAAAACTCACGTAAAGCAAATTTTCGAGTTGCCAAATGTAACTAAAGACTCTTATTCATCGTTAAGATTATTTTTTGATACATTTCAAATGCATTATCGTGCTTTAAAAAACTTAAATGAGCCTATTGACTCTTGGAGTACCATACTCATATACTTACTTGTTTCTAAACTTGATAATCCCTCCAAACGTGAGTGGGAAATAAAAATAAAGAATACAGTTTCTCCTAGAATACAAGAATTTATTAATTTTCTAATTGAACGTTGCCAGATTTTAGAATCCATGGAATCAAGTAAGATTTCTGGATCTGTTTCTCAACAGTCAAGTACTAAATTTAAAGAAAAAACTCATACCTTAGTTTCAACAACAAATAATACGTTTTATTGTAATTTTTGCAAAAAAATGAGTCACACAACTTCTTTTTGTAGAGAACTTCTCAAGTTACCTGTTTCAATGAGGCTTTCTGAAATACGAAAGCTAAATTTGTGTACGAATTGTTTGAATTCAAGGCATAGTAGCAGTACTTGCACTGCCAGGTCTTGTAAAACATGTGGTAAGAGACACCACACCATTCTTCATTTAAGCAAAACACAAGGTCAACCGCAGACAAGTGATCAAGAGCAAACGAGTCAGCAACAGGTAGGTACTCGTAAACCCTTGATTTCACAGCAGATGTCGCAAGGAAGACCAGAAACAAAGCAACCAGTAGAAATGCAAGAAGTTTCTAAAAGGACAGGTAGTAAAGTTAATGAAGATACTAACAATTCTAGCTCCATTGTGACCGTTTGTTCACAATTTCCGAAAACCTTTAACGTATTGTATAGTAATTCATTCACTATTTTGTCAACAGCAAATGTTTATCTTTATAGTTCTAGAAATGAACCTGTTTTATGTCGAGCTCTAATTGATAGTGGCTCACAGTCAAATTTTATGAGTAAATCTTTATTGAATAAATTAAATCTTGATACGCGCGATATTGCATTATCTGTTCTTGGTTTCAGCGCCAACGTTACCAATATCTCGAAATCTGTTAGAACAAAGGTTGCTTCTACAGACTTTAAATGTAAATTAAACAATATACAATTTTTAATTATTGACAAGATTACGGATAACATCCCCCAAGTTAGCTTTGATGCTACAAATTTAAATATTCCTACGGAACTAAATCTAGCGGATCCAGAATTTAACATTTCATCGGAAATAGATCTTTTATTAGGAGTTGAGGTTTTTTATACCTTATTATTACCTGAACAAATATCTCTTGGACGCAATCAACCCATTTTCCAAAAAACAAAATTGGGCTGGGTTGTTGCTGGCCCTTGTCAAATTAATATTAATCAAACCAAACAAATTTGTAATTTTGTACAAACTCAAGGTGAAATGTTAAATTTGGAACGGCAATTAGAAGCATTTTGGACAATTGAAGAATGTCCTGTTAAGAACTTTGTTTACTCGAAAGAAGAATTGGAGTGTGAGGAGCATTTTCAAAATAATTTTACCCGTGACAAAACCGGTAAATTTGTCTTAAGATTTCCTTTTAAAGATAACTTCTTAGAGTTAGGTGAATCTCGTGAAATAGCTATTCAAAGATTTCAAAGTTTAGAGCGGAAATTAACTAAGAATCCAGATTTAAAGAAAAAATATCAAGAATTTATCGACGAATATATAACACTAGGGCATATGTCACAAATTAATTCAAACGAAATAGTAAATAGAAGAAGCTGTTACTTACCACATCATTCTGTAATTAAAGAATCTTCGGTGACAACTAAATTGCGTGTAGTTTTTGACGCGTCATCGAAGACAAGTTCAAATTTATCACTTAACGATGTCCTTAAAGTCGGGCCTTGTATACAGGAACCTATATTCTGGATACTTTTAAGATTTAGAACTCATTCAATTGTTTTTACTGCTGATATCGCAAAAATGTATAGATGTGTCAGTGTACAAAAAACTGACCGAGAATATCAAAGAATTGTTTGGCGATCAGATCCAACTAGTCAGTTAATCCATTATAGATTGAATACCCTTACATATGGTACCGCACCCGCGAGCTTTCTCGCGACACGTTGTCTTAAACAGCTCTCGTTAGAAAATATGGCAAATTATCCTCATGCGTGTGAATCTATAGCATCCGATTTTTATATGGATGATTGGTTATCGGGATGCGAAAATATAGGCGCTGCTTTTGAGTTATTAAAAAACATTAATAGTATTTTATGTTCCGCCGGCTTCATTTTGAGGCAGTGGGCTTCTAATGACGAAAGAGTTTTAAATTATTTTTAAAATAACGGTGAGCTGACAAGCGATAAATATGTCGTTAAAGATAACCAGAGTTCTAAAACTTTGGGAATCCTTTGGGATTCTTCTAAGGATAAGTTTTCATTCACTCACAATTCAAACAAAGTGGGCTTCTTTACAAAGCGCATTATATTATCAATAGTAAGTCAAATTTTTGACCCCCTGGGATTATTAGGTCCTATTATTGTAAGAGCCAAGATTATCTTACAAAAATTGTGGCAAACTAAAATTGGGTGGGATGGTCAAATTCTTATCCCTTACTTGATATGTGGCTTAAGTTTTATAATAAAATTGGAGCTATAAACAGTGTTCATATTCCACGACATATTTTGATACGGGATTACATTACTGTGGAAATTCATTGCTTTTCTGACGCTTCGCAAGTTGCTTATGGCACATGTGTTTATGTAAGGTCAAAAAACCAAATCGGCGATACTTTGGTTAGACTGGCATGTGCAAAATCACGTGTAGCCCCTTTGAAGACGGTCTCGCTGCCTCGATTAGAACTTTGCGGTGCTCTATTAGCTACGCAGTTATGTCAGACAGTTGTCAAAGCTATTAAAATTGAAACAAATGCAATTTATTATTGGTGTGATTCCACCATAGTACTGTCATGGCTAGCTTGTGATCCAAGTCGGCTAAAAACATTTGTATCAAATCGCGTATCTCAGATCCAATCACTTTCAAATGTTAGCCAGTGGCGTCACGTGCCTACTGATTCTAATCCTGCCGATCTGATATCTCGTGGTATTAATCCCGATGAGATTTTATCATCTGCTGCTTGGTTCGATGGTCCGAACTGGCTATATTTAGATGAATGTTTTTGGCCTAAAAACAAAGTTCAAAATAAAAATGACACTATTCCTGAAATAAAGCTAAATAATGTTTCACTAGTTACTACTGAGATACCAGATGACAACATATTGTTTAAATATTCGTCTTTTTCGAAACTATTACGAATAGTCGCTTACCTTTTACGTTTTACGAAAAATACTAGGGTCAAAGCAGAATTACGTAAATTAGGTGACTTAACGGTTGATGAAATAAACCATAGTTGTCGTTGCATTCTTAAATTGGTACAAGCTAAAGAATTTCATGCTGAAATTAAATGTTTAAAGGATTGTGTTCCTCTTCCACGAAATAGCAAACTTCTTGATTTAGATCCGTTTGTGGATGATAATGACCTCGTTCGAGTAGGCGGTAGACTTAAAAACTCAAATCTCAGTTTTGATGCTAAATATCCAGTGATAATCCCAGCTAAACATTATATAACTACTTTAATAGTTAGACATCAACATTTAAAGGATTTACACGCTGGTACACAAACCATTTTGTCCAATATTAGAAACCATTATTGGCCCTTAAGTGGTCGACGTACCATAAGAAGCATTCTGAGAAAATGCGTTACTTGTTTTCGCGCGAACCCCAAGAGAGTAATTCAGAAAATGGGTAATTTACCCACTCATAGGGTAACACCTTCACAACCGTTTGTAGTATGTGGGGTAGATTACGCAGGACCTTTCCTAATCAAAGAAACTAAGTTACGCAATAGAAGGTTTGTCAAGGTCTATATTTGCATTTTTATTTGTTTATCTGTAAAGGCTGTACACGTGGAAGTAGTGTCTGATTTATCTACTGACAGTTTCTTAAATGCATTCAAAAGATTTATTTCTCGACGCGGCCTTTGTTTACATGTATATTCCAACAACGCCAAAAACTTTATTGGTGCAAACAAAGAGCTGAGTGGATTTGTAAAACGAGTCAACGATCCACAATTTAAAAATTTCTTACTTGATAATAAAATTACTTGGCACTTTATTCCCCCACGTTCACCACATTTTGGTGGCTTGTGGGAATCGGCAGTTCGTTTGATGAAATATCATCTTAAAAGAATTATGCATGATAGTAAATTGTCTTACGAAGACTTTTATTCAGTCGTTGTACAAATAGAGTCGATTTTAAATTCGCGGCCTTTGTATTCTCTTACGGAGGACCCCCAAGATCTTGAAGTGTTAACCCCTGGACACTTCTTAATCGGAAGATCGTTGGTGAATCTACCAGAACCTCCAGTTCTTGATGATCGGCACACCCATGTTCACAAATATAGGCACATGAAGTTTTTAGCGCAGCAATTTTGGTCAAGATGGGCAAAAGACTACTTACAGAGCTTGCAACGACGTTCCAAGTGGAGGTACGAAGAAGGGTTGCAGCCCAAAATAGGCAGCCTTGTACTTATTATGGAAGATAACTTACCTTCCACTTATTATAAAATTGGAAGAATAGAAGAAGTATTAGCGGGTAACGACGGCTTAGTGAGAGTCGTCATAGTTAAAACGAAGGAAGGCTGTTATAAAAGAGCAGCAAGTAAAGTGTGCGTGTTACCTTTAGAAGAACTCCACAATTAGTATTGAAAGTAGGAGCTTTCAAGGGTGGCGGTATGTCCACATCCGACATTGGGCACTTTGCAAAATAGAAGGCGTAGAAAAAAAAGTTTTGTTATTGTTATTATTGACATTTGTAAAATGTAATTAAAATGTACCTACATATTATAAAAACTATGTTTTACATAAAAATAAAAACTTGAACCAGAAAAATTACAGTCCACAATTTATTCAGCTACCGAGTTAATGGTTAGCAAAGAAAAGCACCAGAAGACTCAACACTGTACACAAATAATAGTATCTACATTAGGTTTAGATTTGTAAAATTTTGAAATTCCCGCTAATTGTAATAACTTTTGAAATTGCAAAGTTTTAACTAGACCTGTTAATGCAAATATGTCCATGCGTTTCCTGCACGTAAATACAAAACTACGCAATTTGTTTTAATAATTAATATAAGGTAACCTAAAATAATTTTACATTTTAAACATTTTATTAATACATGTATTATTTTATCATTTTAGTAATTAGTGTTACATATGATGAGTAGGACAGAAGCACTTGGAACTGAATTGTAAGACATGTTCAACAGTAAACTATTGAATATTGATCAACGGAGTTGTATTTCTTTCAATAATTCATATTCAGTGTTTTATTTACAAATAATAAACAAAAATATTTTGAAATTAGGTAATTAAAAAAAATAATTATATCTAATTCGCAGGACAAAAGAGTATTACATCATAATTGGGGTAATCTTGGCAGAATTACGGAGTGCTGCAAGGGAATCTCCTAATAGAAATTTCATGCGAGTTGGCATGGAACACGAGCAGTAGTTTACTCTAGCAACAATTAAAAGCCATACCATAGACCAAGAAAAACAATTTCTAAGTAAAGGTTCCTGGTTGTCTTTTAACACAAATAAAAGTGTCCCAACTGGTCTCGTATATATTTTTTCAATATGTTCTTATCTCTTAATTGTATATACATATATACTTATTATGTACGTGACATTGCAATAAATAAAACACTTATTTTATTGTTGACCTTGACCTTAGAAAACTACACTAGTTTTGCTCTAAAACTTTCATCTAAATAGGAAACAAATTATACAAAAGTTTTATAACAATCCACTCTAAATAGGCAATATTTTTCCCATGTAGAGTAAAAGATTCAAAAGTCAAGAGTAAAATATTACTCCGAAACGATTAGAAATTTGACTGGTTTAGTGTTTAATTTTTACACTATTTTTTTTACTGTGTAATGTTTGACAATACTTTCTTAGATAACTTCTTCCTAATATATTTCATATAGCCAAGGTTATAAACAGCGTCTTTATCACAGCATTCTTTGCGTCTATGCTAATTTAATCTGAATGATGTAAAAGGTGTAATGATTGCTTGAACCTTATGTGGTTTCTGGGTTACTTTCGATAAAGAGTTTTATGTATAAATGAAAATATACTCAATTGCAGTAGTTCAGAATGGATTGTCTATGACTAGTATCCAAGGGCAAACCCACTGCCCGAATAATTATTAAGTCAGGGTACAATGATTAATGAGTACCATTGGCCTACTTAAATACTTATTGGTTTATAAATTCAATTTTATACAAATAAAGTAATGGAAACTGTATATAACATGAATGTTGTATATAGTAAAATCTCCAAATAGCGGTCACTAAGATTGATTGCAATCAATAGATACATAATTATCCAGGTTTACACTATGTATATTTTTCAACTACATGAAAAAGCTAGGCTAGTGGAATTTGGTCTTTCTCATCGAATTCTTCTTTGTGATGAACTTTTTTCAAGAATCCTGCTTTTGCAAAACATTTTGAAATTATAGTTGCCGAAACATTTTTCCAGGCTGCTGATATACATATTAAAGCGCTGGTTAAATTACTACTTTTTGCTGCGTCTTCACAAGAACTTTCGCTGTTTGTGAATGTTAGAAGACTTTTAATTAGAAATTTTCTGTAGGCCATCTTAAAGTTGTGGATAATTCCTTGATCCAATGGTTGACAATGAGATGTGGTGTTTGGAGGTAGAAACACAATGTTCACATGTGTCATTTTGGGATGCGACGTGGCGCTATCCAGAAACAAGACTGTTCTATTTTGTTTTTTCATTTTTTCGTCAAATTTCTTTGCCTCGAAGTCATAACCTCTGATGTTGTTATCCAAGCTTTTTTATTAAATACCAATTCTAAAGGCAGTTTGTTTATATGGGATCCATTAAAACATTGAGTGTTTTCAGAGTTCCCAATGATTATTTCTGTTACCTTCGAATTCGTCGTACCTTAAAATCAGAATTCGTCAACATCAGCTGACTATTCGCAAACTGTTGTAAAGCTTATGTTGTGCTTTGACAAAAATTTCCAAGGCTTTTTCTTTTATTAAAATTCTAGATATGGGGCATGATCTATTTCTGGCATTACGTCAAAATTTTTGTAGAGGTGGCCGTGGCCGTTTTATGCGGGAGGACGCCACTATTAGGAGGGCCATTAGTATGGGTACTCCCGTATAATTGGTTTTAGAATTTGAAGACTGGCCGTTTTTAACTAGAGGTAACTGCTTTTAAGAGGTGGCGGAAAATAGAGGTTAGTTTCTGTATTTATAACATAAATAAAAAATAGAAAAGATTAGTCTAAAAAGATCTAGCAGAGTGAACTCTTAGTAGTAATAATAGTAAAATTTTAAGGTATGCATTATCATATTAACAAAGTACGAGACCATAATGAAGATATTCTGAAAAACTTATTAATCAACTTTGCCGTGAATAGCAGTTTATGCTTAACCGGCATACGTTAAAACTTTTTACTTTTACTTAATAATTTTTGTCAAAGCTGAAATCCCAAATATTGGTGTAGATGTGTAGATATTATCTTAATCCCACTAGTTAATTGATCATTCGCTTTCAATATTTTAATTTTTACACTTTTGCAATAATTAATTGTCTTAAGATTGTAGAAAAAACGTTTATTTGGCTTACCATATTTTTATTTACACTAAATTTTAAGTGATTCTAATTATAAATAATATTTATAAACCTAATAAAAATATCGGTAAAATAACCTAAAGTAATAATAAGTAATAAATAAAGTAGAGGGCATTGCATTTAAGTCCATATGTAATCAAATAATTAAAATTATTCATCATAATTAAAAATAATAGTTGCCATAATAAAAAATGCCACCTACATTACCCTAGTATTTTCGAAATACAGTACAACCCGGATTATCCGAGGTAACGTGGGGGGACCCCTCCTCGGAAAACTGAAAACTCGGATAATCCGTAATAATTTTTTTTGTATACAGTGATACAAAAATATATTTATTTGAAACGATTTATTAACAAATTCAATTAAATATGTACATATTACAAAACAGGAAAGTAACTATCTATTCGCTCCTGCCTAAAATTTGATTTTCGTTTCCTTGCTGCGTTTAAAATAAAGCAGATCTCCTGGTGTTGCTTCAGCTTGCTGTTCTACATATAGCAATGCTTTATCTAACGCAGCAAACCCTTCTTGGTGAGAAACACGCTGGTCATCGACCACACATTCATCCATATCTTCATCATCATCATCATCATAGTCCGGTTTTTGGGTATCCTGAAAAGCCGCTGATAATTCTTCAATACTGAATTCTTTTTCTAAATCATCTACTGCAACCCATTGTTCAACATCTTCTTCTGTGACGTTTTCACAACCCTCTAAGGTTTGCATTAACTCAAACAAACTTTTTTCATCATCTTCTTCTTCTTCTTCTTCACTGACAGAACATGAAAGCATTTCTTTGCGGTTTTTTAATTTAGAAGCTAATTTATCTAATGGAATATCATCCTCACTGTCATCAAACTTTTCAAAGTCAATAACTTTTGACCAAGATTTCTGAATAGTGGAATCACGCACAGAATCCCAAGCTTGACTGACCCAATATATAACATCCTTTAATGTAATCTTCCGCAAACCACTTGTCAAATCTTCTTTTTCTGTATGTTGTAAGAGATGAACAAGGAACAAACGCCTATAATTTTTTTTTATATTCTCGAGGACGCCTTGATCCATTGGCTGCATTATACTTGTTACGTTCGGAGGGAAAAACTTGACAATAATTTCGCCCGCATGAAGTCCTTCTCCAGGGTGAGAGGGCGCATTATCCATTAACAAAATTGCTTTAATAGGAAGACCTTTTCTTTTTAAAAACTTGGTAACCGATGGCACAAACTCTTCTGTAAACCAGATCGTAAATAAGTTTGCATCCATCCACGCGCTTTTTTGACTCTTGTAGTAAACTGGTAGGGCTTTAGGTGAAATGTCTTTTAAAGCTCTCGGACGTTTAGACTTTCCAATTACCATCAGTGGGATTTTATGTCTGCCAGATGCATTGGAACATGCCATTATGGTAACTCTTTCCTTACTTCGTTTATGCCCCGGAGCGGATTTTTCCTCTTGAGATGCCAAAGTTTTTGAAGGAAGCATCTTATAGTTGAGACCACTCTCGTCACAGTTATATATTTGATCACGTGTGTAACCACTGTCTTCGATTTGTTTTTTGAAATCCTGCCTAAATTTTTCAATTGACGATGTATCAGCGGACAGTTTTTCCCCGCATACCGTTAATTGTCGTACACCATATCGTTTTTTCCATCGTTCAAGCCATCCAGAAATAGCAGTAAACTGATCTAAGTCTGGAAATTGCTTACTAATTAATATTGCCTTTTGCTGTAACATAGGTCCCGAAAGTGGCACCCCTTTCAGTCTTTGTTGATTGAACCACGTAAATAATATCTCGTTAACTTGTTCATATCCACCAAGTTTCATTGATTTTCTCCCTGTCGACGAAGAAGCTTGGTTAATACACCATTCCTCAATTTTGGCCCGATTTCTATTCCAGTCTCCCACAGTTACTTCACCTACTCCATAACTACGGGCTACGGATTTAATTGTTTCACCGGCGTCTAATCTTCTAATGGCTTTTAATCTGTCGTCTATTGTAACTACAACTCTTTTTCGTTTCTCCATAATAAAAATTTTAAATAGAATAAACGAGATTAACAACCACCAATAAAGGAAGACTAATTAAGACTGAACAGCAATTTAGAGATGCAAACAGAGTTTACAGGGAGTTCCCGATGCACGAGTGTGATTCCCCGAAAATTTTACGTGACAAATTTGTATAAACTTGGATAATGCGGAGCGCCGATCCCGGCACCTCGGATAATATAAATCTCTAGTCTGCTCGGTTATTGCGGACCTCGGATAATCGCGACTCGGATAATCCGGGTTGTACTGTATACTAGTTTACGATTTAATTAAATAGAAAATAAATCACTAAATCAGAGTTTTAAACGGCTCGTTTAAACTCCTTGCAGTTTGGCGTGCGAGGTTTGTAAAAAAAAGAAACACCAACGAGATACGACAAAATTTTTTACCAAATCCATTTAAGTTTCCTATGAAAGTAAAATTAAAAGGAACTACAGTAATCAAATAATATCATAACCGGCGTGGAAACGGATTAAAAAAACTGTTGATTAAGCAACCTAAAAAGTCTTTGAAATTTGTGAAAGTAGACTGCATTGACAATAACGTACTATGAATCTGTTCATGAATATAAAGTATATTGATAACAGTTAATATTCAAAACACACTTGTGCTTATTGTCGGTTTTGTTACAATATTTAAAAGTTAAAACTTGATTCTATTATTGTTGGTTCTTTGTAATGCCTGTTTATTGTGCTAATAATGTTCAAAAATCTTTTATAGTCAACCTCTGTATAGCGGACACTTTTTTTATCGATGCAATAATAATTTTCGATACAATTAAGCCAATATTAGGTACAAAAGCTCAAATAATATAAATACATCAATTTGACATGTGACTAAAAACTTTGTCTTGTTTTTCCCAGTTTCTACACGACGCCGGCGGCTTAAATAAAACTATTGTTGTGAGTACACCTGGAAAGTAAGAACTATCTCGATATGTTTCTAATATCCACCAGATATTTTTCTCGCTACAAATAATTTAAGCTCGAACTGCAAGAAATAGGGAATAAAGAAACCAAAATTGGTTATATGGCGTATCTTAAACAGATTGCCGTTTCGCCTTCGCTTAGCTGCTAGCAGCATTGGGTGCTAATGCTCCGGAACCAGAAATAGAAAGCCTTCCTATGTATCATAAATATTTTATTCAGGTTTGTTTAAAGGTTATTTTTGTACAAAATAGCACAATTTTTGTTTTGTATTCGTTTATTTCTCATATTTGCTTAAAGCAACGTATATGAACTTACTTCATATTTAGGGATATAAATTAAAATATTGCAATGATGCATCTGCATCTCTAATGTATCATAGTACACAAGCTATAAAATTTGCAAGCTTATAACCTTATTATGTTTTATATCTTCATGTAAATGATTCTAGATTAAAAATTATAAAGACAAGTAGCTCCGAAAACATAAGATCCTTTCTTTCTCTCTCTTTGAGGAATAGTTAAATCTGTGATAGGACCTAATACTCTAAATGAAAAGTGAAAATGCTATATCTGTAAGATTCCTCATTTCAAGTAAACTAATTCAAATTAATTGCTAAGGATTCGATTAGGAAGAGACTAATCTGCACTTAGTCTGTCAAGCAGTTTTACCTACAAAAGCACTTAAACGATTAGTCCAAAAATAATTATCTATATGATTAGTGCCTTCGATATAACGCTGTTTTGTTTGACGTCATTATTCTTCGTGTCCGTAAAACGTACCAATCGGGGTAATTGTTGTCAATATACGTCATATCCGCGTGTCTTGGTTAGCGTTCCTGAAAGGATTCTTTTGTAAGTATAAAAAAGACGAGTGAGTGTCCATCTTGCTGGACTAGGATGTCAGTAATTTCTTGTGGTTTGCCCCCTATTAAAAAATAATTTAATGAGAATTTGTTTTGTGAAATAGTGACCTTTCTTTTATTTTTGGTGAAGGAATTTGGTAAAAAGTGGAAATTCCTTTGTTTCACTTTCATTGATTACTACCTCAGGCACCTCATTTTAATTTGTTGGAGAGTGTCTTCTAAGAAACGCCTCTTCATTTAGTTTAAAAAAATAATAGTTAATCTTGATCTTGACACACTTTAAAATAATCTCGTTCTTTAAAGGTCCTGGTTGGGACGTGGAACGAGAAGTTTTTTAGAGTATTTTCTTGGGATGGGATGTGGAATGAGGAATTTCTGGTTGGTGTTGCATCTTGATTACAGTGTGAAGTCTAGTGCACGTGCTATTTAATCGGGCTTTCCGTTGGAAGTGTTGTTGGAATTACTTTCCATGCAGATCCGTGTGTTGGAACAATACATTTATCTGGTGTGTCACTATCAAGCAAATATTTCTGTAACTTATTTGGTCTCAATCAGAAGGGTACAAAATTTAAATTAATTTTTTAGTGCAACGAATTTCGGAAGAGAAATTAACGATTGTTGTAAATTCATCAGAGTGGGTGTAAATTTTTTAAATTTGTTTGTATTGATTAATTGAATAGAAACAAAGAAACCTTGTTAAAGGACACTATTTAATAATTCGTAAGCTAAAATTCTTCGATTCGGGATTAAAGATTCAATTCTATCGAGATCCATTTTTCCATAATCATTGTGCGGGAAAGCTTTGGTAATCAACATCTCTGATACTAGACAAAAACCTTACTTATCGAAACATACATTCTAATTTTTATTATTATGAGCGCCAGCTTGTTTGAAAATAGTATTAGTAATGCTGTAATTTATTTTTGAATTTTCTCTACCTGAGAATACAATTTCAAAGTTTGATTTGACTAAACAAATAAATCGTCGAAAGTAACCCTTAATAGCATAAAAATAAACAACATTAAATAAAAAACATACGATAATTTTTATGCATTTATTTCATAGAGACAAAACTTGGAATAGAGCATTAATTAAAACGTTTTATTGAAATATTGCTGGTAATATAGATAGACACACCAATATAATTTCGCAAACAAATATATTATATAAAAGAATTGAAATAAAATTGTTTAGAAAACTTTCGGTCGGAATATTGTCAGAACTTGCTTTACTCTAGTGGTAGTGATAAAATTAATCTAATTTGTTTAAATTTTGTTATTTACTCTATTAATAGAATTACATTTAAAACTTACCTGACCATTAAATATCTTAACCTTAAATTTTATAGCTCTCTTTACCTTACATTTATTTTGTTTTATAAACTTAAACTAAGTATTTAGTTATTGCAAAATAATGTTAATCTTCGTTGCGCAATAGGTTTCAATAACTTAAAGACTATCACTTACGTTTTTATTGTTCAACTAATATTAATAGACATTACTTGAGTACTTACTGAAAGAATTGGTGACAGAACATCTCAGGTCAAAAATGTGTATTAAACCAGTTTAAATCAGATTATTAAAAAAACAATGATTAACTAACAACTTTTTTAAAATGAATAGGAAATGAATACTAGAGAAATAGCTCTACGTCTACAATTTATACAAAGGTTTCCTTTTTCTGATTTGTGTCATTTACTTGAAAATATAGACAAATAAAGAAGATTCTGTTCTAACCAAAAGACAATCGATAATTACCAAGATAAATTAAACATTTTTTTTGCTTTTAATGAATGAACAACTTTTTACAATTCACAAAATAAACGTTGTGTTGTAACCTTCAACTTAATGAAGTGTCTGAGATTTTGACATGATAAGACGCGTCAATTTTAACGATCTATTTACCTACCATCAAAATCATTGGACAAAATATTACCTCATATGGCTATGCGTAACTTAATACTTCTAATGAGTTAGGAGGCCTTGTAAATAATTTTTTTTACTAAGGGAAAAATTATGTTAATAGTAATTACGTTATTAATAATATATTAATAGTTTATAAATGGTACGTGGAAATTATTCAAACATTTATTTATTGCCACAAACGGAACTATTTCAAATTGAATACCTTTATAATTTCTCAACTTACGTTCCGTTTAGTGCAAATGTTATCAATGTTACATTCGTCTAAGCAGCAGCTTCCTACGCTATCAGACCATCTGCAGTGGCTACCCACGCGACTATAGCACCTGCAAGAAGCATCGCATGCAATTCACCAGTTATATGATAACGCATGCATCTCATTAGAAGTAAATTATACAGTATGCATCTCATTAGAAATAATTTATTCATTTATACAGTATGCATTTATATTTGCATCTATATTCATCTCATTATTCGTAATATATTCATTTATACAATAAGGCTTCCGCAATATTCATGAGGATACAGTATATAACCAGCTTGCTTTAAGTTTCATATTCAGTTAGTGAAATGACTCGAACACGACAACATCCTGAAGCAAGCTGGTGAGTACCTTTTTTATTATTTATAATAATAATATTAATAATAACTGCTACAACCCATAGCCTGGAAACCAGGCCAGAAGCTATAAGCTTGTGCGGGAGGGAGGGGCGATTATTATTACTACGTAGGCAATACGTGCGGCTACAGCCGATTTACAGATGGAACAGCGCAAATCCCACATTTGTGTCACAGCTAAGGAAAACTGCAGAAAACCTTAACCAGATCTGCCGGTAACAGGAGTCGAACCTGACCCGCTTGGGTGAAAGTCCAGCACGCTAGACACTACACTACCAAGGCTGTATATTATTGAGGGGTAAACTAAAATCTGCTGTCCAGGGGCACTGATTACCTGTTTCCCCTCCGCTTAGTTGTGGGACTTAGTGCTAGTATAGGGTAATTTCGATCATCCACATGTTTGTGTTAGTTTTAGGAGGATTGATACGTCCTCACACTTATATTTGTAAACCCAATGTTTTGCAACTTGTTGTTTAGTATATGATTAATTGTGGTCTGTGTTTACTTTCCATTTCTACCTCTGATTACGTCCCTTAGACACGAAAACCCCACGTGACATTATCAAAAGTAAAATAGATGTATACTACAGCCTTATATAAATATTTTTTTATTAAAAAATAATACGTTGACGTACAGAAACCGTACTCCTATGCACCCGAATGAGCGGACTGCTGTGTTAGTGTCTATTAATTTAAATAGGCTTACTATAGAATTTTAGTTGCGAAATGGATGAAATTAGATGGATAATTTAAACAATAAAATAAAATTCCGTTGCATATTTAACTATTACTTAATTAATAGCCATTTTGAGATACATTTTTTATTTATTTCATGTTTACTATTACATATTTATATTTAAAGTACATTCTTAAAATTTCTAAGTCTAAAATATTGAGACGATATGGAATCATCAGATTGAAAATTTACTTTGCGATTTGAAATTTTGAAATATTTTAAGACTACGATTTGATCGTAAACACAAATATAATTATTTCTTGCATTAAATAAAATAAATAGATAGACATGCTAGAATATTAGGTTTATTTAATCTAAAAACTACATGCATGGTTACAGATAATTTTATCAAGTTAAAGTAGGAAAATAGGAGTAAGATTGTCTTAATACACATTTAATCTTACTTTATAAAAGGTTGATAAATATAAAAAGGCATATCAATCAGTTAGAATGTTTTTGTAGTAGAGCATGGTTTATGCAACCCATGTTGCATGTTCAGGATAGTTTATTCGCTTTTTTGAGGATTTTATCTTTCTTTCTCTATATGGGGTTGTCGATAATTAAAGTAAAAGAGAACTTTCTTGATTCTACTAAGCTGAACCAGTTTCGGGAAATATTTTACTAGAAATATGTAAAACGGATTATTATTGTAATGTCTATAACAGTACATTTAACTTACAATCTCCAGTATTTGAACAATGTGTGTTAATCTTTGTGAAGGTATTGGCTTTGCTGATATGCTTCACTTTTTTCAAATATCGATTTTATTATAATATTTTGCACCGTTGTTTGAATGCAGGCACTTGGAGGACTGTATGCTGGACAAGTTTGAGTATAGTTTGATTTCATTTATGTTGTTATTTGTATGGAGCCTTGCAAAGCATCGTTTGGTCTTAAAAACGTATGAACGGATCTTTTTTTTTGTGTTTTTCCTTGTATTGTAAATATTTTTCTATGTAAAACGCATATGTATGAGTTACCTTGGGTAGCCATGTAATCATTTTTTGTACAGGTATAGCTGGAGTTAATGAGTTTTCTTTGTAATTAAGTTTAATGAGATTTCTTGACCGTTGGTCGTTTTTGTTAATTTTCTCAGTTAATGTTGATTTTAGACTATAAGTGTCTTATGTTGTTTCAATCGTTATTTTGCCAGCTACATTTCTGTCTTTTTAGATTTAAGATTAGTGCTAATTATGAACACATGTTTTTCGTTAATGACGTGATAAAAGAACTTTGATGTACGATTGTTTTGAAAATTTGTGTTGTTTTTCGATTGTTTTGGTGAAACCTATATAAACTCCGGGGAAAAAGAACAATTTCAGTTGTCGTAAACAAACGTCAATAATATTCTAAGTGGATTGAGTATGCAATATTCACCTGTTATGTAATTAAAAAAGGATTTATTTTCACGTTTAAACAATTATTGGGAATTATGAACGATTTATTTAAAATAAATTAAAGAAGATTTTTATTGACTTCCATTTTAACAATTTGGTTTTCGACTTTGAATAGGACGGAGATCAGCTGTTTGGAAGATTTCTATATTACCGATGGTACTATAAGTATTAAAGAAAATGGATATTGACGTATAATATACAAGGTTGGTCAAAATAAAATGATTTGGTTCAATTTTTAAAATAACAAAATCATAAAGACAATTATTTAATAAATTCAGAATTTATTTTCTTAATTAAGTGTTTTCAATAACAAAGTTGTAACAAATAAACAAGTTCAATATGTTTATTCACAAAATTAATTGATTTTTCGTTAGATGAATTTATTTAAAAATTGTAAATATTTTTCTTATCTGATAAACTTAATTGATGTCAGTTTGTTCAAATGGAGCCCAGTTACAACCCCCATGACAGGTTGGTAACAAATATTTAAGCAAGCTCAAGGAAGATTTTCCATTTTTTTTAACTTTTCTGTCGACTCCCGGTGCCGGCAGATCTGGTTAAGGTTTTCTGCAGTTTTCCTTAGCTGTGACACAAATGTGGGATTTGCGCTGTTCCATCTGTAAGTCAGCTGCAGCCGCACATAGGGTCTACATAATAATAATAGCCCCCTCCCTCCCGCACAAGCTTATCGCTTCAGGGGCCTGGTTTCCGGGTTATGGGTTGTAGCAATTATTATATTATTATTATAATTATTAAATAATAAATATAATTTTATTTATCATAAATATCACCTCAATATATATGTACTACAAATTATGCTATCGTCGCCATCGTTCTTTTTCGGTTTTCAGATTACTCTTTCTGGTGTAATATCATTCTATTTGTTCATAAAGGTTTGTTTGCGTATTTCATATACATATATATTGTGGTTCGTCCTGTGTTTCTACTATTTACCTTTAGAAAAAAGATTGGTAGAATAGAATAAAAACAAAATCCTTTTTCTGCCGTGAAATGCGTAATTTCCATTTTTTCGCAGTATATCTCTTCTTTCTTTAATTAATGTGCATGTATTTCGCACGTGAATAACATATTTAATAACAAAGTTTTTCTACAATCCCCTCTTTTTTGTCCCCCGCATTAACAGGTTTAAATGCCCCTACACAAATTAAATTTTATTGTTAACTAAGGCAATTTCGTATTCATCAGTAAAATCCATAGACCGCAGGGGTCAAATCGGCTCTATATTCTGTATGGGCGTTTTCCAACAGCATTGCTAAGTTAAATAAATTAAATTAGAAACGTTTCCACTAGCAAATTGTGCAAAATTAACCCGACATTCAAGCCCACTGTATGTCTGATTATTGGTTGGTAATTGCGCCTTGCGCCAAAGTGTTCGCGGTATTGCAAAACGAAATTGGGTCGTTGTTACAATAGGAGCAGTAGGTGGGTTTAAGCTCGAGATAACGGGCTTGATATGCAACTTGAATTTACCATAATATTAGATGGGGAATACCGGAAAATTTAACATCTTTGCCTTTAACACTTGAATTTAGTTCGGCAGTACTTCCTAAGTATACTAAGCAGGATACACTTGGTTAATAGTTGAGAAACTTAATTTAATTCAGACATTAGAAAGAAATGCTCGAATAAAAATGCAATTTTAAAATTGAATTTAAAATTTCTACATTTACTTCATAATAGAATTATTTTGGTCTGTTTAATTTTACTTATGCTGCAAATAACTTAAATTGTTATTTTTCTGTTCTCTAAATGATATTTAATAAAAGTTTCTAGCGTCTTTTCTTCCCCTTTCTCTTGTTTTTAATTAGGAAACCTCTAAAAGAGTAATTAAGTAGAAATAATTAGCGAGTATTTACTAAGTATTTTCTAATTAAGATACTACTTTATCAGGTTATTGCTTTATTTATACTACACACAAGCAAGTGGGGTGTTAATAAGGTAATTTAGCACAGTCTGCGACTTACTTGAGAGATGTCAATTTCAGATTTCTCTTGAAAGAGTTATATTGTTAAAATGTATTAACGAAGTAGGTATAGTGTTAAATATGCCGAAAATCAGAAAGATTTAGAAAGACACAGATAGATTTATCAATTTTTAAAATAGAAATCAAGCTGGATAAATGTCATGAAGACATAACCTCAATTTTCGACGAACAAAAAGTTCGTCTCTGAATTCGTGAAGTCTGTCTGTCGGTCTGTCGCCTTTTTGCCTGTTGACTTTTTTGAATTTTTTTTTGAATCTTATAGTACATCAAATTCAAAAAATTTTGTATTTTTTAAAAATTTACGAAAAGATAAACATTTTTAGCAACATTTTTTTTAAAGAAAAGTCTTAGGACTTAGAATTTTAGTTTTTATGACAACTAATGTGTTAGGTCAACATTAGTTTTCAAAAATAAGTTAGTTTATTAAGAATACAGTTGTTTATGTTCGTCATGGCAATGCTAGCTCTGCGCATTCTCAACTGGTTATATATATAAAAAGGCTGATTTATAAAAAGGATATCAATCATTTAGATTGTTTCATAATAATACATGTTTTATGCAACCCAAGTCACATATTAGGATGGTTTTTCCATTTGTCTGGAAGATTTACTTATCCTGATTAAATTGAAGGTCAACGTTCGATAACGTAGGAAGATTTTTTCTGTTTTCCATGAGACTGACTCAGTTTCGGGCTAATATTTAACTAAAGATATGTAAATTAGGTCAATTTTGTAATAACTACTCTAGCACAATAAACTTACAATATCTTGTATACTAATAAAGAGCAGTTATTTTAATGAAGGTTTCGGCTTTGCTGATATGCTTCGATTTTTCCAAATATTGATTCTTATATAACATTATTCGCCATTGTTTGAACTCAAACACTTGGAGGACTGTATTCTGGACAAGTTGACTGTAATCTAACTTCATTTAAGTTGATGTTGATGATGGATTCTGTATAAGCATCATTGGGTCTATCAAACCATAGAGAGGGATCTTAATTTGAGTCTTTCTTCTATTGTAATGATGTTCTTATGTAAATTTTATATGTATCGGTTACATAGTGTAGTTATGTATTCATTTTGTAAAGGATTAAGCTAGATTTAATGAGTTGTGTGTATAATTAAGCTCTAATGAGATTTGTTCATTGTCAATCGTTTTTGTTAGTTATCTCAGTTAGGGTAAACTGTAGAATGTAAGTGTCTTATGTTGTTTTAATCGTTATTTTGCCAGCTACAATGCTATCTTTGTAGAATTAAGATTAGTGTTAATTTTTATCAGCTGTGTCGGTCTTGTGACGTCATGAAAAACATTCGAGAGGTGGATGTTTCGAAAAATTGACATAATCCTCATTTGTTTCGCCAAATCATATATAAAGCCCAGCAAAAATTAACAATTTCAGTCGATAAAAAGCTCTTGGAAAATCCACCCTCGGCTCGAGACCAAAAATCTGTAAATTAAGTGAATTAAAAGTGTTAACCATATGGTTGGCTGTCAACAAAGGAAAATTTTAACAAAGTATAATAATAATTTAATAGAGTAGCCATGGTAGCTCAGTGGGTATGGCACTTGACTACCATTCTTGAGGTCCTGGGTTCGAATCCCAGGAATGATACACTGGAATTTTTAAATATCTAAGGCTTCCAGGCCGACTCAGCCTGTGAAAATGAGTACCTGGGAAATCATTTTCTGGGGTAATAATAGGCGGTCGGTGCGTAAAGCTAGCCACTTTACCACCCTTGAGTACCGTACGGCTCGAGTAATAGCAGCCTACCCTGCTATACCCCAATGGGCCTTCATGGCCTGAGAAAGGGGACTATTATTATATAATAATAATTTACGTTGATATTTTAAAATTAAAAGAAGATTTATTCGTTAATCAACAATTATATGGAATTGTGAACGAGTTATTTTTTTAAAATAAATTCAAGAAGATTTATTTTCATTATCGTTTTGAATAATCGATGGATTTACAGTTTATAAAAGTCGGCTGACAGAATTCAAAGCAGTACTACCAATTTTAAATAACATTGAAGTGGATCTCGACGTACTTTATATACAAGGTTGGTCAAAATAAAAGGTTTTGATTTAATCTTTCAATAACAAAAATTATAAAGACAATCTGAATAATTTCAGAATTTATTATTCTCACTTTAAAAGTTTTTCAATAATAAAATTCTTACGAATAAAACAATTTAAGTTTCTTTATTAAAATTTAATTATCATAAATTAAATTTATCTCAACATTTGTAAATATTTTTATTTGATTATATCGATTGATGCCAGTTTGCTCAAATAGAGAACTGTTATAGCCCTATGCCAGGTTAATAACGACTAATTAACACATTTGAGCAAGCTCAGAAAAGAATTTCCTATTTTACTTTACTGTTCTGTGATAAATAATTTTTCTTTTATTCTCATTAATAAAAATAAAGACTGTTTTCCATTTATATATGTGTTTATTTGATGTGTATGCAAGCATCCATTTCTTTTTCTTTTCACATATAGAGTTTAGCTTGCTGTTGTCCAGTTGCGGAAGTCCAAGTGTCTTACTAGTAAGTTCTTTTCTTCCAGGTATAAGAATTAATAAGATTTTATTTCATTTATTCCATGCTCTATCGAATTAAACCTGAGTTAGCCAATTGGGAAAAAGAAAAATATTGGGGTGTATATTTTTTTATTTTATTAGATTTCACCGCAGATATTTTATGACGCTGTCAACGTGAGGAAAAAATTTATATATTTTAATTTTTTATCATTATATCACCTCAATATGTATTTAATACTGTTACGTTCTTTTTAAAATAATAACAAAAGTGCTGGTTAAATCTTCTATTAATAAGAAATATTTATTTACAAACACTAATGAATACACTATAAATTAACGATATGATTATAAACCATTAAAACTATTATTTACAGACTATGAATTTCTAATACAACATTTATCTTTACATTCACTATTTATTTCGCGATACACAGTTCATGACTTGCTGTTGACTGCCTCTTTTTATCGGCGAAGTCGGTTATATACCCTCCTACAAACGTACTAGAAGCCGCTAGAAACTACTATATATTTCTAGAATAAACGCGTCTCGTTCACATGCTTGGTGCGATGAGTCATTCTCTCGAATGCCGTAGAATATTCCATTTGTTGTTCGAGAAGAGGTTCTTTCTTTTTCTCTCTTGTTACAATACTTCAGTGATTCGGTAATGTTAATTGCAACTAACCTTTATACAATACAATACAATTCTTTTGTAAGGTACTTATTTCTATTTTGCTTATCCTGAGTTTAATGACAGCTGTTTACTTTGAAGTGGACGTTTGCGGAACCCTAAATAAATAAAATTTTCTAGGTTATTGTTTTGGTTTAGAAATTTCGATATAGCGAAACTCTCTATCAACACCGTGAGCTAGCCGATTATTAAATTTCTGTTATAGTGAAACCTGAAATATGCATCCTAGAGTGGTAATCTATTCTAAACTGTATTTTTTAATTTTTGTATTAACTTTGCTTACCATTTGCCTTTTTTTATAAAATTTGTTGTACTCTATCGTCTTGCCCATAATATATCGTTTGCAAAAATTCAACCAGATCGATCAGATTATCACAACTGTCATACCCATCACCGCCAGAAGGGTTTGGTATCGAATCTGTACTAAAACAAATGCTAAAGGTTAAAAGAACCTTCATTAAAACCTATTAAGTAATTTTAACTAATTAAAATTGGGACAATCAAGATGTATACAAATAGTTTCATCTAGCTGAGAATTTTAAAAGAAAACATCTCAGGCAAATCTCAACATTATATTAGTTGATTTAATTATAGTTCAATGCTTGGATTGTGTGAATTATGGTTGACATGAGTAAGGACTGTTTCAATCGAAACGGATAAATTGAAATGATCTCTACGACTGTACAGGATCAGATAAAGGTTGATTCTATGGTTTGGGTTATTGCTTTTGATCATTTGTTTCTAAGACAAGTATTGTTAAAGAGTAGAATGGCAGAGTAAAAGACCTTAAAAAGATCATTTTACTCATAAAAAATTATAGAAGAGTAGTAGACAGAATTGTAATACCTCAGATTAGGTTAGTTTTTTCTACTATGAAGATTAACGTATAAATATCATCAGCGACTAACATCGGAAATTCTTTAACATGTGTATGCGCTTGCTTGGACTATCTCACCGAAAACCTAAAAAAGCTAAAAAATATAGTAAGTATGTTATCAATTTTCAATTTAATTTTAATTATAAACCCCAGAATTTTCCTTAAATTGAAATGACAAAAACTTATTAAACATTGAACACAACACAACACAATAAAAAAAATATTAAAAGAAACTAAAATTTTGATATCATAGAGAAAGAAAAATCAATCCTAATATAATTTAATGCCTTTTATCCGAGGAGTAATATTTCTGGCATCCTCATATTTTTAATTTACTAAAATTGTTTAAAACTAAATAAATACCTAAAATATTAATAAAATTCAAATTAATATTTGTCGCCAACAGTTGCCAACTGAGATTGTAATGATTTGAAATTAAAATGGTGGAATGACAAACATCTACCTCTCGTATTCATTAAACTCCAAATAAATGGGATTAATAATTAAAATTAAAATCCAGCTGGTTACTTAAAATACGGTAAGACCCTTTAACAATTGAGAAAATTATTTAATAATTTATTTCTTGCATCCATAAACGTAGAAAATTTCATTATCCATTAAAAAAATGTTCTGGTAAATAAAAAAATTATTCCACAATTAAATTTATAGCACTGAATATTAAATTGATTAAATGTAATTATTATTAATAGTAGAAGTTAAGTTCAAAGATTTATAATGACTATTTACCACTTTGACATTTTAAAAACAATATAATCTAACATTTTGACGTTTACAAAAATTATAAAAACACGCTGCATTACGTTAAATTTTTTAAATTTAGCTCTTAGCATAAGTGCTTTGTAAAGCTTACATATGTCGCTCTTTTTATATCTTTTACAAACAAACTAACGCTTTAGTGAGATTTTTGGTTATAAACAAAAGACAATTTAGAACTAAATACCACATAACCACATAATTGTTTATAACTATTAATTATTATTTAAACAAAATTAATAAATAGATAGCCAAAAAAACTTCCTTTTAATGATATATTATACTTGTACTATCATAAAATAACAAGTTCACCAGAACATGTCAACGAAATCATCTTCTATATACAACTATCAAATAACTAAAATTAAATTAATTGCTCAAAACTGCCTAGTTATTTCTTCATATGTTAATAAAATCCGACCTTACATCCTATTGAACATTATTCACTTATTTTTTGATATCCAAACTATGATATATAATAGTTAAATTACCTTATTTCAGATTGCCATGTCAAAACGCATAATTTTGCATTTATTTCTATGATATCGTCTATAAAACACAAACCCAACATTTACATTTATTTCAAAATTGTGCCCAAGGTACTGCTTGACAAAACAGCAATGAAATATTTTAGCCACAAGCTATTTAATCCAACTAAAGAAGAAGGTTTTAACGATTTCACTATCTCGTTAAATTGAAACATAGTTTCTTGACATTAATAATGCAGGTACGGTAGCAAATATTTGTTTGCATACATTATTACTATCATGCACCTTGTCTGTTTTAGGTCAAAACATGGCTTGAAATGGCTTCAAATTCATTTTTTATGTGCATAAATAAGTAACAATACCAGAATTGTTAACTTACAAGTAAAATTTACCGAGATTGTAAGAAAACCCAACTTTAAAATTTATCCTTTTATTGCATAGTGCATATTTATTAAATTAAAAACTTTTTTCTCTTTGAGGTTATGCAACCCATCTAACATCTTATTAAAATTCATACCTGCGGTTGAATATTTTCTTAAGCATGTCAAATATCATGACAATATACATATATTAATTCCTAGTAATCAATTAAATCGGATGTGGTAAGCCCGTATTCACATACCTGGGACTGATTAAACTGCTGTTACACAGTAAACCACGTACATCAAACACATGAACTTCGTACTTGCATTAAACCACATTAAATACGTCTCGGTTTCCACTATTGTGAAAATCCAACTTCCAAGATATTAAATGACGACATAACAACGTCATCAAGGTTATTTATAATAATAACAGAATATAACGAACAATAGCAATTTTCTAAAACAGTCTTTTAGAAATCGTCAACACTCTAACCTAGATTAGCTGACAGAGCTAAAAGCACGGTTTTATTTTTTAAGTCTGTATATTAGCGCATATAATAATGCATGTTTAGGCTCTCGTTATGCGCTTTTGCTACAAATTATTACTATTAGATTTATTTTTATTCATTCCTTGTTTAAATTCTGGGGGCCAAATAGTTCCGTGCCTAGAAGACCTGTGATTAAATTAGCCAAGGACCAACTATCCAGTACGCTTTGTTTTGTTGTGAAAACTTTTTGATTAATTGTAAAATCTCCTGTAGGCTTTTTACTTTATCTCCTGAATTTTTGGACTTGTTTTCTTCTCTTTGAAAACAACAAAATGAAGCATATAAAACGATAAACCTTTTAATCAGTTCAAGCTAACGCTAGGAAAAGGACAGACAACACCTTTAACTACTCATTAATAATGCTTTTTGTTGTCAATCTACTGTTATAAATGTGTAAGGCTTTTCTTTTCCCTATTTAGATTATGTGAATTAATAAACAAAACTTCGGTTCACCACTCAATAGAATATTAACATTGTTGTACGATTTAATTTAACGTTACATTTTCTGCAGAAGAAGTATTTTCGTAATATTGTTCAATACTTTAGATATCTTATACGAGCCCCGTCTCAGTGAATTTCGCATACTTCTATTTCTGTTAAACGGCGCCCCGCAATTTTCACTCTGGATTTTTTTGGTTTTTCGAAGTAGCTATTTCTTATTGGTAGAGTAAAGTACTGACCTCCTATATTATAAGTTGTGTTATTTTATTGTTATACTTCATTGTTATACTTCATTACAGCCTTGGTAGTGTAATGTCTGGCGTGCCGGACTTTCACCCAAGCGGCCCGCGATCGACTCCCGTCGACGGCAGATCTGGTTAAGGTTTTCTGCAGTTTTCCTTAGCTGTGACACAAATGTGGGATTTGCGCTGTTTCATCTGTAAGTCGGCTGCAGCCGCACATTGGGCCTACATAATAATAATAATAATAATCGCCCCCTCCCTCCCGCACAAGCTTATAGCTTCTGGGGCCTTGGCTTAGGTTATGGGTTGTAGTAATTATTATTATTATTATTGTGTACTTATCTTTTATATTTTAAAACAAAAGTATACCCCACAATTTTTTCCCAAAATTTCCTTGGGTCTTCAAATTAACTGTTCTTTATTGCTAAAATAAAGTATTGCTTCTGCATCTACTCCATGTCACGTTTTTTAAAATTTTACTAAGGCAAGGATCCCTCTTACCGCCTGTTTGCGTCCGCAGACTAGTCAAAACTGAAGGGGCGGCGTGAGGAAACCATTCGATAGAATTTCATGAAACTTAACATATAATAAGTGCAAAGACAGTGCTTTACTCTAACTACAAGAAACAGCTACTATGTACATCAGAAAAAAATGTGGGGCATCCTTTAAATAACAAAAATAGAGTGTGCGAACTTCAATGAGACGGGGCTCGTATTACTTATTGTAAGCCATTGATCCACTTGTAGTCAGCGTCCAAGACTGCTTATTTGTGCAAAACTTACCTTGACGATTCCGCCATCATTTCAAAATCGAGGGAAAGATATTGAAAAATTAATAACAATCTTTTTGCAGCATTCAATTATTTTAAGAATAAAAGCCTAAAACATGTTTAACAACCAAATTCGTTGAGTATATTCATTTTGACCTGTAAAACTCATCGTCTCATTATAACATGAAAATTAAAAAATACTGCTAAAGGTACGGTATGAAACTTTTTTGTTTTAATCAACTACTTCTTTCTAGATTTTTAAACTTTGCCCAGGCTTCCGAAGAATTAAATTATACTGCACATACACATATGGTCTATAATTGATAAATAACCAAATAATTATTTACATTTTTTGAAGTTAGTATGCAAAAACTTCAGAGAAACCCAAATGAAGAAGTAAATTTAACAAATTTAACTAAAAATACTTGCTACAAATTGCTGTTATTTAATTCAAATTATTTCTTTAATTCCACTTAATTTCAAATAATCAATATTTTCACGAATGGATACACGATTTATCTAAATTAAATTTATGCACAGATACATTATAATTAGACTATTATTGTTACACTCTGTAACGGGTACATTTCCTATCAGCATTTAGTACATAGAATTTTGTAGTAATTCTTGTTAAAAATCCTAAGTTCGGTCCTGTGGACGTCGCTTAATTTAAATTAGTCTGTCATCAAATAAACATCTTAAATAAAAAAGCACCTTTTAGGACGGGAATGTTTAATATTTGCTATAATGAAATAATGTAACGTCATTCTGATGTCGTTTTTCATATCTTGCGACCTGGCATTTTAAAAATAATATCAAGTTCTTCAAAAAGGAACCTTGAAAAGAAACCATGAGAAGCGCGTCGTCATCTCATTTAAATATTTCAATAAACATTTTGAGTGCATACGTTTCGAAAATGCATTTTCCTTTGTCTGTATTGGCGTCTTAAATTTCAAGTCAAGGTGGCGTATGAATATCGTCTCGACAGTGGCAGTATTGCACACGTGCCTTTCCAGCGGGAAAGAACTTTGGTGTTGCTTTTTATACGTAAGGTCTAAAATCCTATAGTCGGCCATGTAATAAGCGCCCTAGCCGCCGAATACCAGATGTTGAGTCGCGGAATAGCGCGTAAACGAAGTTGATAAAAGGGCTTCGCTCGATTTAGACGACACCACTACCACTAACAACAGATCTTGCGACGGGGAGCTTGGCGAACAGCACCCTGCAAGTGAACGGTCAATAATGATCGATTGCGTTTAATTCAGTGCAAATGGATTACAGTTTTTTAATCCTATAGAATCGTGAGAAATTCTAGTTACCGTTCCGTATAGTTTTACCGCTCTTTTGTGATTTGTGAAAGTTTTAAAAGTTAAATACGTTTCACGTTATCGGAAGAATTATTTAACGAAATTCTAAATGTAGTCGATTTCAATCGATTTCTGTGTGTTTGTAAATTTAACCTTCCTCTTAAAGAATTTGAGTGCAGTTAATGCAATCAGTGAATTAAAATAACTGAGCTTCAGAACAGTTCCATTAGTTTTTCTGAGTGAAAATTAAAGATTTTATTAAATAAGCACCAATTAAAATATCTTGGTTATTTTTCGTGCTTGACTTTACTGGTTTATGAAACTATATGAGCTGTTATTATCAATCAAGATTGGATCACGTTTTGGTATGCAGAACTTAGACTTTGATGCAACGCCGAGATTTATCACCATTTCCTCAAATGAAAAGCGAATTTCCAATTTCTACCGGACTTGTCGGATGGTATTCTATGAGTTTAATTAAGGAAAATGCAAGGTACTGTAATTTTATATAGGTATTTGTTTGTAATTTAAGTATTAAGAACGTCATGTTAATGAATTTTCTTTAGGGAGAGCTCTCCTTGATAGATAAAATCTTTTAGCTTTAACTTAATTGCAATTCATTTGTTTTGATATGGTTGAACTTATATAATGCCTAATTTCCTTCAGAGGTTTGTTTATAAATTTTTGGTTCAGGAAAAGTTCAGTAAATAAAAAGGTTAATGTTTAAATTAAATTGTTTTGAACAATTTTTATGGTTGATCTAATAGATTCTTTGGAAATATTTTGCGATCATGAACTGTCAATGTAAATTTCTAATAATGATAGTATGTGTTTTGAACAATTTGGTGGTCAATTCAATAAGTTTTCCTGTTTGTTTTCTTTATTAAACGAGATGTTCCTGGTGAATTTCTTTATTGATTAATTGTTGAACCTAATTATAATCCAATAAAATTAGATTGGATCAGCAATAAATGTACAAGGTGTGTCTTATTTGTTTACCCTTATATGTGTATTCCCTACCTTCTTCTTTGTTTAATAAATGTTATTATTGCAAAACTGATGGCTCTCTAAAACGGAACCATATTGGTTATGAAGCTTAGTTTCATTTTTTTAACAATTGTAATAAACAAAATTTGTGTTTCAACTAAATACTTTATTCATTTTCTGGTTAATGGGTTTAGTAAATTTTAATGCTTATTCAAAATAACATCTTTGATTAGTTAACTTATAATTAATTTAAAGCATCAGAACCAGATGGCGCCCTTTTTGAGTTTTTAATTGTGTTTAAAACCTTTATCTATTCCTTTTCACAATTTATACAGCTGTGGAACCAATACCTACGACTTGATAAATTAATTTGTAAAGAGAGAGTTTAAATCTCAAGCTGTGGCAGATATTTTTTGAGTTTTCAGATACAGTAAGTATGATGAATTTTCTTGTATGTTTATAGTTATTTTCTTGGAGAAAAAAAGCTTAGTTATACTGGCTATGCCAACGTGTGGCTCGAATAAAATATTGTTTCCACAGTTTAAGAAAAGGTTTGAGATATTGGTTGATGAATATTTTGAGGATTTCAGGTGTTTGTGTATTGTGTTTTCAGATAAGGATTCTTGTATTGGAATCCATAATATTGTAGGATTTCTGTAAAGAAATTGGAAAGCTTAATTACAGTTATCGCTTATTTGTGGCGAAAAAGTAAGTTTTATTGTTACGGTATTTTTTTTCAAAATGGAAGTTAACCATTTGAAAGGTGATGAATTGAAGTTTGAGATTCTCTGTAGAGGCCTAAAGCCTGTAAGTAATTATTTGCAACGTCGTGCACTTTTGAGAGGCAGTTTGGCCAAAGAAAAAACGTTAAAGTCGGTTTCACTCAAACAGCCATATGATTTCAAAACCAATGTAGCACAAATTAAGGAATCATTTGTTGATATCGAAAAAATATTTGGGAATTCAGAGGATGTTAAGTCTAGATTACATAAAGCTTATGAGCAAAATTCTCGTCAGTATAATTTACGAAAACGTCCGCTCAAATTTTCTGTTGGAGATATAGTCTGGAAGCGAAATTTTACTTTGTCTGATGCTTCTAAAGATTACTCTAAGAAGTTAGCCCCTAAATATATTCCCTGTAAAGTTACCAAAGTTTTGTCCCCACTTGTTTATCATTTACAAGATTTAGATGGACATTCTGTTGGCAATTTCCATGTCAAAGATTTAAAGGAAAATCATTGTGATTTTTCTCAGCAATAAATTTCTAATTCTTAAATAATAATATAGGTCTTGTTCAACTTAGGACCTTTTCTCATGTTTATTTTTGGCCATCTATGATTTTGTGTTGGCAAGTATGCTCATGTATGTATCTGAAAGCTACGAAATATGATGATTGAGAACGATTGATGATGTAAGTTGTTGTATGTTCTATGACTGTGGCCCTAGGCCAATGAATCCTTTTGTATGAGATGATAGGGGAGTTTACTCGTTACCAAACTAAAAAAAAAAATATTATACATCTACAGTATAAAATTCCTTTTGTGGCGTTAATTCTTTCATGATTCTGACAGGTACTATTGAGTTTCTTTCATTCTTTTAGTTGTGGGAGTTACATAAAACAATGATTGCGTGATTTGTTGCGTGCCCTCACCTTGTTGAGTGATTGAATATCTTCGTGGAATTCTTGTGTGGGAGTGTGACTGAGTGAAGCGTGTACAGGGGATATTCTTTTATCCCTTGGGTGTTTCTTGGTAGGTTGGTCGGAAAGCACGCAGGGTGTAAGACAATTTTTCCCGATTGTGTCCAGTAAATATATTTACCGATGTTGACAGTTCTGTCTATTTAGAAATTTGTGTGAAGTTATTACTTCATTTTGAATATTCAGAAACATAATAATCTGTTGGGATTTTGTGTCCTTGTACAATTTAAGTTCGTTGAACTTCTATGAGCTTCTTCTAAAAGCTAAATTATAAATCTGTTTGAGATCTTTTAGGTCTTGTGGTTGTGAACCATTTTGAAGTGAAGTTAGGTGTGTAAGGTTTTGGTGATGCCGTTCTGTTCTCATTTGTACCGTTGGCATCCACCATTTACCGATTTTTGTATCGTTTGTGATACAGTTTGTAGTACAGTTCCGTACCGTACTGCGTTTTTGGGAGACAGTTTCTGTCTTTTTATCGTATCGTTGGCATGTGCCATTTACCGTTCCGTGCCGTTCAGGCAATATAGTATCGTACCGTTTTGCAGTGCCGTTTAGTACTGTGTTTTTGGAGGTATTTTGGTCTCTGTTCCGTACCGTTTGGTGATTTTGATCACCGCCATTACCGTTTTGCTTTTTGAAAGTATATGGTGCTTCGTATGTACCGTTCAGTATCGTTACAGTTCGCTGTGATAATTCAGTATGAGTGTTCCTGTGTTGGAATTTATATGATATTTGAGAATTTGTGAAGGTCTTAGTGACCTTATGGTGTCCAGCTTTGTGTTATCGTATTGAGTTTTGAGGTCGTGTTCTTTTTAGAACAAGCCTTCGGGTTCTGACTTCTTTTGAATTATAGATTTTGTCTATTATAGCGCGGTGGGAGGCGCTTTAGAAATTCCTTCACCGATGACGGGTTCCGGTAAGAGTCCGGTAAAGCATCTGTGGTCCTTCCTACCATCCTTTGACCACTCCTCCGCTAAGGACTTCTGGTCCTTCGAGTCACTTTGTTGACCAATTCAAATTTGTATGTTTCTTTTACGAAATATTCTTTCCCTCTTGAGAAACTTATATTTCTCCAACTTTCTGTTTTAGACTCTGTCTATTATAGCGCGGTGGGAGGCGCTTTAGAAATTCCTTCACCGATGACGGGTTCCGGTAAGAGTCCGGTAAAGCATCTGTGGTTCTTTTTACCATCCTGTAACCACTTTCTTCCTAAGGATTTCTGGTCCTTCGAGTCATTTTGGTGACTAGTTAAATTTGATGTTTCTTTTTGAAACTGTTTCCCCCTTATAGAAATTTCTATTTCTTTAGACCTTCTGTTTTAGACCTTGTCTATTATAGCGCGGTGGGAGGCGCTTTAGAAATTCCTTCACCGATGTCGGGTTCCAGTAAAAGTCTGGTAAAGCTGAGGTAGTTCTTTCTGTTACCATCCTTGGACTACCTTCTTTGAGGACTTTTTGTCCTACTGGTCTATGTTGACCAACCAATCTGTCGGTTCTTTTTGGGAACCATGCTCTTAGTGAGACCTTTTGCTTTATGCGCGGTTTGTGCCATCTCCTGGGAGGTTCTGTTCTTGTGGGATATTGACCCACTACCCGACCTTTTTGTGGGATATTGACCCACTACCCGACCTTTTTGTGGGATTTTGACCCACTACCGTACTTTTTGTGGGATTTTGACCCACTACCCGACCTTTTTTGTGGGATTTTGACCCACTACCTTACCTTTTTGTGGGATTTTGACCCACTACCTTACCTTTTTGTGGGATTTTGACCCACTTCCGTATCCTTTTGATGGGATTTTTGTGTTACAGTTGTTTGTAACGTCTTGCGTTTTAGTGCATGTTGCGCTCTATTTTTCTGTCGTTCTAAGGGACGAATTAGCAATGTTGGAATCTGTTCTTTTTAGAACAAAGCACTATTGTGCTTCCTTCTTTTTCCGTTTCAGTAGAACTGATACCATCTATTTTATAGTTACAGTCAGTAAGTTCTTTGAAAAGGTTTTCAACCTTCAGCTACATTGTCCTTCGTTGAAGTTAACGGACTTCAATTATTATGAATAGGTTTATTAACCTTATTTCTTTCAGTTAATAGCTACGACCCAATATATTTGGAGACTATCTGAAAAGGTTCTAGTAACTTTAAGTCGTCCAATCGTTAGTTAAGATTTAGCATGTTTCACTGGTAAATATGAGGGTTTGTTAACCTTAATTTATCCACTGGTAAATATTTAATTCCGAAGAGGTTTATTAACCTTGACTCTTTAGTTTGCAGTTATTGCGTTATATGATAAGGTTTATTAACCTTAACTTTTTAGCTTGTAGTACAGTCTGATGACTTTTCATTAAGAATAAGATGAGGTTTCTATATAACCTGAGGAGTGTGATAGAGAGAGGTTTTATCAACCTTAAGTTCCTAGCTTATAGTTATGTCTAACCTATCTTGGGTTTGAATTTAATAGTAGTTTTAGTAACTTCATATCGTTTGAATTTTAGTTATAGGCAACCTATTTTATGTTAGAATTTGAAAAGGAGTTTTAGTAACTCTATACCGTTTGACTTTCAGTTATGGTTTACGTCATTTCGTTCAAGTATTGAGCTTGAATTTCACTTTTGGTATATCGTTTGGTATATACTTACCTCGTATAGGTATTCAGAGTGTATGAAGTGATGAATGGGTAGTGTTGACTACTTTCTTAGTTTAGTGACGTTCTTCTGGTGGCGGTTAGTGCTTTGTTTTGGTAGTGGTTGGGCTTGAACCTTTTCTGACGGTAGAAGGAGGTCCTAACGCTGGACGGTGGGTGTTTTGTGGGGGAATTGGTTCTTGTTCTGGCTTCTGCTGGAGTGAAGTACTATCTGTGTAGGTTTCCTTTTCCAGCTTTGTGTACTATTCTTTTATTTCTTTCTCTTCCTTCTTTCTTCTCGATCTGTGAAGGCTCAGTTAGTGCTATATCGGACGACTGTAAACTGGAGATCTCGGGGTGTTGCCGTTTGGTACCCTAAGCGGCACCTTGCTATTGCACTCTCTTGTGCGAATACTAGAACCAGTATAGGTAGCTTTTGCTACAAGTTATGATGTTGGTGAGTGTTTTTTGAGATTGACTTTCCTAGTATATGACTTACGGGGTCCCCGTTGGTGCGTCTGGCTTCTCCAACACCTTCGGTTCTTTTGCGTGAATGTTCGGTGAGGACATTTTTTTAGGATGGCTTCCTTTCAGCTCTATTCGGCGTTCCTTACCTTTATTCCTTTCTATTCTCCTAGCCGGGTAGCCCCTTTTCCTTTCCTCTTTCCTTTTTTGAATGTTTAGACACTTTTGGTCTTATAGATTTGGGCGTTAAGCACTTTGGGTGTGTTCTGGTTTTGATACTAGTTTGGTATTTTCGTATACCTTTTGGCATTTCGTTAGTTTCAAGTATAAAGACAAGACGGGCTTCACAGCTTTTCTTTTTTTATTGTTTTTTTTCTTTTTCATTGACGAGTGGGCGAGTGTAACGGGTACATTTCCTATCAGCATTTAGTACATAGAATTTTGTAGTAATTCTTGTTAAAAATCCTAAGTTCGGTCCTGTGGACGTCGCTTAATTTAAATTAGTCTGTCATCAAATAAACATCTTAAATAAAAAAGCACCTTTTAGGACGGGAATGTTTAATATTTGCTATAATGAAATAATGTAACGTCATTCTGATGTCGTTTTTCATATCTTGCGACCTGGCATTTTAAAAATAATATCAAGTTCTTCAAAAAGGAACCTTGAAAAGAAACCATGAGAAGCGCGTCGTCATCTCATTTAAATATTTCAATAAACATTTTGAGTGCATACGTTTCGAAAATGCATTTTCCTTTGTCTGTATTGGCGTCTTAAATTTCAAGTCAAGGTGGCGTATGAATATCGTCTCGACAGTGGCAGTATTGCACACGTGCCTTTCCAGCGGGAAAGAACTTTGGTGTTGCTTTTTATACGTAAGGTCTAAAATCCTATAGTCGGCCATGTAATAAGCGCCCTAGCCGCCGAATACCAGATGTTGAGTCGCGGAATAGCGCGTAAACGAAGTTGATAAAAGGGCTTCGCTCGATTTAGACGACACCACTACCACTAACAACAGATCTTGCGACGGGGAGCTTGGCGAACAGCACCCTGCAAGTGAACGGTCAATAATGATCGATTGCGTTTAATTCAGTGCAAATGGATTACAGTTTTTTAATCCTATAGAATCGTGAGAAATTCTAGTTACCGTTCCGTATAGTTTTACCGCTCTTTTGTGATTTGTGAAAGTTTTAAAAGTTAAATACGTTTCACGTTATCGGAAGAATTATTTAACGAAATTCTAAATGTAGTCGATTTCAATCGATTTCTGTGTGTTTGTAAATTTAACCTTCCTCTTAAAGAATTTGAGTGCAGTTAATGCAATCAGTGAATTAAAATAACTGAGCTTCAGAACAGTTCCATTAGTTTTTCTGAGTGAAAATTAAAGATTTTATTAAATAAGCACCAATTAAAATATCTTGGTTATTTTTCGTGCTTGACTTTACTGGTTTATGAAACTATATGAGCTGTTATTATCAATCAAGATTGGATCACGTTTTGGTATGCAGAACTTAGACTTTGATGCAACGCCGAGATTTATCACCATTTCCTCAAATGAAAAGCGAATTTCCAATTTCTACCGGACTTGTCGGATGGTATTCTATGAGTTTAATTAAGGAAAATGCAAGGTACTGTAATTTTATATAGGTATTTGTTTGTAATTTAAGTATTAAGAACGTCATGTTAATGAATTTTCTTTAGGGAGAGCTCTCCTTGATAGATAAAATCTTTTAGCTTTAACTTAATTGCAATTCATTTGTTTTGATATGGTTGAACTTATATAATGCCTAATTTCCTTCAGAGGTTTGTTTATAAATTTTTGGTTCAGGAAAAGTTCAGTAAATAAAAAGGTTAATGTTTAAATTAAATTGTTTTGAACAATTTTTATGGTTGATCTAATAGATTCTTTGGAAATATTTTGCGATCATGAACTGTCAATGTAAATTTCTAATAATGATAGTATGTGTTTTGAACAATTTGGTGGTCAATTCAATAAGTTTTCCTGTTTGTTTTCTTTATTAAACGAGATGTTCCTGGTGAATTTCTTTATTGATTAATTGTTGAACCTAATTATAATCCAATAAAATTAGATTGGATCAGCAATAAATGTACAAGGTGTGTCTTATTTGTTTACCCTTATATGTGTATTCCCTACCTTCTTCTTTGTTTAATAAATGTTATTATTGCAAAACTGATGGCTCTCTAAAACGGAACCATATTGGTTATGAAGCTTAGTTTCATTTTTTTAACAATTGTAATAAACAAAATTTGTGTTTCAACTAAATACTTTATTCATTTTCTGGTTAATGGGTTTAGTAAATTTTAATGCTTATTCAAAATAACATCTTTGATTAGTTAACTTATAATTAATTTAAAGCATCAGAACCAGATGGCGCCCTTTTTGAGTTTTTAATTGTGTTTAAAACCTTTATCTATTCCTTTTCACAATTTATACAGCTGTGGAACCAATACCTACGACTTGATAAATTAATTTGTAAAGAGAGAGTTTAAATCTCAAGCTGTGGCAGATATTTTTTGAGTTTTCAGATACAGTAAGTATGATGAATTTTCTTGTATGTTTATAGTTATTTTCTTGGAGAAAAAAAGCTTAGTTATAACTCATATAAATATAACCGTCTCTTTATTGCCCAAGGGCACCTCTTATGGTCAGTACCTCTTTATGGTCAGACGGGCAATAACGATATGTCAATTAAATGTCAGAAGTTTTTTGTAGAACTTGATTGGTTCTTAATATAATTTGTAAACTTATCACCAATGAAAATAAGCTGAAATTAAATATTTTGAAATAGTAACTATAGTAACGCACTTCATATAAGCATATAAGTATACGCACAGCGGCTTGATGTACCTACGTACTCATTTAATTATATTTTTACACAATAATAGATTTGAGATAAAAACTTAATCTGCGCATAAAATAGTGTATGTATAGCAAACATAACTTGCTTTTATGGCCCTACAGCCTTTTCCTAATATCGCTTCTGGCCATAAAAGCTTCTTTATGCCCTTAATAATAAATAACTATAATAAAGCTTTTATTCAAGCTAAAATAGAATGGAATGCGCAATAAAAGCCAGAGTATTTATACGAAGTATATATCTCTCGTATGTGCTTACAAAAACTCCACTAATAAACAGTGAACACTTTCCATCACCTCTGTTCCATCGAAAAGGTGGAATGTGTCATGGATGAATAGGTTTGGATATATGGTTGGATGCTGCTGTAGGCCTAGCTTTAGCTCCAAATTAGAATTTGGTGATGAACCATACCCAGCTACTCGGGTGAGTCTTTGAACATTATTATAAGTATGTTTTTACTTAATATAATGTTTATTTTCTGACCTGTTCACCATCATTTAAATTTATGAAATATGGTTTCACTATTTACTATTTGCTTATTTAATACTTATATATTTACTTGATTTGAATCCATTATTTGAAATTATGATTTATTGTTCCTAATTAATTTAAATGTTTCTTTATTATAATAAAATATAAATATAAAATATATAATTGTTTAAATGTACACTATGACAAACGTAAATTGAACATTTTCAAAGCTGTTGAGATATACAAACACAAACTCAATGTAGGGGAGAGTCTGGAACAGTGGCCATGCAGGAACAGTGGCCATCTTCCCGCCATTTTCTTATTTATAAAGATTAGGTGCTGTCATCTAGCACAGAATGTATCAATAGGACACAGAGTATATTAACAAAGTTTTTCCATTTAAATCTCAACATTTTTATTTTAAAACAAAATCAACCTGAAATTGTATACTTGAAGTAAAGTACAACAGGCAAGTGAAATAATTGTTAGTGGCTAAATAAAAAAACGTCGAAAGGAACTAGCGTTGACTACCTATACCTACTACATGTAAATATTTATTGGCATAATAATATTTTGATTGTGTTGGGTAGTTTTTGTTTTTTCCTACTTTTTTAAAAAGCATGTAGTTGATGGTACAGTGGCCATGTTAAATGTAGGTACAGTGGCCACTTCTTTGTTATATAGGTCACTGTACTATTATTTAGTACAATATTTTATTTATTTCAGATATTATTTCCTAGATGTTCCTGATGATTTGTACATTATTTATCTCAACCTGTAAAAATAGGCGGCACTACTAGAACAGCAAATCTGTTTTTTTTTCCATTAATTTATCTATGTATAATGTTTGTTAGCTTTTGGCTGATTTTTTAAATTTAAGTTGCCTTTTTTTTAATACAAACTATTTTTTACAAAATAAATCATTATTCTGTAAATGTCTATGTACTTGTTTTTACTATTCCCGTCTCCTACACAGTAGTGGCCACAGTACCATCCTCTAATGGCCACTGTACCATCACTGTAGGTACAGTGGCCACTTTTATCTTAAATTCTTCCAACTCTAAAATCTTTGTTATAATTTTATTTTTTCAGTTCTAGCATGTAATGGCGTAGAAGTAAAAACAGTGTTTGTTATCTAATGGTAATATATTCTATAAAATAGGGTTAATTTTGGTTGTTATTGATGTTATTTTAAAAAGGTGGCTACTGTTCCAGACTCTCCCCTACCTTTAATGAATGAACAGATTGAGCTCAGTAATTTTCCGTTACTAGAAGTGTTAGATATTTAATTTTTTATTATTTTTATCTTTTTATCTATTTTTTTATGTTTTGTATTTTCCTTGACGACGTGTTTCTTTATATTTATATTTCCTATGCTAATTACAGCTTGGCTGTCAAAATAATTGTAAGGTAGATTATTTTTGTAAAACTTTTTACTAAACACTTTTATTTATTTCATTCATATAATTGTACGAAATTCGAAAGTGTATTTAATATGTTTATACAATAAATTCTCAAATCTTTGCTCAAGTTTTAATTTATATATATCCGAATGTAAAAAGATGATATAAAAAAACATTTGACGTACGTCGCGTCGCTCCGATGGTTGTTTTTAAAGATATCTCTTCATTTATTTTTTGATTAATATATTCTAATATTCAGATATCTCCTTTCTCAATTCCAGTTAAGTTTAATTTGAGTTTCTTCGGTACTTGATTAAGTTATTGCTAAACTTAATTATTGCTACAAAGTTTTTTTCAGAAACACGAACTTCGTTCTATGTTCATTTCCAAATATCGAGATATTCTTTAAACCGAAAAAATAATTCTCTTTGGTTAGATAAAATCTTACCCTACTGTATAAATTAATATGCAACCCCCAACTTTTTGTTTGGTTAAAAAGTTTTGTTGTTCCTTTCGTTTTACGAAGCGCCAAAACTTTTTACGCGCTGGGTAAGATCTTACAAACCTTAAAAAGAAAAGTTCCTCAAAGAAAAATTAATCCATAATAAACTAAATTTATTCACCTGAATTAATGCGTTGTATTTATGTTCATTCACCTGAATCCCTGGTAGATGCGAAATATAGCTCTATTAATTAATTAAGATCAGATAGGTAATTTCATTGATCACTGAACACATTTAGAAATAAGATTACGGGTTAACTGTGAATGAGTTTACGTGTGCGTGTCGGAATTTGTGACTATAAATTTACAACGGTGTATAGTATATAAAAGCAGACTAGAATTAATAGTATTACTTTGATCACAATTTAAATTTTAATTTGGTGGTAATACACACGTAATACTTGGGTAAGCATGGAATTATCTACTTACCACGGAAGCAAAACTTTGTTAAGATATTCTAAGAGAGTGACAACAATTAACTTAAATCGACAAAATCTTGGAACGATTTTGAGTGTAAAATTATTTTCCTGCTTTAAATGTTCAATATCTAACCAATATTGATAATAATCAATGACTAAACAATAAATAACATTAATTTTGTGATAGCTATCTACATTATTACTATATAAAGTTCTATTAGTTACAATAAATTACGGTTACATGTCTAAATATCACAGTCATAATATCACACGACAATATATCATAGTCAAAATACCACATGCTAGTATATCACATGCAAAAATATCCTAAGGACAGAATATCTTATGAAAAGATATCCTAATACAAAATATCACTATTATGTTTAAAATATAATAATAATTTATTTTACTCAGTAAAAAACCTCTATCGACATTTAAATACTCATATCCAAACAATTACATTTACGTTTTTACTTACAACTAATTATAGTATGCGTACAAACCATATTTCCTTAAACCTAACCTAACATTGTAATTAAATATATCCCTCGATATTAAATACAGTATCACAGTAGTTCTTACTAACTTTAAGATATTTTTTCATGTGATATTTCCTATTATATTAATACATACTATAATATTTTATTAAAAATAAAATTTTCTCTTTTTGCTTTAAAATAAATTATTTAAACATATAAAATTAAATCTTGGGTATAGCAGCAAATTGAGAGCCACATAATTTCACACCCTAAAAAACATCCTTAGACAATTGTTTCGCCCTCACTTTGGGCTCCTCAGCAGAGAGTGGAACCTTTTACAAATATAGGTTCCGGTTCCAGTTCCGGTTTTTGAAAATTCGAAATAAAGGTTTCGGTTCCGATTCCAATTTTAATTTTCTAAACATTAAGGTTCCGGTTCCAGAATTTTGTTAGGTTCCATAAGGGTTTCGGAAGAAAAAGTAATGACATCACATTTTATGTTGGTATATAGCTCCAAATATCTCCAAACAAATATGACCTTGATAACTGACAGTCGATGCATGTTATAGTCTAAGAGCCAGCGACAAAAATAGTTACGTCATTTCATTAAGAAAATTTTTGATGCCATTGTACTGTCTCAACATAGGTAAACTTTAATTGGAAGTTCTGCCACATAACAGTGGTGGAGAGAGTAACGGGAGAGAGTGAAAGGGTTAAAAAAATGTTAATACAAAAACATGATATAAGTAAAGCTGATTTTTGCTGTGATGACGGTAAATAATATGTTATGTAATATATTACAATAGCAGACAGTTTGGTTAGTGGGGCGGATGGGGACTCACAGCGACGAAGGTCGAGAAGATATGTGGCCTATTACGGCATATTAGTTTGTACTTACTAGTAAACATATCCAATGATAGACACAAACCTTAAACAGTATGTATTCGTCAACATCTATGCCAATTTTTAGTTTCCTATTAGTTTTTTTCGTTATTTACTTAATTTTGATCAAATTTTACTATACTTTTGGCCTTTGACCTTTTCATGGTCAATGTCTGCGGATGAGTCATATGACGCATTTTGAGTGTCTCTCATTGGATATGTTTACTAGAAGTACAAACTGATATGACGTAATAGGACACATATTTTCTCGACCTTCCTCGCTGTCTGTCCCCATCGCTTTACTAACCGAACTGTCTGCCATTATAATATATTACATAAAATATTATTTACCGTCATCACACCAAAATTCAGCTTTACTTATATCACGTTTTTGTATTAATATTTTTAACCCTTTCACTCTCTCCCTCTACTCTCTCCACCACTGATATGTGGCAGAACTTCCAATTAAAGTTTACCTATGTTAAGACAGTACAATGGCATCAAAAATTTTCTCAATGAAATGGCACGTAACTATTTTTGTCGCTGGCTCTCCGTCTATTAGGTTAAAGTATTGCTTATAATATAGGTGATAATTGATAAATATATTTTTGTACTTTGCGTTCTCAATGGGCTCATTGTGACACCGAAAACGATTTCATAATAGTGGCTATTATAACATCGTTTTTGGAGACTATTTGTTTTGTAAGATAGGTAACATTTGTTTTATGTTACATATAAACACATTTAATCTTGACACATTCTAACCTCACAAAACGCGACACAAAGTCATCTTATAGTGTTACCACATGTTAAACGCAAAAATCACTAGATTGTAATGCAATGCTTTTAATAGCTTGAATTTACAATTTCTATAAAATTAATGGCGCAAAGTACAAAAAATAGTATATTATAATTGTTTTATAAGACGTATTATAGCATCGTTTCCTTGGAACACTCCTCGCTTCTCTCGTCGTGTCCCAAACAACTCGTGCTACAATAGACCGTCTTATACAACTCGTATAATAATATACTATTGTTCTTCGGTATTTCAACTCTTTTTACTCGGGAAACTCTAGTGCTATAGTTACAATTATTTACAACAATGGATACCATAGAAACTGAGCTCTTGAGTAAACAGATGTAAAGTATCGAACGTGGTTAATATTGTAGATTCTTTTCAAGATGAAATTTGTTTGAAAATATTCAGGGCTACCAATATAAAATGTGACGTAACACTTTTCTAGTCAATTCACACACTGCTATTGGTCAATTAGTAGTGGAAATGGATCTAGCATCAACATCAACTTAGTAAGAAATGGTTATGGTAGCGCTGTTGGGAGAATATTGAACTACTTTTTTTATTTACCAGTAGAACCGAAATGTGGAACCAAAAAATACCGGTTCTCGTCTTAACATTAACACGAATTTTAGTAAGGGTTACGATTCCGGTTTCAGTTCCATAAAAGTAATCGGTTCCGGTTCCGATTCCGGTTCTTTTGGGTTCCTGTTCCAGTCCCTGCTGCTCAGTATGGGAGGCATTGTCTGAAACCCTGAACCTCTGTACCTGTTGCTTCTCTATATGTAAATCTCGAATTTATATTAATAGTAACAATTACAATTGGAGACATCTATATAATGTTGTCCTAAAGCAAACTTCCATGTACACCCGGAAGTTAATATTATTAGGTAATTATTCGATATACCGACCCCGATCGTACATTCATACATACGGAAATACCAAGCGCTACGGATTTTCGTTGAAAAGACGTCATAAAAACAGGTAAAAATTATAAAATCTTCCTGTCATATGACACAAACACCATTTTTACGCCATTTTCACGTAAATACAGCCAGCTTTTTTACTAACTGTAACCTAACATCATAACATTCTAACCTCAAAATAGCGATTTTAACATTGTTTTTCTTATTATTTTTATTTTCTTATTTGTTCTCTGAGTTATCCTCTACAACTCAGTGTCATTGGTTTACCTGGGTTCAGAAGAGTCCGTATATCGAATAATTAATTATTAATATAAAATTTTACTAAAAATAAAATTTCATTAAAACTATTAGCATATCTCGTCATGTGATATTTTGTTCTTGAGATATTTTTTATTATGATATTTTATTCTTGGGATATTTTTATTATGATATTTTGTTTTGTGATATTTTAAACGTGATATTTCGTCGGATGATATTACGTCTGTGATATTTAGGCGTGACACCTAAATTACTAAATATATAGTCCGTTTAATTTAACACATCCCCACTTTGTAAAATAAGATACTATTATTCTGTATGTTTGGTTCAAAAAATTTTGTATTTACTAAATCGACGTGAGAGTAAGGTCTTCATGGAACTGTTTTTAAATTACATGATAGGTATTTTTGAAATCGATAGAATATTGTGCACTCTTTCCAACCATAATAAATATTATACTCTTACATAAGAAAACTTTCAAGAAAACCGTGAAAAAGGATTTACTGCTAGTAGGCTTTGTACTGTTGTTACCCCAATAATTAATAAAACGAAATTATCTAATAATCTTAGATAAAGTAATGAAACTTTAGTTATTCGGATGTTTCATATCTGTCAAATCTATAAATTGGTTTATTTTACATTCAAACTGATTTTTGTTTTCAAATTAAAAATGAATAATTTTAACGAGAAGGTAGATAAGTATGACGTTTATGTTGAGTGCACAAAAAATAGTGCAGCTATACTTTGCAAGTTTACCAAAAACTGTATTCTGAAACAGTTATTCGCAGTAGAAGAACATTTTGCATACTGGAAAAAGCTACGACAAAATGAGAGTTTTAAAATGGTCACAACACGTGCATCTGATAAAGAAAAATAATTAGAAGTGGTGCTTTCGGTGAAACATTCGTTATTAACACAAAAAAACAACAAAGCAAATTACTTTGACTTTCAAAAGTTCTTACGCAAACTGTACAACACAAAAAGTTCAATACTTACGGCACAACTCAAGATTGCCACGGCTTGAGATCTTATCTTTACAAATTTAATTTTATGTGTCAGGTATTGTTTCCACAGCCCCAAATTGTAAAAGAATAGATAAAGGTTTAAGAAACAAGAAAAACATATTATTTAGGGCGCCATCTGATTAGAAAAGTCCGGGAATTTTATTATAAAAATATTGACTCGACACCAGTAAACAGAAACTGGAATCAGATCTAATAAATTTAATTTAATTTTGTTTAGTCATAATCGGTTGTGTCAAAGTTAGGTTGAGCAAAACATTTAAAGACTTTCATAAATACATGGTCTTGTAATATTCAGATTAATTAAATTTAATTATAAGTTTATTTAAAACCAAAAAATTAAAAACTTTCATATAAAGCATCGTAGTATACAATAATAAAAATAATAGGTCAAAAATATTTAATACAAAATTATAATTCTCTTATATTAACATTGACAAAATAAAATTCATAAAGTCACAATATCTTCTTCAATTAAGTCACTTCAACATCACCTTACAAAGCAATTGAAACAATATTGCTTTTCCAACAAAACAAACACTTGTCACCAAGTTCGATCGCCGGATGAAATTGAAGAATCTGGAAAACACCTTACTGATGCCGCAACTAGAGTTTGCTCCAGAGATGTAAAGTTCATAAAGACGATCTTTCTTTTCTTATAAAACAATAGCCGTTAATTTAGCAGTTAAATTTGATGACTATAATTATTCATTCCAATAACTGTATTTCTATCAAACAAGATCATTCATTAAAACTGAAAATACCTCGACTAAACGTTAACTGCACTCACTATTAACTTTATTAAGTTTCGGTAAGCGCGATTCCAAATTAATCACTTAACTTTCTGTATTTTTCACAACTTTTAAAAAACGGGAAACTTTATGATTTGGTTAATTTATTAACCCCAAAAAACCAACGATAAATTGAAGCAAGTGAGCTTCCGATACGATAGCGTAACTGATCGCACAAAACAGTATAACAGTATAACTTAATTATACTCTTAATAACGGTAACTTTATTCATATTAAAAACTGTAGTGTTCTAAATAAAGATTAACAAAAACTTTACCTGGGGCATCTCTCCAAGAGAGAGCCCCTGGAAAACACGAAAAATTATCTTCCACTCGGCCCGTCTATCTACTTGTTTACAGTTCGAGATTCTCTAGTCGACTCTATTAAACTAAAAACTATTTCGCGGTGGTAAGATTTTTTGAGGGGGCGAAACTATTTAAACAGTCCAATAGAAAAATAGCGGGATTTTTGTCAGCCAACGAAATACGTCCATGTCATTTGTTCGGGAACCTTCCTAACTAAACTGAAGAGGATTCCCTTTTGAATTTATACGTACAAAACTGAAGCCAATAACACACACAGTTGGTGTCTAGACAGCTTGTTCGAGAAAATAATTAAAACCAACAATTAATACTAAAACTAAAAAAATATACTCCTAATAACAAAGTTATCAATAACTAGTGAAACCTTATCAAGACATGACGGTCAAAAGCATTGAAGGATTTCCTTATATACAACATTCGATGTGTGATTACAACCCTTTGGATTTTCATTAGTGATTATTTAAATAAACGCAACCAAACATAACCAGTTGAAAGTTTTCAGCCTAGCACTCCTCTCTCCCAGCTTACCCTCCTCTCTTTCAACATATATTCTTCTCTGGCTTACCCCTCCCTGCCGGTTTATTTTACTTAAATACATACATACGAAAACTCTACCTTACGAAATAATAATAATAATTGCTACAATCCATAACCTGGAAACCAGGCCCCAGAAGCTATAAACTTGTGCGGGAGGGAGGAGGCGATTATTATTATTACGTAGACTTAGAGATGGAATAGTGCAAATCCCACATTTGTGCCTCAGCTAAGGAAAACTGCAGAAAACCTTAACCAGATCTGTCGGCACCGGGAGTCGATCTCGGGACGCTTGGGTGAAAATCCAACACTCTAGACGTTACACTACCAAGGCTGGTAAATCAAAAATCGATCTTGTTTAAAACATTCTTGAAACCGTCTATTAGTACATATTTCAAATACATGAAATAAACATAGTGTTGGCAAATTTTCTGCGTTTTATACAAACAATATGAAACTACTCTGAATAAGCAATTGCTATCAGCTATTAGTCGTATAATTCGTCTGTTCATAATTTTCAACTATTCGGGTTTTGTCTACGCTTATTAATGGTGGAAGTGGACGGCTGTATCAGCCTTTTATATTTATAAGCGGGAGTACTTACGAAACTCACCACCGTGGAAGGTGAGAGGGCGCCCCAAGTGAATGTCCGATTCGCCCGTCTCAAATTAAACATTCTAGAATTTTTCAAATTAAAAATATAAACATTAGAAAAATGTAAAAATTAAGTAGTGTTGACTAATCTACACAGCGAAAGCTTTAATTTAAAAAAAGAAACGCGTAAATAAAGGTGGATCTCTCAAACGAACTGGAACAAAAATCAGCCTTGTGTTTTAAATATATAGATTAAAACCAAAGGATTCGCAAGTTGTAATTAGCAACCACATGTACAACCTGTGCGTTTAAAGGTAACTGAAAGACCGAAACAAATAACGAAATGTATTGCTTACGCTACCTGTTATCCTCTCTCATGGCGGCATTATTATGACCGCATAATGATCCATAAGCTTAACTGCAGATACATCAAGTTTGAAGTCTACTTTTAATTTTAACTCCAGAAGTTCTCAAACGTATTTAGAATCTTTTCTTATATGTCATAATGTTTAAACCAAACAGCACTTCAACACGCAAAATATTGGGTGTGGGTCCACTAATTGTGGTCTATATGTGATTTCATTTTTTGCAGTCTTTTCGATAACACACAAAGAATGACGATTGTATTGAAACAAAGAAACAATAACAGGATTTTTTAAGCATTCTTTTCCAAATTGTGGGAAAGATGTTTTGTCCGTTCCTCACGAGTCATTACACCAGGAACATTTTAATTTTTGAGGATTAACCTGAATAGACAGAGTTCTACGATCCAATCCACTTATTAACAACGGCAATGACAATCTGAAACATTTTATGCAACTCCTAGTATCTACTTACTCGCATAAAACCATTGCATTTAGGTGCTGAATAGCAATCCCATAAATAGCAAGTGGTTGCGTGATTTAAAGAATTATTCGATTAAGACCGAAGCAAAGTAAATAAGAAATGATAAGAGGACATCCCAATAATGTCATTTTCAAAAAGTTACTTGATTTTATACATTATTTCTTTTTAATCCTAACGAATGAAAAAATAAATATCGTATATCGTTTGATTTTTTAACAGGGGCCAAGGCTACTTACTGTATTTAAATTTCTAAGCAACAAAATGGAACCCGAAATACTAATCACTAATAATAATAATCAAATCAATAGGTAGTCAAATAAATTCAAGCCTGCAAAAATAATGTAACAAGGGGACCGTGGAAGCAGAATATTATGGAATTGCATTCTGGAATTCTACAGCATGATTTTATTAAATTCCAGTAATAATGGTATTGAATGAAATAGTCATTTATAAATAAAAAGTATTGACTTTTGATAGTAAGACAGCTCACCAACTATCATCTTAGAGCAGCCTGACTCGGTAAGTGATCTTATTTCTACTTTGCTTGTAGTAAACTTAGGATAAGTCTAGAATCTGCTAAGGTTGGTTGATAGAGTGATTACCTGATTTTCCTAATGCTTACTTAGCATATGTCTAGAACCTGCCATCGCTGACATAGTGGTTACCTGACTGTCCTACTGATTTTGTATTAGTTTGTATTCTTTTTATGTTCATTATATTGTTAAAAGCTTTGAACTTTTCGTTTCATTGTGTATCTACCATTCACTACGTCTCTTGTCAGTGCAACCCCTAATCGTGATATAGCATAAAATCTTAACGGGTCAGAAATCACATATTTAAAGAATCGTGATGAAGAGATTAATGGAGATTTTGGAGAATTTATGTTTGAAAAAGTAAATTTTGTACATTTGAATCAAACACAGAACAATACAACCAAATTGAAAACTGATAAAGTATGGTAGTATATCAAGAACGGTAAGAGCAATTTACCGGTCAAAGACCATTTTGTGTCTTGATACCGGTAACTGTTATAGTTCGCAATGTTATGGTATCTTAGCATGATCTGAATAGAAAAATAAAAATAAACTGAAGCAAGCTACTTTGCTAAAAATATTGATCATATAGGATTGGATTTATGAAGTTTCTTTTTATTTTCTAAAACCTGCTGCTATGGTTTTATTTTTATATTTCATAATATGTATGTAAGAATCGTTCTAGATTGGTAAATATACTACTTGACGCTGTGTTAGATGCAACAACCAGTAATGTTACTTGATGTCATAAACTAAAAACAGAGATGGTAAATGAAGAAAAAGGCCCCATTGTGCAACAAAATATCAGTATTTGAAAACGATCATCAATATGCGCTTGACTGATACCTACTTTGAACTGGAACTCCGCGCCGTTTATCTTAAATGAAAAGATGTTTCACATAAGCTAAGAGCTCTCATATCAGCGTACGCACCTAACTGTAAATGTGTTCTCTATAAAAATAGAAACCATTGGTATACAAAGTTGCATAAAATTAATGACATGTAACAGTACCAGGTGCGATTACACGATGATCAAAGTGCACATATTCTTAAACCTATTAAATGACTGTTAAAATAAGAAGACCTCATTCTAAGTACTTTTATTTTCTTTTTTTCTATACTCTCATTTACTTACTACTTAATTCTATATCTCTTTTGTTTCGGTCGTTGAGTGTTTTTATTGGGTAATCTCTTAAGAGCTTTATTTGTTTCCTCCCGAAGCCCCACAAAATTTGGGCAAAATTTGAATTTCTCTATCTCAAATATGGTACGTTCTAAACCCGCAAGTACGATACATAATTTTTGTAAATTGACTCTGACCGTGAAGGTCTTCAAGTTTACTTAAGTCTCTTGGGGTTGGACAAAGTAAGATCAGCAGTCGTATAGTCTGCCACATATGCTTCGGGAGGCATCTTGTTTTTTCTCCTTTCTTTTTGGTGTTCCCACCATATTCTGGTCAAATATTCGGTCTTTGCTTTTTTTAGTGTTATAGATTTTAAGTGTTAAAGAAACTTGATTAGGGGTTTTTTGTAGTAAAATTTACTTCGCGTAAATATCCTCCAAGGTTAAGGTGGGACTTGTAATAATACTTTTTTGAAAATTGTGGGAGCATGAGCATCTGACGGTTAGACAACCCACTTTAATCGTTCTATTTTTTTATCTGCATATTTTGATTTTTTGTTATTATAGGTCGTTCTAGCTTGTCCAAGTTTTTTATCGAAAACATCTTTGTTACAATTTCCAGATTACAATTTTTGAAGTCGTAGTTGCAAGTTTGTGGTCTCTTATCTCTTCACTTTCTTATAGGGTAACTTTAGTTAGGATATTTTATGGAAGATTGTTAACCCTTTTAATTCAGCAAGTAACTGGTTGCATGGTTTCAACTTCTAGAAAATAACTTGATTAAGTTTCTTTCCAACAAGTTTGTTTGTTGAAGAAAACTCAATTCACGATACCATTTTGTTAATCAATATTTCACTTGAAGCCGATCGAAATCTCACATCAAGATAATTACAACCTTTTCCACTGTTTGTTCAATAATTCACTTTTATTGTTTAATTTTGTCCCTAACATAATTAATTAGATATGTAGTATTAAAAGGTTCCGTATTTCATTCTTTTTGTAACAACACCTAGAGGGCTGTTATTGAATTTTCCTGTAAAAATATGGTTTTATGAAATATTTATTAAACCAAGGGAATAACTAAATCGCTACTCACATTTCTGTTATTCAACCAGTTTTTATAAGAGATTCCGGTGATACGATCTGCTCAGAGGTATACAACGAATGATAATAATTATTAAATTAACCAATTATATGTCTTCCTCGGTTTTCATAATAATAACGTGCACTTCAGTGTTGGCATAATTACAGAACTTTTGATGATTGTTTTATTTTAATAAAGGTGAGGTGGATTTATTATTGTTTAACAAATACTGGATATTAATATTGAATTCCTTATCTTGCTGATTACAATAGTTTTCTCAATAATTTATAATATTTGTATTGCTAATAAATATTGATTTTGTTTTGTCGATACTTACCAACGTTAAGTTGGCAAATTGTGGGATTGGCTATTTTTTACGAATATAAAATTTTGTGTTCCTTCTCTTTTGACAATATGTGTTTGTGTGTGTACACCTGTATATTATTCTGATGATCTTTGAGCACCGCGTATCTTCTGGATTTTTCTTGCGTGTCTTCGAGTTCAGGCATAGATGCGGTAGGTATCAGGAGATTGAGACGCGAGTAGCACTGGAAGTAAGAATTCTATCCAACCACCTCGTCTTCACCAACTATAATGACATGACATAAGATTGTAGAAGAGAAATTCATTTTGCTGTCAAGTATAGTTTGACACAATCTATAATATTTCTACGTTTACCCTACGATATGAAACCCTATTCTTTTATGTGGCTTTAAATGAACACTGTATATAATAATTTAACCTCAGGTTTTATTTTATAAGGGATTTTACTAGATAAAGAATTTATTTCTCTTGGAACTCCAAAGTGTGTCTGTTTTAATTGCACACTGTTAACCCAATTAAAAAATTGAATGAAACAAAATCCTTTTAAAATTTAACCGTATCTCATTAGCATTAGTACAACTTGAAAGCATAAATTTGTAAGATTTATGAGGAACTAAATTATTATTTGATGCTTGTCAGTGGCATCACCACTAATCAAAAATTTATAACCCATTAATGAAACGAAGGATCGCCCTATTTAAACAAAGATCAACCTTAAACCCTTGTTGTATGCTGCTAATGAAGCACTTAAAGCGGATTATTTATCGCCGAGCCTAGAACTGATACCCGAGGCCGGTTTGGTTTCCAGAAAACAATACAAGAGTTTGTGCGAGAGCTTTGGGCTTTTGCTCTTGGTGCTGAGCTTTCATTTTCAGCGCGAGCGGTAGCATCTAAAATTCCCTTCCTACCGATTTACTTTTCCAGCCCGTTTTCCTGGCAAGAGATTTTAGTTTTATAATTAAGGTCGTTGCTAGCAACGTGACAATTACTGACTGGGACAGACAACCCTTCACCTTACGTTGGAGACAGGTCTGCTTATCGAAAGCTGGGATAAGTAATTATAGGGTCTGAGTAAATGTGAAGGTTAACAGCATGGCACAAGATAAGATAGCGAATGCGTCTGATTTACTGATCTACTTTATAATTGATTTTGTTTTACGATGTCCCTTATTTAAATAGATACTACTTTTGGGATGTTTAATTGAGATTTAAAGACTTCTTGGGTTTATTTACAAAATACAGCTTTTATCTTGGTAAAGGGTTAAATAAATTATTACTTTTAGAGAAGAAAAACTACAAAAAGCTCATTCGCATGCTTTAGGACTTTAAGAAAGAAAAGGCTTCTTTTTTTCCTTCCTAATTTTCCACATTTTACTAGGTAAAATTGAATTTCAAAAGGAAATGCATTTAAAAATGACATAACGACCAGGTATTAATTAAAGAAGGATTTAATTAAATTTTGCAAACTTCCCCTTTTCTAATACCCCAATAACCGTAATGTTTAGTTCAAAGCAAAACGGAATGAAATTAACCAAAGTACAATACGCGACAAAGGGACTTATTATTACGTAGTGATAATATTAGTACAACCTATTTAACTATAATAATCCTGGAACTCAATTAACTACATGACTAATAACATTTTCTGTCTACGTTACCTTACAAAAGTTTCTTAACTTACGAGAAAGACTGACTAAAAAGACAACCTTTATGTTTCTATTCTTGTATTTATTGAAACAGTAATTAGAACAGAAAAAAATTAAACAAATTGAAAAATCTTTTTGATTTTCTGAATATTTTTGAGTAAGTAACGTTTTCTATATGGAGTAACCTTCATTTAAATTTGTAGTCATATTGCACCAACACCGTTCTAGTTTCATGTCCAAAATATTTCGCATCATGGCACAATTATTGTAAGCTTAGCAATAGTAGCAAAGAAACTAATACTTGGCACAATTTAGGGTAATTCTAGTGAAATGTAAACCTGGGCATCAAAAATCCAAATTTAACAAATACGTGTAATAGCTGCAACATTGCAGTTTCTAAAATTGGCATTTATTTGCTCAAAAGGCAAACAAAAGTTTGTATGTTATGTTAGTCATACTCAGATTTGTATTGTAATGTAGTTGTAATGGAAATGTTACAGTACGAAATTTAGTTATGCGAGTTATCGAGTTATATTTAGTTATATTTGCATTTACGTTAATCACGCATAGAGTAATAAATGAGCGAAGTCAACATGAGTTTATGTTTTTTTTCTACAGAAATCTGTAAAACTAATCATTATGTAAATATTAGTAAACAAAAATTTATTCTCTTTTAATTTTACAATTTGTTTTGAGTCTAAAATCCACCTGCGACTGTTATGTTAGTCACACTGAAATCACCAAATTACTTAACAGAATTGATATGACGACAGAAGGACAAAGTGAGGAGATTGAGCAGCTAATAACCAGCAATAAATAGTACTGTTCACTGTAGTATTTGATCTCAGTTTGTAACATACAAAATTTACTCCCCACAACTTTATAATAATCAATTCTGCCAAAGCCCTACAACAGGGGGTGGAAATTATAATCTTACTTTAGGATTACAATTTATTACCACAGCTTAGCTAGTCAAAGTTTGGCTGGAACATTTTCTTATTAAAATTATTTTCGGGCATGGGAAAATTGAAAGTTTGGCTAATTCTAAATAACTATGGTTGCCTATGAGCGCCAGCTTATTTGAGTTTAGATGTAAATAATTTTAAATAAATTATTTAATTATCGTTAAAGTTCCGAAACGCAACTTGTAATAGTTAAATTCGATTCAAACAACCAAAATAACCAAAACATACAACCTCTAATATATATTAAATAAACGATATACAATGATTTTCAAACGTTTATATCATAAACAAAATGTTCTGTAATAAATTATTACGTTTCACTTTAGTTTAAATAAAGAAGTAGAATGGATAGTCAAACATGAATTCTGAAACACTTAAGATGTTATAACAGAATAACAAAACTGCGATTCTATTATTTAAAATTCTATTAGTAAAAATGCAAACAAACCTACTTGCAAACTTAACCGAAGTTGTTTAAAATATAATATTATTTTGTATAATTCAAAGTAGACCTAGACTGAAAATTTATGTATATTAACCACTTGCGGAAGAAGATACTTGGTATTTTTGAGGAAAGATTAGGAAAACGTCATCAGACATACGTTACCAGGCAAAAATCAGTCTGATTTGTAAATTCTATAACAAGATGTTAACGAGTGGATTTGAGCGGCACAAGAAACTACTACCATTTGATTACATTATATGGAATTGTGAGAATTGATATAATTTAGTACATTACACGGATTAAGGCGGTCGTTCATAAATCGTCATAAATAAATTTTAAATTTTAACCAGAGTAAAGATTATAAGAATAAGTTACTAGCTACTATTAATTGAAAGAAAGAGTAGGTATAAAAATTATTGAAAAATTAAATTAAAATACAAGATAGATTTCCTATAGAATACAGCCCCCTACAATTGATTTATTGAAAATATTTGTTAACGTGTATAAATTAGTGTACAGGTTTGTATGCACACAAATGAGCAGACTATTTTATGTACTTATATTAATAAATAAGTCCACCTGTAATATGCTCAAATTCCCAATTTTATAATAATGCAACTTTAAATGCATTAACAGCCAATAATCTTAGTTCGGCCCTGCGTACTTCAATACATTTTAGTTGAGTTAAAAAAACTGTAGACTTTATTTAAACCAAATGTGTTCTTTTAAATATTAGTGGTTAACCTAAAATGTTTTCATACAAACGACATTCCTTCTAGAATAAAATTACAGATAACATTGTTTCTAGAATAATCATGTTGGCATTATTTTATTGCATTGGACACCTTTGTAAATATCAAACTTCATTGCAGAAACTTGCCACGGCTACAAATTGTTTGTTATAGCGAAAATATAGACAAAATTAAGATTATAAATATTTAGAAACTATATCGACTTTTTTACAAGGGAATAAACTGACATTTAGTTAAAATTCATTACTTCCCGTACGTGCCATTTTCATTTTGCACAAATAATTTCTTCAAATCCAGACGTATAAAAAATAGTCGAGATTACCGCTGTAAATTCCCTCGACACTTCTGGAAGTTTCTTTTGAATGCTGTTCCTGATTGACTTATAAAAGTTAAGCTATTCGTAATAGGTTAGTTTAAAAACTTCCCCCTTTTAAAATTCATGTATAGTACAGTTTTGCACCACCAACTAAGTTAGTCAAATTTAGTCTAGCAGAATAAAAGGACGGACTGACCGGACAGTTTTTAATGTATGGAACAAAGTTATAAGTTTGAAAATTATGAATTAGTTGTGTAAATACCGTTTTGTGTAGTTTGTTCAAGTACAGGAAGCTTATTTGCTTCAATTAATACTAATAATACAGCTTACCGTCATTTGAAAATTCGTGAAGGAAGTTCGACCTTGAATTAAGTCATAAATAATATAGCAAATCTGCAGAATTAGTGTCAGCCCTATAAAAGATATTGAGCTGAAATAATGCAATCTTCTAATAACGAAGTTCAGTTTTAGATAAAATTTGTAATTAACTGTTGAAATACTGGAACTATTGCAGTTTAAGAGTTTTATTATCGTGGATTGTGTCGAATTATTTTAGAAATAATTCTCATAATATCATTTAAGAAATTCTAGTTCATTGTTGCAACATCTTTACTAAAATTCAAAGTTCTTTCCGTTTTGCAGTTGTAACTTGTGAGGTATTATACCTAGTGTTTAAGTAGATTAGAATTTTTTTTTGTGCAAGTGTTGTTTGTGACATTTTGAAAAATTATAAAATTCTACTATTGTATCAAGGACTTGAGGATACTTTGTTTTGCTAAAAGTAAGTTTATATAAATGTGGAACTTATCTGTATCATTTTTTTGAACATTTCTTGTAAACTTATATACTGTGTGTTCCTTTATAAGAATTAGGGTATTATTATCAAAATTATTATCATTAAAACCTTACTATTATCAATGGAGACAATTGAATATTCTGTTTATGAATAAACAAACATTTAAATTAAATTTTACCAAGATGATAATGGACCTAGCGTTAATTGAAGTTATTCAATAATTTAACTTGTGTTAACGTCAATCAAACTAATGTTGATTAGTTCTGTTTTTTATCTTTATTTAATATACTCTAACCCTTTGTTATTCGGGGGTGTGACAAATTGAAATGACTTCGAATAACTGGCGCCCATTTTCTTTTATTGTGTTTCTATTAAGCCTTGCTTATCCTTACAATTAGTATGTTATGGAAATCAATACCTACGTCCTGAGTTATAATTTGTCAAAAGATGTCTTAAAAGTCAGTACATTTACCGTTCAGTAAGTATCGTATTTATGAGCTTTTCAGTAAGTATTTGAATTTTTATTAAGGATACAGTGACGTCCATCGCGCGTCGTACATTTTGTTATAGTATTTTCAGTATAATTTAGAGTAATAAAAGAGGAAGTTTCACATCAACGAATTTCAAACGCGAACGGTGTAAAATTAGATGAATAGATCAAATATAAGTTTATCCCCGTTACAAGTTTTCTGATAGTTTTTTAGGTACCTCGGCGTTTGCATTTTCTATTGTTAGTGGAATGATCGTGACTATTATCTTTAGTGTTGATAGCTTTTCAACAAGTGCTGCAAGTGAGGAAAAGCGGAGTTAGATGTATGGTCTTATCAAAATGGGAATTCCTTCACTTGCGTCTGGTAGTTAATGGAAAGCAACTTTGAGAAAGACGCGAGTCTTCAAAAGAAGAAAGACAAGCAAGTAAAATACTTCCACTGCAATATCAACAAGTAAAATTGAGTACAAAACTTGAAGAGCTTTCTTTGCAACCACGCATACACATTACAAACAAAGATGAAAATTAGACTTTGGCTACTATGTTTTTGAGAACCACTGTATTGAAGTTGACAGTAAAATACGTTCAACTAGGTTAGTTCTTCACCAATATCATTATAAAATATCATTGGCGTGTAGCGAAAAGACCTGAGTTCCCAGAACTTTCATTCATAGGTAATATGATTTGATGTAATTTTATCATTTTTGGACTACCGGTTTCGCCTTAAATAATTGATATCTTAACGATTCAAGTAGACAACGAGAAACCGTACCGGCATAGAAGCCAGTACATTGGAAACGGGAAAAGGAGAGAAATACAATCATTAAATGTGTCAGAGTGAGAATAACTTTTGCCCATAAGCTGCAGTTAGGTCAAAGCCCGACTTCTCTCGTACATTGCGGATTGGAACTTCGTCTTAATAATAAACTTACAATTCTGGCTAAAAATGCATATATTTACATACTGATTTCTTGTGTTAGCTAACTGTTCTCGAAACAATTTGTTTAATTACGTTAACGTTAACATTTAAACTTCTAATTAAACATTAAAGTTACTCTAAAGTTTTGTACAAATGGAAAATTACATAGCAACCTCAAATTCAAATTTCAAGTTATTCTAAATTTCAATTCGAGTTATAATAATAATAATTATTATTGAATTATTGAAAGGCTCCTTTTAAATATATGCAAAAGCAGTTTTCAATAAACTTAACAGTTAATGAATTATTATTCAAAAGTATAGAATCATATTCTATTCCAGAAGAAGAGGAAAACTGAATTTGATGTTTTCATTAATATTTTACAATTGTTTTTAATTGAAGATTTTATAAGTGTGTTATTTAGCGTGTTAATTATTATTATTATAGACTGCGTCCACAGCATAAAACAGAGCATAAAACAGCATAAAAAACTTCATTATCTGGAGAACAATTTGGTCGATTTAAACAAAATTTCTCATTAACAAATACAACAAACCTAAAAATGATGTCGGTATTGTTGCCACATTCAATATTTTCTTGTGTTTTATTCTAACTTTTTAATTTTTTAAATGGAATACCCTGTATAATATTACACTGTTGAAAAGGACGCATAAAAGTATTTTTCCAGAAAGTTTTATAAATTTTGGTCAAGAAGAATAAACAAGTGGCACAAAAATAAATTACTTCTATCAATCAAGAATAAATAAAATTTTGAATAATTTGCGCCACCAGTAAGTGCGACCTCTAGTATTTTAATAAGGAGAGAATTATCTACCTGCCAAAACAAATGGAATATAACATCATTTTATTAGATAATTATTAAATTTTATAAATTTTAATTTTTTGTAATTTTAGTCCGTGTCTTTTTGTATAGACTCCAACCTTTTGTTATATGAATTAAATGTAGTATTTATTAACACGGATTCAACTAATTTAATATTTATTTGTTTTTCTTTGATTATGATAATTTCTTTCAAATTTTTATAAAATATAAAGAATATAAGAAAATTCTTTAAAAAGGACGAAGTTCTATAGTAAAATAAATTACTTCTACCAAACAAAAATAAATAAAAATTTGAATAATTTTTGCCACTAACTGGCAAAATAAGTGTGACCTCTAGTATTTTAATCAGAAAGTAATTATCTACCTGCCAAAACAAATGGAATATGACCTTACTTTATCAGGCAATTATTGAATTTTATAAATTATTCTATTATTAATTATTAAACTTAAATTTTGCTTAGGGCGATGAACTTCAGTCATTAATCAATTTTGCAACTTACTTTACAGTTACGATAATACTTGTTATCTATAAGAATAATTACAACGAAGCACTTAATGAAGCAAGTCATGTAAATAAATTCTTCTTTTTTATATACCAAGTTCCAATACTAAATTATATAGCATTTTATTTCAGTCCCACAACATCACAAACATTCCGGATGTGTATTGCTCAGAAAGTTTCCACTTCTCCTGTTTCTGGGCTACCAGACGATTATATCCTCATTAATAGATAATATACCAAGCATGCATATATAACCTGAATCTTCATCCAAATAATATCTGAAAACAATTTTCGATCGAAAACAATCATCTTTTTATGATAAATACTTAAGTATATTCAAAACTGCCATCCAGTTTTACAGCAATTTCAAAACAATATTACAATTTTTAACACCTTGTGATAATTAAATGTAAGTTTTATTTATAATACTTTTTTTGATACAAAATTAAATTGTTATGCTTTTGTTATGCTTCTTTTTTTTATCAAACATCACTTTTTCGAATCTACCTTGTTTACAATTCTCTATGGGAATAATAGTTAAATACCTTATATAAATAGTAGTAAATACCTTAAAAATCTTATTTATCGTTTTAAAAGATAGTTACATATTGCACCTGTAAAAGGTTTACTAAAACTTTGTTTACAGAAAATCAAGTCTCTTTGTGAAATCAAAATTACTTCTAACCTCACAAAATAATATTTGACCTTCTAATTAAATGAGTATGGAATGAATGATACCCTTCCCGCAAGAATATAAAGTGGAATGGGACCTATGTAAAATAAACAACGTGAGTTAAAGAAATTGTCAGTGGCGTGGCAAGTCTTATATAACAGTTTTCGTATTTGTAATGTATATGTCCTATAACTTATATATAGACGGCGCTTATTAATTATGAGCTAATCAAGGGCTATTTTAAGCGCGGTACCTAAAAGAGTATTATCTAAAATGCACGTCTATAGTAATAATTAAATGATCCTATAACCCTAATGTATCCTTTGTATTTCGTAATTGCTATGCATGAAACATCAACAGTATTATTGAATGTATCAAGTTTCGTGATCCTTTCAAATTGTTATTACGTAGTTAACTTCAATGACCTAGTTGTATATTATTTTGCCGACTGAAGGATATGCGAATTATGTTGAAAAGCAAACGTTTTTAGTGGTAAAGCCTTTTTTGTAAATCATTTCAAAAAATTGGCATCTTACTTTTGAACAGCACGAGTCGTCGCTGGCGTTGTGTAAATACATAGTTTGGACATTATCTTTTAATACTACTTTTGACTCGTGTGTAGTTAGCACCCTTAATTTTTTGAAACCAGAAAATTCTTAGAGTTCTGAATAAATAAAGTAGAGTTCTAGAGTTCCTTGCAATATTAACAATAGTTCTGGTATTTTAAGCACGGAAATCGAAAAAATGATTTTAGGATGCTAACTTCACGCGACACCTATATTTTCGCAAAAAAGAGTTATAATGACATTTTTCGGCTTAATTGTAAGAGTTCTAGAGTTCCTTATAATATTATCGATAGTTCTGGTATTTTAAGCCTAGATGAATTTTAGGGTGTTAACTTCACGCGGCACCCATATTTTCGCAGAAAAGAGTTCTGATGGCATTTTTCGGCATAACTGTAAGAGTACTAGAGTTCCTGATAAAAAATTTGAAAGTTACGCTTAATTAACAAATATTAATTAATTAACAAAAATTAAATTTGTCAAAATGACGGTTCCGAACAGAGTTCTGAGTAACCCCCGAAGAGCTCTGTACAGAACTGTTATTAGAACTCTTAATTAAACAATATTTTTAATTGTTATAAACAAATTAAAACTGCTACTTCGGAGAAATCGTTTTGGACTGGTGGAAATGCAATTTGACCGGATCGACGATAGTTCTGAGCAGTTCTGGATAGCCCTCGAAGAGTTCTGTACAGAACTGTTAACAGAACTCCATAATTAACAATAGTCTAATTGTTACAAACAATTTAAAATTCATAATTAACAAACACGTGATTTAGTGAACTCAAACAATAGTTCTGAGCAGAGTTCTGAGTAGCCCTCGAAGAGTTCTGTACAGAACTCCATAATTGACAATAGTTTAATTGTTATAAACAATTTAAAGTTTGTAATTATGAAACACGTAATTTATTGAACTCGAACAATAATTCTGAGCAGAGTTCTGAGTAGCTCTGGAAGAGTTCTGTACAGAACTGTTAACAGAACTCCATAATTAACAATAGTCGAATTGTTATAAACAATCTAAACTTCGCAATTAAGAAATCCGTAATTTATTAAACTCGAACAATAGTTCTGAGCAGAGTTCAGAGTAGCCCTCGAAGAGTTCTGTACAGAACTGTTAACAGAACTCCATAATTAACAATAGCTTAACTGTTATAAACAATTTAAAGTTTGTAATTATGAAACACGTAACTTATTGAACTTGAACAATAGTTCTGAGCAGAGCTCTTAGTAGCTCTCGAAGAGTTCTGTACAGAACTGTTAACAGAACTCCATAATTAACAATAGTTTAATTTTTATAAACAATTTAAACTTCACAATTAAGGAACACGCGATTTATTGAACTCTAACAATAGTTTTGAGCAGAGTTCAGAGTAGCCCTCGAAGAGTTCTGTACAGAATTGTTAACAGAACTCCATAATTAACAATAGCTTAACTGTTATAAACAATTTAAAGTTTGTAATTATGAAACACGTAATTTATTGAACTTGAACAATAGTTCTGAGCAGAGCTCTTAGTAGCTCTCGAAGAGTTCTGCACAGAACTGTTAACAGAACTCCATAATTAACAATAGTTTAGTTTTTATAAACAATTTAAACTTCACAATTAAGGAACACGCGATTTATTGAACTCTAACAATAGTTCTGAGCAGAGTTCTGAGTAGCCCTCGACGAGTTCTGTACAGAATTGTTAACAGTACTCCATAATTAACAATAGTTCAATTGTTATAAACAATTTAAACTTCACAATTAAGAAACACGTGATTTATTGAACTCTAACAATTGTTCTGAGCAGAGTTCTGAGTAGCCCTCGAAGAGTTCTGTACAGAGTTGTTAATAGAACTTCATAATTAACCATAGTCTAATTGTTATAAACAATTTAAAATTAATAATTAACAAACACGTGATTTATTGAACTCAAACAATAGTTCTGAGCAGAGTTCTGAGTAGCCCTCGAAGAGTTCTGTACAGTACTGTTAACAGAACTCCATAATTAACAATAGTTTAATTGTTATAAATAATTTAAAACTCATAATTAAGAAACACGTGATTTACTGAACTCGAACAACAGTTCTGAACAGAGTTCAGCGTAGCCCTCGAAGAGTTATGTACAGAACAGTTAACAGAACTCCATAATTAACAATATTTTTTAATTGTTATAAACATTTTAAAATTCGTAATTAAGAAACACGTGATTTATTGAACTCGAACAATAGTTCTGAACAGAGTTCTGAGTAGCCCGCGAGGAGTTCTGTACAGAATTATTATTAGAACTTCTAATTAAGCAATCCTTTTAATTTTATAAACAAATTAAAAGTGCTGAGTAGCCCTTGAATAGTTCTGTACAGAACTCTTCGAGGGCTACTCAGAACTATTGTTCGAGTTCAATTAATCACGTGTTTTTTATTTTAAATTGTCTGTTAAAAGTTCTGTGCAGAACTTTACGAGGGCTACTTAGAAATCTGCTTAGAACTATTGTTCGAGTTCAATAAACTACGTGTTTCATAATTACAAACTTTAAATTGTTTATAACAATTAGAAATATTGTTAATTATGGACTTCTGTTAACAATTCTCTACAGAACTCTTCGAAGGCTACTCAGAACTCTGCTCAGAACTATCGTCGAGCTGGTCAAATTGCATTTCCACCGGTCCAAAACGATTATTCTGAAGTAGCAGTTTTAATTTGTTTATAGCAATTAAAAATATTGTTTAATTAGGAGTTCTAATAATAGTTCTGTACAAAACTCTTCGGGGGCTACTCAGAACTCTGCTCAGAGCCGTCATTTTGACAAATTTAATTTTATTAATTAATTAATATTTGTTAATTAAGCGGAACTATTCAAATTTTATCGGGAACTCTAGAACTCTTACAGTTATGCCTAAAAATGCCATCAGAACTCTTTTTTGCGAAAATATGGGTGCCGCGTGAAGTTAGCATCGTAAAATCAGTTTTTCGATTTCCGTACTTAAAATACCAGAACTATTGTTAATATTGTACTCTACCTTATTGATTCAGAACTCTTAATTTTTTGTTTTTAAAAAATTAAGGGTGCTCGACACACGAGTCTACTTTTGTATGTTGAAATTTTGTGATGATTGAGTTGAGTTTTGTATGTGTTGTTTTGTACTCCTAAATGTTTTGTTCTTTTGTTTAGTTTCAGTTACTGTACTACGTTATTTAGCGAAGCAGATCTTGTTTATTTTACGGTGTTGCAAAAAGTAATAGAATCACAAGAGAATCACAATAAAAAGCGCTAGTATTTGAAATAATATCTTATTAGAATTAAAAAAATAAATGGATCTGTAAAACACCCAAAACAAAATTATTTTTTCCGGACTATTAAATTAGTAACATTTAAGAATTTCCACGTAAACATTTTATGACTTAATTAGATGACAACAAAAAGCAAACTCACCCTTTTCTGGCGAAATTGCTAATGTAGTGTATGAGCATTTTAGCAACGACGGCATCCCCATGGCTATAGTTGTGCGGAAAGAATGGTCCACCCCCGACTAACGGAAGTCCCAAAATGTAAGGAATGTCTTCGCCCCTAACGCTTCCCGTTCTCTGAAACAAAAAAGAAAGGCAAATTATAAGAGCTAATGGTTGAAAATTGTGCGGTGACCCAATTAAATAGAAAGCGCCTCGCAAAATAAACACCAATAATTTCGAAGTCCAGCAGGACATTATCTAAATTACTGGTAGAGTTACAAAATGCTGATAAATACTACCCGTGTAGGGCTTGAGCCTTTGCGTATATCTGCGGGCCGATTAGGTGACTATTTTAGCCCTGTGTGTATGCACGAAGCGTTCAGAGCCACAGTTCCGGTCACCAGCAAACACATGCAGGCCAGGCCGCCTTGCTTGTAAAATCCAAACTACGTACATACAATGTTAGACCAAAACTTTCGGCAAACATATGCCCCCGCGTTGTTTACGCTTTACGACATGGTGCTGCCAACCCTAAATAGAGTTTAATTTAATTTTCCCGTAAATAAATCTCTAAATATCGCTTATTCAAGCATAAACTTAAAGAAAATGCTAAAAAAAGATGGTGAGGATTGTAATCTTAGCACGAAAATAGCTCGAGTGAAGCTTTTAAGATAGAAGGACGTAAAGCTACCGACTTAGTTCGTTTCATCAACGCCGATTGAGCTACTTAAACGGTTTGAAAATTCAACAATGTTTCTTTCTATATCTATCTCTTCCAAAGTTATACTTAGATAATTTCGCGGAAGATTTCCAAATTTCTGAATTCGTCTATAATCTCCACTAACAAGCACCCCGTTGCTAAAGAACACGCCATTGAAAAGCGGCTATAAATTGATTAAATACAGGAAATGTTGCGGAAGTAAGTAAAAATCTATCGATAGTAGGCACAAGAGTCATTAGGTAACATAAACTACGTGCCACGTAAGTTTCCATTTATCCGGGATTTTGCATAGCGAGCGAAATAATGGCAGCAATGCAGTAAACAAGGGAGTCGCGGCAAAAGCTGAGGGGATAAAAACCTTGCGGATGTGGAACTCTCAAGGCTATCAATCGATTGTTTTGATGCCTCTCATGCATATTAATCACAGCGAAAGTCAATTCCGGTTCAGAAAGTAGAGAATATATAAGAGATGTAGGGGTATTTACATAGAAGTATTTTGTTTGTGTTAAATGTTTATTGGTATCTTTTAGAGTTTATGGAGTTATTTTTGAAACTGAAAGTATGTACTAAATAGTTTCGAGCAAGAGATTCGAACTATATTGATAAAAATAAATAAGAATAAAGTTTTGGTTATTATGTTTTTCAATAAATCTTTTGCCTATTTATATTTAATTTTCAATTGACAGGCTTTTACATATTTTTACTATTAGACACCTGTTGCTTAGTAAACCACCTAAATTGTACACTTCACAGAGTTTAATCATCTTAAGCAATACATCTTATTAAAGCTTCGACTATAAAACCATTATATCTTTAACTATCATAGTTTAAACATGATCTAGGGTTTCAAGATTTCAGTATTCCTAGGTTTAAGCATTAGTAAATTTTCAGCTTCAGTTTTTCAAACTGTCAACATTACAGTAACTTAGAAACTTCATAGATGTTATAAGTAACATTCTCATAAGCAACATAAGCAACATAAGTAATATTTTTCGTTGGGTTAAAATTTGCAGACTTCAGTTTATTTCAAATGGTGTTTTTTTTAATATCAGGGGTCACCCTAAAATGTTTTCATACGTATGACAATACTTCTAGAATAAAATTACAGATAAAACTGAATTTATAATATTTAAAAGCATTGCCGCCCTTCTAACAAAAGGATTAAAGGACATTCAGTTAAATTTATTAATTCCCGCACGTGCTATTTTAATGCTGGGTTGAAAATATATTTTTTTAGAGTGTAGTCAAATAAAAACTTCTTCTAGAACAAAATTGTCTGAAGGCCACGTGCAAAAATATTGATGTACTCTTTACAGGGCAGATTTCACATGTGGGAATTATCGTTGGATCGAAGAGTCTGGGAGGGTCGGCGCGTTTAATTTTCATTGGTTTATAAAAGTTAGGCTATTTCGCAATAGGCTAGTTTAAAATTTCCCCCTTAAGTTTATTTGCAAGACATATAAAAATTCTTCATCCCCGAGGCAGTCTTGATTGAAGCTTCACTTAGAGAGTCGAGTACAGGCTTCTACGAGGAGAAAGTCTCCGGCGAAATTTTTATGATAGTTGGTGTTCCTAAAATTATAAGTTTTATGTATGGAACAAAGTTATAGTTTGAAAATCATTAATTACTCGTGTTAATACCGTTTTGTGTAGTGTCGTATAGTACAGGAAACTGATTTGCTTCAGCTTATCGTTTAAAATGTCGGTGTTAATAAATTAACACAAATAATTCAGTTTACCGGATTTTAAAAAAAGTTGTGAGGAAGATTTGATCTTGAATTGAATTTTAATGCTTGTCGTTTTGTTTAACAAACTTATGTTTAATTCAGAGTGTTACTAGTCACAAACTTAATAAGATATGAAATAAATAAAGATTATTAAAAGTTTCACAGTTTTATTAAAATATACCTGACAATATTGTTTCGACAGCTATGCTGTCATTATCAAAGGTAATATAATTATAAACAAACACGTCGCTAAGGTAGATACAAAATAGGTAACTAGATAAAATAATAATAATAATAATAAAAATTAATAATAAAAATCATAATTAAACATCTAATACTTCCAGTAACGGAGAATTACTGAGCTCAAGTTGTTCATTCATTAAAGGTACCCTGAGTTTGTGTTTGTATATCTCAAAGGCTTCTAAAATGTCTAATTTGCGTTTGTTATTACAAAAATGTAGGAATTTAATATTATTTTGAGGAGTCATTGTGTGATTTTGTTCTAAAAGGTGTTTGGCGTAATTCGATTTTTCAGGATGTTTATTTTTGTAATGACGTACGTGTTCTTTATATCTTATGTCAAAATTTCGAAGTGTTTGTCCAATATATACCAATTAATAAGATAGGTTACAGCATTTGGAATTTTAACGTTAATAATCCTTACCTTTGGGGGTTTTCGTTTTAATAGTAGTATAGTGGATTCGCAGAATTTGTGTTAGCTCTACAAAAATTAGTACGTCGAAATGATACAACCTTTCAATAATGAAATTTGGTTAAAGAATAAATCTTGTAACTATTAAATAAATTACTAGAATTATTGCAGTTTAAGCAGAGCATTTAAGAGTTTTAGCGTTGTGGATTAGTGCCGAACCAATACGGAAATAATTTTCGTGATATCTTTTAAGAACGTTTAGTTCGTTGTTGCAGCATCTTTACCACAATCCAGAGCTCTACCTGTTTTACAGCTATGATCATGTGAAGTGTTTTGTATTTTGTGATTTTAAGTGAAACCAGGGAATCGTTATGAGAACGTTTGCCTTTGAAAGTCCAATGAATTACAACATTTGAACAATGTAACAAGGACTAATGTAAGGGATAACTTGTTTGATTCGAGTAAGTTTTATCCAAAAATTACCTGTACCAATTTTTCTCTTTAATGTTTATTACCTGTAAATGTAAATGTATGTATCTATTTTTGATGCATAAGATGTGAAGACCACGTGCGTTTTTTCAGAAATAAACATCCTAAAAGATCTAATTACGCCAAACACGTTTTAGAACAGAATCACACAATGGCTCTCCAAAATAATATTATACTCCTACAATGTTTGTAATCAGTAATAATAATAATAATAATAATGGATCCCGTTATTCCCCTAAGGGACATAGGGTGTTAATAAATTCTTTCCATTGCTATATGTCCTCGGCTATTGACTTCAACTGTGAGATACTTTTGTTGCTCTCCATTTCAATAGTTCTTCTCCAGTGGCACGGGGTCGTCCTCTCTTCTTTTTTCCTTGTGTTCCACTCTAATATGGCTCGACTTGGGGTATCTCTAGTTTTTCTTAAGGTATGGCCTATCCACCCATATTTTCTCCTACGAATTTCGTTGTTTATGTCTTCTTGGTTAGATCTTTTCCATAGTTCTACCACGTTTCAGCTCCATATAACAGCACTGATTTTACTATGCTTTTAAAAATGTTAATTTTTGTTCGCTCACTTATGTTTGTAGTACGCCACACCCCACTCATTCTTGCCTTATTTTCAGTAATATCAAGTAAATTCAGTAGTATCAATTCAATAATAACTAATGGAAATTAAACACTATCCATTTTACCGACGCGTTTTATCTTTTTATCTAGATAATGACAGCTTAGCTGTCGAAACAATATTGTCAGGTTATATTTTAATAAATACTGTGAAAACCTTTTACTAATCTTTATTTATTTCATGATTATGGAGTTCCACAAAGTAAGGCTGGAAACAATAAACAAGATTATATTTTGTTGACCCAAAAGAAATAGTTAAGCCCCTTCCCACAGATAGAACACTGAGTGAAAAAAAAAAGTTTTATACGTCAAAAAGAAATAAAAGCGTGCCAAAAAAGTTTCCATTCAGTGCATTTTTTTTGTTTTTAAATAAATGATAACAATATTCTTTTAATAAATGGTTATAACAATTATTTTAATACGTTGTTATAAAAAATAAAAAATTGATTAAAAAATTATAACATAAAGTAATTATTATCAGATAACTTAGTTGTGAAATAATTAATAAGACGCCGGATTATTGAACCTCAAAAAAACGAAAATAATCACTTGAAAAAGCACGAAATTTGACCAAAAAAAGCAGCACAGTTTATTACTGTTTTATGTCTTAAATATTATGTCATTTAAACGTCTTCCTTGAATCTCAATGCAGCAATGAAGTATTTTTTTTGTAAAATTTTCCATCCTCGTCCCAGCAATTTTGGGTTAATGTATTCTATTTCTTCCGAAATGTACAGTTTAAGTTCTTCTAAAGTGTGAAGACGCCTCGAGTAGACTTTCTCTTTCAGCTGAGCCCACAAAAAATCAGGCTTTTGCCGTTACATCGCGTGAATTTGATATCCAAGTTAGAAAACATATTCTGCAACATTATTGGAGTTTGTCATACCGTATCTGCCGTAACACCATCTTGCTGAAACCATAAGTGATTTTGTCTAGGTCTCTGTAATACTGGCCATAAAAACATCTCCAACATAAGAATGTTGCGTTCAGGACTAATGGTAACCGCTACATCATTTTCCTCAAAAAAAATGCGGCCCCACAATACACAAACGCTACAATATCACACTAAACGGTGAGTTTAAGGTCGTGGAATGGCTTTTCGTAAAGCAGTTGTGGATTTTCCTGAGCCCACTTGCGGTGGTTTTATTTATTATATTTAACTAATTACATTTAGTTTAATGATTTAGTTTAGTGATAGATTTAGTACATGTATGTAACACACGGTCTAATTAAACACAAGTTTTATTATTTTATCCAACAGCTCTATATAAATACCATGTTTACTATGGCCATTTTAAATAAGGAAAGTGATTGTTTACTCTTATGTTACATTATAACCTACGTTGCCCCTAGCAACGTGGTTATTTAAAAAAAAACTCACTCCTTCAAAGATAACAACCAATCACCGGCTTACGTTACTTAATATTATTAAAATGTAGTCATCGTGCTAGTGTATTAAATTTATTACCGTCAAAACTACAGACTAACTATACATTGCAAATTAGATGTTTAAACTTAAATAAAGAGGTATTGGATAAAATTTTGTATGGCACGCGTGAGTTAAGGATATTATCCACTCAGAAAAATTAACCCTCTCGGGCCTGCCGGCCCTCGAGGGTAAATTTTTCGTTCGTGGATAATACCTTACTTAACTCACTTGTTGAGCTCATTTATAATGCATGTTACGTACTAGTGGAATGAATACATACTTTCAAGGAGAGGTTGGAAGGGCGAGCCGTGAAATCACTCGAGTGCTATTATGCCTTTATCGCACGTCTATCATACAAAATTCTATCTGCCACTGTATCATTGTCATTCAAACGAATGATATAGTGTTTTACATAATCCACATAATGATGACATAATCTAACCCAAACGGGTTATAATGAATTCATTGCAACACTAGTGAAGTAATGAATTCATTACATAACTCAATTTATAAATCAGTTATGTAATTAATTCATTAAACCACTAGTGTTATAATGAACTTTATTATCTAACAATTCAAGCAATTGTAGATAAATAAAATAAAAGTGTCGAGTGCACCTATATCCAATATGTTACTGAACACTACAAATAGTCATCGTTTTGTCTGTCTTTTACAGGTATAATATGAAATTTTGTGATCCATAAAATCTACCCCTCCTTTGGTTCGATTATAGAAGTTGATAATGTCAGGTTTCGCTTTCGCCTCATCTACTTCTTGACTGTTGTGCAACCTGCTCTAAAGTAGAGCATCTTTATTTTTATGTACATAACTGATTAAAGTCATGATTTCAGCAGGCTTATACGCATAAATGCGTTTAAAGGCCACGAAGGGTGAAAAATACCCACCTTATGTAAAAGGCGCTAAACTAAACGAAAACTAACTTAAGCAAAAACAGTATATTTTATAAATAAACTAAGTAATGCATTACCTACTATTATAGCAAATAATATTAAAGAAAGAATACCCCAATCTAGAACCTTCTATATAAAAAATGGATGATTATTGCGAATCCAAAAAATGGTGTTGGTATGCATCGTAGTTAAAAAGGCCTCCCATCTCCTCTCCGAGAAATGTGGTTGTCCAAATTAAAACAAGCAGATTGCTCGAGCCTTCTTCTAATCTTCATACGTCAATCCTATTTAAAATTGACTGATTCGGGATTTTTTACATTAATACAGAGAGGATTATTGGATTATTTTGAAGTTTTAGTAAGCTTTTAAAGTGATAGTTAAATGTGAATCCATAACATGCTATTCGATATCTGATCACAGATTCAGCAAGGGACTCATATATTAACTTTTTTTATCTCTACAGACAATCTTAACCTAAATTGATATAATTTTACCAGTATAAATCGCAATCTTTTTGAAATCTTGCCAATATGCGATTCCCGTTTCATATTTGAATCAAAATGATTATTACAATTATTTTAATTTGTTATTATAGAAAGTAAAAACTATAAAATAAAGTAATTATCAATCCAGCTTGATTTTATATAAATAGTAATTATTTGAGAATTCTATTAATATACAATTTATTCATATTACCTCGAAACATCTTTTTTTTGTGTCGAAATTGAGTCCCGAATTAATTGAATATTTAGACGAATAAATTTCATGTTTTATTCATAATTTTGTATTAGGTTTTAATAATATTCTGCAAATCATATTTTATCTTGTTGATAAAAAGAGACTTTTTCGATTCCGATGTTAGTCCATGTACCCCATATGGGGGCACATTAACTAAAATGAGGTAGGTTGATATTTCAATTTCTGGTAAACATTTTAATGAATTCGATGTGGTATATGTGAGGAAAAATCAGCTGAAGGATCTATCAATATGGTATAATTAATTTTAATGCATAAATACTTGTGTGTCTTCTGGGTCTATATATTGTTGTGATATAGGCTTCTCACATAACACGTATGCACGATGTGTTGCCTAACTTCCAGGCGAAAGGAGTTAACAATCTTTTTATATTAAAAATAATAAAATTTTGCATTAATTATCTTCAAGACATACGCTACAACACTGTGTGGTGATAAGGGATAAATTTTAAACAGATTCTTCACATTAATTTCACAAACTCAATTTTAAGATGAACGATTTTCTGTCGTTGATTGATTTCTTCAAATTTAGAAATTTTGAAGCCATTTTAAGCCATGTTTTTACCTGAAAATTATTAAAGGCATATGTGAGAAGGTATACACAAGTATTTGTTACTTTACTTACAGTTTTTATTAATGAATTTCAAGAAAATGTTCTATTTCTTTGACGATTCATAATTTTCCATAGTAAATGGATGTTTTTCAATGTTATTTAAATTTCAAAGTAAAATATTTTACTGCAATATTGTTAACCAAGTTCTAGGGTGCATTTGGCACTAGAATGTTAAAGTGGGAAACTTTTTATAGAGAAGTTTTAGGCCTTTTAAATCCCAAGACCGTAACGTTTCAACTGGGTATGCTAGAATGTTAAAATTTAGTTTATATTCTTAATTTTGGTGTCAAAATGTATGTAATTTTTGTTTCATAGGATCTTAAGATTAATTTTGTGATAAGAAACGGATGTAGCAAGATGTTAAAATGTTTTTATTTGAATTTTTGTGAATTAATGTTTGTCAAAAAATTCAAGATGGTTGCCAATGAATCCTAATTCTAAATTTGCATTTTAATAGCCGTTTTAGGTACCAAAATGAAGGAAAAACTTTTCTCTTTCATTTTATAACATTTATTTAAACAATTAATTTAATTTTTATCAACAATTTAGTTAGAAAGGTTTTTGTTGGAAAAGATGTTTTGTTTTTAGTTCCAACTAGGAAAATCACTAGCGATTCGCAATTGTTTCTCAATTATTATAAAAACAGCACGAAAATTTGGTTACACTCTCTTGAATTTTCAAATAAAGCAGAAGTCATGTCAGTTTGTACGTTAATTTGATAAAATTTTTAGGTTGTGTTGGTGAATTTTACGTCATTCAAATGTCAACAAAGTGAGGTTATGACAAATGTCATCTTGTTTTATTTTTAAAGCTTTTTTAAGTTATTAATAATTTAACTGAACAATCAAGGTGAACTAAAAGTGAAAATAAACGAAAGTGCAGTGTTTAAGATTTGGACATCAGACTGTTACTATTATTTGGAGAAATGTTTGAAAATTTTATTTTGTATGGTACGATTAAAGGAAGGTGATGGAATCTTATTACAAATAACCGAATTATTTTATATACTCACGTCATTGAAGATACGTGTTGCAACTTTAATAATTATAATTATCTTCAACAACCACAAATAAAATCTATTTGAAGGATGACATGATGTAAACATCTTAACAAATAAGGAATCTGCTAACTTTCAAGTTATAATGTTGAAATTCACAACCCATTATTTGTTTGATGGTCACTGTTTAAAACCAAGCTTCTCTGTTGTTTGGTTGTCACTGGTTTTCCCTTTCTTTCGGTTTATCGTGAAGTCGCTCCTGCGCGTTTGAGCTTCCTTCTCAATAGTAGAGTGAAGTATCAAAATGGCTGGTTTTTGGCAGTAGAAGTTGAATGTACGAGATATATTAGGAAATTGGTTTTATATATAATTCGCTTTAGCGGAATAAATCTCACATTCAACAGAACGATCGCTTTTTATTTATATGCGATCAATCGTCAAATTGACGGATTAAGTTCTAGTGCAAACCATTTTAGGTAAATTATTTCGTTTCCTTTCCATGCGCTTAAAATCTTACAAATGTCTTTTTATTTTAGGTAATATTATTTCCCTAGCCGTCACCTTGAGGGAATTGTATTGTAAAAAACCTTTCAGTTTATAGAAAGGTAAAAATCTTCAAATATATAAAATTAATACAATATACAGGGTGATTTCTTTGTAGGTCTTTTTTTTTGTCGTTTGGGTTTTGTTGTTCGTTGTCGTATTCGTGTTCCTGCCCCTCTGGCCGTGGGTTTTAATTAGAAGGTTCTTCCCCTTTGTGTCCGTACCTACATCTGTACATGTACCGCATCGGGACAAACCAATAGATATCGAAGGGTGAAACGGAAAACCCCTAAGCAAGGCTTTAAATAAAACAGCCGTGGGTCTTCGAATGGTGGGATGTTTGTCTAAATTTGTATGTATTATGTGTCATTTTATTTATGTATATGTATATATTTATTCAATGTGTTTACAATTTATGCATGCATGTTAATTTTAAGAATAACACGAGATCTCGAGTAGTGGAATTCTTGTAGGGTAGTTTTAAGTACAACCAACTGTGATACAAATCACCATTCACCTTTTTTTTTATTTAAACATTACATTTTTTTTTATCTGCACAATAGAAAATAGTTGCAAGTAAAATAAAGCCCTACTTAGAAAGTTTACATTTCACTACGTGTGTTTTATTTATTTATTATTTATTTATTTGTATGATTTTAATATTGCTTTCCAGTTCGTCGTTTGTAAGTATATATGTACGGTACGACCAAAATATTGGAAGTTGCCCATATTTTAGTAGATCTATTTCTTCGTTTGTCTGATAAGCTTGAAGCTTTAGTAATAAGCATTGTTTTTAAACGAAGTGGCGCTTGTTTTTTTTATCCTTTATATCTTGTATTACCCCGCCCCTCTCCGACTTATTGGGGGCTAGCTGGCAAAAACTAAAGCAGTGTTATTTGGATCAAGCTGATACATCCAGCACAACTACATTTTGGTAGGTTAAGTATTTCTTTATATAAAAATAGCCTTTGTGTTTCTGTGGGTTATAAAGTTAGGGTGATTAATTTTTGTTGTGTGGCGGAAATAATTTTAAAATTTAGAATAATTTTCAATTTTTAATTTTTTATTTATTAAAAGTAATTTAAGATTGTTGGATTGATCAGATAAAAGTTAAAAAGTATAAAGAGAATTGGAATGTCTTTTAATTCTTATTTTGTTAAATATATTTGACACCGAGATTTAATTTGATTTTCTTTAATTTTAATTTTTCGTAGTTGTTTTCTTTTCTCTTCATGGAATTTTAAATTTTTATTTCTTTTCTGTGTTAATAAATAAAATTATCCATTTAAATGTTTAAAAAAGAAATTTAGTTGTGTATTTATTTGTATCTGGTCCATTAACAACATTTTACAGATATAATTTAGATAGCTCCCTAATTAATTAACGACCTTCGTCTCATGCATTTATGGAACTTGTCTTCCAGTTTAGAAATTATAGCCGGAGCATTTTTTTTATAAATGTAAGTGATATTTAGTTGTGTATATTTTCAGACTGTTTTGATTGTGTTTGTGGATTTCAACAATAACAGATTTGTTTTGAATTTGTAACCTTTCATCTTTCATCAAGCGTTGGAGCGTTTATTATTCACTACAATTAAAATTTCTTTTTTCTTTTGATCCCACATTTATCACAACAATATGGCGCCCGAAGGTGGTGCTTTATTCTTCTTATGCACCATCAATAATCACAACAATATCTAATGCTTTAAGGTCTAATGCTCGGTTAAATCTTTGATCCAAAATTTCTATAATCTCTTAATAATGTCAACACTGTAAAAATAACCCAGTTTTCTTATTGTAGGTGCACAGTTGTTTGGCATTGTTATTTGATAAAAATAAAATTTTCTACATCAACATTCGACGAAGTTCTGGATAAGTGCAACAATAAGGAACCGCTACTACAAAGAACTGAAACGGTTTCTCAAGAAATGTATGTATGTATATTAAATAAGATGTTTATTTTATTCTTTTCGGTTTCCCAGTTCGTTATTTTTAACAAACCATCTCTTTATAAAAGAAGGAACTAAATATAAATGCTTTATATACTGCTTAAGGCCAAAAAAGAAAATCCGTACATAGCCTCTTTTTCATGCTTGAGAAAGTAAAGAAGTTTAATACACTCATAAAAAAAACTTTGTTAGTCGAAAGTTTTCTTGAGCATCTTGAAAGATCAGACCAGAATCCCCGGGTGATAATTTCTAGTAAACGAAAAGGCATTTATAGGTTGTTGTCTTTAGCAAATCACAAAATGTAAAATAATCCCTTAATTTAAAGTTCAGAAAGTTCGTTCGGATGTGAATTACAATGAAATATGTGAATAATGGAAATCTGCTTTGAGAGTTATATTTTCATTATAAAATTAGTTCGGCAAAACAAAAGGAATAACTCGTTGGTAAAATAGTCAGTTTAATGCCGAGTTCACAAGAATATGAGAATAATTTAAATATTTAATTAACATGCGAAGCAGAATCTCAGTTTTTCATAAAACAAAGCGTGAAAAACTCAATTTACCGCTTGTCTTAATTATATTTCGGCTAAACTGAGATGTAATCGGAGATCTTAAAATTTATTTTAATTTCATTAAAACTGAATGACGCTCCATTAAACCCTTGTGATTTTCCAACAGATAATTACTACAAAGCTTTCATTTATTCAGGGATTCGTTTTGCTTCAGAATGTTATTAACCGCTATACCCTACAAATGGATCTACTAGCGCACGGAAAACGTACTAAAAAGTTCCCTTAATGTCCGATTTTCGGATGTTGATGTGGAAAGTCAGGGTCAGTATTCGAAAACGAAAACCTAAAGGACGGTCGGAATATTGCCCTTCTTTTCACATAGCATTCTTGGTTGGTATAAATGGGGAAATCTACAAATACATTTTATGATAGTAGAATAATTTCAACAATTTCCACTTTACCATATTTTTGCTTTGAATATTTCAAATTAATTGAATACTTTTAAATTTTAAATTTGCTTAATGGATCGACAAACATTTGATGGAGTTTTATTTAATTTAAAATTCACATAATCAATACTCTCAAGTTTTACCCTCAAAACTTTACGTTTAAATCAAACATTGATTCTAGAATTAAAATAAATTGAATAAGAATAGTTTTATGTTTCGTTGTTTAGAGAATTGAAATTGAATTTAGCTTTATACTAATTGTAAAGCATAAAGTTTCAATTTTCAATCAATGTGAAGCTAAATTAAAGAATCTGCAGTGGAATAATGCAGTGAATATATCAACTTTACCAGTTCTCAAATTTAAAATGTTATTGATCAGAAAAATAGTTTAAATACAAAATAATACAAAGTTTGTTATGTATTTCTATATGATGTAGAATGTAACAACTTAAACTTTTGCAATGAAAAGATTTTAATACCTATATTTAAAATACGAAGCCTTATTTTGTTCCAATTCGTTTGAGGATTTCACTGGGCCAATCGGCGTGATTTTTCTTATATTAAAGCTTTCGCTGTGTAGATTTGTCAAAACAACTTTATTAAATTTTTGAATTTACAATCAAATAATTTAAAATATTTATTTCAGTACGCTCCAGAAAGTCCATCCACTTGGAGCGCGCTCTTAATTCCCACTATGTTAGCTTTTGGAATTACTCACGCTTATAGACAGACCATTTCTATCACTAGAGCCTAGTGATGGAATGATCTTATTAGCAGTTGTAATCTTATTGTGGTCGCATTACCTACGTTACCGATGATGTTAGCAGATAACTCATTTTTATTTAATTAATCGGAGAGTGTTAATATCAAAAACTAATAATATGGTGTTAATTTATAGTTTTGGAAAATAAAGTTTTAAAAACGAGTTTTTGGAGTTAATTAAGATAATCCGTCACGTAATAAGACCACACTGGTGATCCCGACGTGATCTTTTGGTAATCAACCAAAAAATAAATATGGCGGAAGATCGAGGAACCTTAACACAAGATATTCAAAGGTATAGATATAAGAGATTCAAGGGTAGCAGTAAAAATAACTCATTTTTGGCGAAGAAACGTTAACTGTATGGTTACATCAAGTTGATTCACAATTTATTACTCCTGACATATCATTATGTTATTGGTTCATTAGATAGTAAGGATATAACATCGAAACCACTTTGTCACCCCATACGCAGACTTCAAGAGCCGCCTTACTACTTAATTTGAAGAATCCGCGAGTAGAAAAGCAAAAGAGCTGTTGTCAAAGATTGGATCGGCCCTCTAAACTTTTACGTGAGATGCGATCTCTTGATGGCAAGCAGATAACCGATTAATTCGTACAAACAATATTTTTACAGACTTCCCACTAATGCACGATCAACATTAACTGCTATACCTAAACCACAAAATGAAGAAACTAAACCGGAGTGAATCTAGCAGCCGCAGACTTGCAGTCGGAGTTGATTGTGAACAAGCCTTGCTCCCAAATTGTCAAATTTAGACAGTTTGAAATAAAAAATAGACATTGCAATCTGTCAAAGTTTTAAAAGGTTTTTCACAACTCCAATTGTTAATTATTAAACTACTATTAATAAATAACCTTCTAATAGCAAAAGTGTGTTCGACATTAGTTGCTGCTTAAACGATTTTTCACAACTACAATTAATATTTATTAATAGTAGTTTAATAACTAACAATTGGAGTTGTGAAAAACCTTTTAAAACTTTGCCCAATTGCAATGTCTATTATTTTTATTTCAAACTATCTAAATTTGACAATTTGGGAGCAAGGCTCGTTTACAATCAACTCCGACTGCTAGTTTGCGGCTGCTAGATTCACTCCGGTTTAGTTTCTTCATTTCTTGGTTTTTCTATAGTCAAGGTGATCTAGACAAATTATACACAATGACTGCTAAAATTTTTGAAATGACTGCACCTTCAAACCAGTTTATTTCAGCTACTGAAATAAATACTCCAGTTGCCTTTTGTAGCCGCATTGCCTACGTTACCGATGATGTTAGCAGAAAATTAATTTTTAATTAATCTGGGAGTGTTAATGTCAAAGATTAATAATATATTGTTAACTTATATTTTTAGAGAATAAAACTTTAAAAATGAGTTATTGGAGTTAAAATTATGATAATCCGTCACATAATAAGACCAACATTATACTTCAGTGGTTATAATGTACAAAAAATATAAAAATCTTAAAATAGTAGTCAGAAATCAATTCAAAAAGTGGAAAGAATTTTTATTTCTGCTTTAAGGCAGTAAAGTTTGATCATTTATCATGAATAATAATAATTTTACTAAGCTATGAATGATACGAATTTTTTTTCGAATTTGCGAAATTATAGAAAATTGAAAACAATATTTAATTTTTAGGTTAATGCATTATCTCTAAAAAGTATTTACAGCAAAATTGATTCATTTAATATTATATTTGAACATACTATTTATTAATATTGATTGTACTTAAACAATTTGAAAAAATATTTTTTATAAGTTATGTTTTTAAATATTCGATAAACGGGTCTCCTCCTTGTGTAGTATTTAAAAGTGCTTCAATAAATCAATTACAAGTGCTAGAAATAGCTGTAGCGTATGGCGGATGCAGCCTCTAAAGTCTAGCCTAGTAATTTCAGCTGATTGCACATCGATAGAAAGGACGCTTGATGCTGATTTTAAAACTATATAATATTTAATGCTGGTTTGGGTGGTAATGCTGCTTTAGCACAGCATCTTAACCACTAATCTATTATTAGGAGATGTAGTGCTAGAGTACTACAAGCATAAATTAGGATTTTATGTGGGGGAAACAGAGTTACAAGATGAAACCTACACCGATTGACAGTCCATATCATAATAAATCTAAATCCAAAAGAGTGCGTACTTGTTTTCAGAAGATGTTGGTGTGATAATTATATTTTTTTACATGATTATGAAACAAGATTTATGAAACTAATGTGCGCCTCGCGCACTCACTCCGCGCAAGCATCTCGCATCTTATTTATTCCGATAACTTCTTCTCTTTCCCTCTCCTATCATGCAATTATTTGGAGCGAAGAAATTTCTCATGTAGTTTTTTTTTATTAATTATTTGTTACTTGGAAAGCACTATTTTGAAATGTATTTTTAACCACATAATAAGTACCTGTAATTGGAAATTTTAATCAGAATTAAAAACAACCCCTACGTGACTAAAACAATCTTTAATAGGTATATCTAACTTAAGTAGAAACATACTGTTTAAAAGTAGAAACATGAACAAATTATCTTTTTATATACGTACAATCGTATAATTAAATTGTAGGTACAAGTTTACTTAATGAATGGCCAAGTTAATGTCTACTTTTAGCCAAGTTAATCCATTTATTAATACTTATGTAAAATTATTTGCATGTGGTTGCAATTTAAGGTAAATGCTTATTTCCATTTTCTTCTTTGTCAGTTTGAGTTCTGCCAATTCTCGGAGAATTTTGAATATACCAACTATGGGAAATGTAGGCTGTATAGAAATATCAAATATTGATCTGGGTCACTGGGTCGTTAAGTAGGGGTCGTTTTAAAAAGGTGTTAGTTTCAAATTACAAGTATTGTGTGATTAAAACTATATTTAGGAATAAAGCTTTTTAAGTAACAAATAATTAATACACAACCGCATATGATGTTTTTGCTCAAAATAATTGCATGATAAAGAGGGAAAGGGAGAAAGTTATGAGAATAAATAAAACGGGAGATGTTTGAGCGGAGTGGGCATGGAAAGCAAGCGGTCGCTAAACATTATGACGACCATAATAATGAATGATAACCAAAAACTCACTTTTATTACGTTTAATTTCATACCTTGTTGTATATTCATGTAAAAAATCAATTATCACACTTCTTCTTCTTCTTTGATTGCCTTTTCACGTACTCTCTTGAGAATATAATCTGCTATTAGCTTTCGTGACTAAATTTTAGCTGGGCGCGACGGTCTCCGGCCCACTTATTACACTAACACCTTCTAAAAAACGTACATTTTTACAGCTTTGTTTAAAAGAAAAAGCAATGTACATAAAGGTAAAAAATGTACGATTTCTACTAGATTTGTCTAATGTTCAAACTGGGATATTAGCATTAATTAGATTTTCTCACCCATAAGATCCAACGTATGTTTGGATTTTCCACAACTAAAATAGTTATTTCGTTACAAGAACGACAAATACTATTTTTAGGACGAATGTGTGAGTCTCGAAAGAAAATGTTCCGTTCGTGTGTCATACACTATTTTTTATTCGATTGTAATCAGTTTTAAAGAATAATTTAGTTTTTTTTTGGTAAAGGCGGCATCAACTGCTAAGGTTATTAGCCGCATATGTAATTTTAGAAACTTCAGCGGTAATTCAACACCACAACGCATATATAAAATATTCCACATAACTCAGTATTGGACAATTTTACATATAAATTACACTAATGGTAGTAATGATCGGGAAGGATAGTAAAGGAAAGGAGGGTAAGGTTATATCTGACTATAAAATTTAATGTAATGTATAAAAATATAAGTGTATAGATAAAATTGTAAAATTAAAACTAAATAAAGTGTAAGTAAAGTATCACAGTCGAAAAATCACAAGTAAAGTACGAGGATGGTCTGAAAAGTTTCCGACCTTAACGTGAAGATGGCAGCACTCGTCAATAAAATCTAGGGAATGTAGTTGTGCAGGTACTCACCAAAATTTCAGCCATTTTGGACGCGCAGTTGTTATTTTACACAATCGTTTGAGTGAGTCGATGTGAGTGTGTTTGTGAAAATGGAAAAAATCGAGAATCGAGGTGTCATTAAGTATTTGCTTTTGAAAGGCAATACGCCTACGCAAATCAAAGATGAGTTGGACTCTGTGTATGGGGAGGGGACTCTGCGCCATCATTTACCACAGTGAAATTTTGGGCAGCTGAATTTAAACGTGGCCGTACCAGCTTGGGAGACGATGAACGTTCGGGACGTCCAAAAACTGCAACCACTGACGATAACATCGCTAAAGTTCACCAAATGGTGCTAAACGACCGTCGAATTAAAGTGAGAGAGATAGCAGAGGCTATGAATATGTCCAAAGAACGTGTTTGTCACATATTGAATCAAGATTTACGCATGAGAAAGCTGTCCGCGCGTTGGGTGCCGCGTTTGCTCACGTTAGACCAAAAACGTGTTCGAATGAACATTTCCAACGCACTGTTGGCACAGTTTAGGCGGAATAAATCAGAGTTTTGGCGCCGATTAATTACTGTAGATGAAACTTGGATACACCATTATACGCCCGAAACAAAAATACAGTCAAAACAGTGGACTGCGAAGGGGAAAACGGCTCCAAAAGAAGCAAAAACTGTTATGTCGGCTGGGAAAGTGATGGCGACTGTTTTGTGGGATAGTCATGGAGTTATCTTAATCGATTATCTTCAAACAGGAAAAACCATTACAGCAGCATACTACGCATCATTACTTGACAAGCTGAAGGCAGAAATTGCGGAAAAACGGCACATTTGCAGAAAAAGAAAATCCTGTTTCACCAAGACAATGCCCCGTTTCACACTTCCGCGGTTGCCATGGTGAAAATCCACGAATTACGGTTTGAACTGTTTGACCATCCTCCTTACTCACCAGATCTAGCCCCCCAGCGACTTCTTTTTGTTCCCTCATCTAAAAATTGCGCTCGGAGGACAGAGATTTTCGTCAAATGAGGAGGCACTCACCTTCGTGGACAATTATTTTGCAGAGAAAAACGCCGAGTACTATTTGGACGGGTTAAAGAGATGGGAGCATCGCTGGGAGAAGTATGTAGACTTACAAGGAGACTATGTAGAAAAATAAAAATAAATTTAAAGAAAAAATGTCTTGTATCTTTGTTAGGTCGGAAACTTTTCAGACCACCCTCGTATATAGTATAGAGTACGAGTGTAAAATATATCTAAAATATCACAGTCGAAGATTATATATAAACAAAAGTGTATAATATACATGTACACGGATGTAGTAAAACTTAAAGCTGTAACAAAGTCCCGATTGACCGGAGATACGCAAATAGTCTCTCGATGGCACAAGCTGTGTTACTTAGTGCCTCTGTTAGTGTGTCAACTATATTGAAGTGCTGCCTATGTCGAGCAATCTGTGCGCACTCGACTAACAAATGTTGTGTGAGGAGCACCTGACAGTGTTCAGAGATGGGAGCACGTTCACCGCGAAGTAGATGCGACGAGGTGAGACGGGTGTGTCCTATACGCAGTCGGGTGAGAATCACCTGTTCTTTGCGTGTTAGATTAGTGGGATACACCCATTTGGTCATGGAAGGTTTAATACTTCGTAATTTGGAATTGCCAACTCTGCTGCCATTCAGTTAGTAACAGTTGTTTAGCCTTGCGCTTGAAATCTGATACCGTCACACGAATCATGTCTGGAAAACCTTCAGACGATGCGACATGGTTTGCTAATTGGTTGGCTTGTTCATTTCCATCGATTCCTACGTGATCGGGTACCCATATCCAAACAATGACCTTTCCCGCCGTATACAACCTATAGCGAAGGTCTATGATATTACTTATGATGGGCCAATCGGAAAAATTATTAGACAGTGAAGATATTACAGCGTAGGAATCGGAACAAATAATAAATGAATTTTTACACGACTGTAAACAGAATGACAGTGCGTGATAAACGGCACAAAGCTCTGCTGTAAAGACGCTGGATTCGGAGGGTAATAAACACGACCCGCTAAAATCTAAAGAATGTATTGCACACCCAACACCATTGGTGACTTGGAGCCATCGGTGTCAATGCACAAATAGTCTATGTAGTGAGACAAGAGTTCTCGGAATCCTTTACGAGATTCCTCCGGTATGGTTTCCTGCTTTGGGAAACGCAGTAGATCAAGGCGACAATTCGCCGGAGAAGAAACCCACGGAGCTACACGGTTCTGGTCTATCGAATAAACTCCTGTTATATCTATCATGATTGGGAGACGATCCAACACCTCGATAGCTATAATGATAGTTGGACGGGTGGCAGTTGGGAAAGGATTAAATAATCTACGGTGAGCGGGGTCGTGAAAAAGATTAAAGTTGGGGTTGGTCCGACAGGCTGCCACTTTTATGGCATAGTTCGTCAGTAACAAGTCGCGTCGCCTCTGCAAGGAGGGAATACCAGCCTCACATAGAAGACCTCGTATCGGACTGGTACGAAACGAGCCTGTTGCCCACCTGACGCCTGCGTGATGTACTGCATCTAGTCGGCGTAAGACTGTCTGTCTTGCAGAAGAATAAACGATAGAACCGTAGGTACCCGAGCCTTGATGCAATTACTGCACGGTATATTCGCAGTAGCCATTCTCTGTCCGCACCCCATCTAGTGTTTGCAAGACACTTTAAAATATCCAGCGCCTTCCTGCAATAACCTATTAGGTTGGATACCTGCATCTGCCAGTTTAGACGTCGATCAAAGGTTAGATGCTAGATGTTAGATGTTTGGTGCCGACTGCACTCGATTTTGCGCGTCGTCAATGGAGGAATCAATAGCATACAACACAATGTCGTCCACGTATTGGTAACCGTATACGCTAGGACCTAGGTTGGATAATAAACCAGCCGTGGATATTATAAAAAGAGTAACACTGATCGAGGAACCCTGAGGGACGCCGTTTTTGATGGAAATTCTGTCGGAGAATGCGGTTCCCACTCTAATGTACCTGTCCCTCAGAAAATCAGAAATGAAACCTGGCAGGTTACCCCTCATACCCCAACCGTGTAAGCGCGCCAATATACCATAGCGCCACGTTGTGTCGTATGCCTTGTAGAGATCGGCGAACACTGCGATCATGTGTTGTCGCTTTGCAAAGGATACTTAAGCAGCGTGTTCAAGTTGAACTAGAGCGTCAGTTGTAGACCGGTTCTTGCGAAAACCGAATTGGTTGGTATCTAACACACCGCTGTCCTCCAGAAACCAAATTAAACGCACATTAACCATGCGCTCGATCAATTTACTCATGGTACACGTCAATGAAATGGGTCTATAATTTGATACTTGGGCGACCTTAGCACAATTCTTCGGTATAGGCACGACAGTTGCCTCTCTCCAACTCGACCGTTACTGCCCGCTGCTATAGATCTTGTTGAAGAGATCAAGGAGCGTGCGTTTCTCCGTCATTGGCAAGTTTCCTAGCATTTCATATGCTACGGAATCGGGGCCTGCAGCGGATCTGGAGCAAAAAGACAAAGCGTGCTCCAATTCTTCAAAGGAAAACGGGAGATTGTATTGTTTATACTCCTCGGTGGAGAAGTCCAAATGGCGCTCCAGTTGAGGTTTTGCCCTACAAAATGCTTCGGAATGAGAATGATCATTGCTGACGCTAGCAAAATGCTTGGCGAGTAAATTCGAAACCTCGCCAGCGTCAAAAATTTTCTCCACACGAACGATCAAAACAAAGTGACAAAATATCTTATCAACAACAGGAAGTTAGTTCCAAACAAAATGACAACTACAAGGAGAGAGAATGTGAAAATACTCCGTCGTGGAATCCTACTTATCTACCTGTGCAATTTTAAGTAAAGCCCATACCAAAAAATCGATATTGAGCTGAACCACATTATGAGAATCATCCGGTACCTTTATAGATGTACACTAACATACTTGGCTACCTAGACTAAGCCACATACAACCTATAAATATTTGCCTAAAATTCAACCTTTTCAGAGAATACAGGAAAGTTATTATTATTGGTACAGCATATCGAACACTCAAATCCAGGGTTCCATCAATAAAAACTACACCGAAGCACATGGATCATGGCTTTGATAGCACAACCGCTTGGAAGGATCAATGGTTCAACTAAGCACCAACCGAATGGCTGACGACTTCACGGTCCATAGAAACCCACAACAAGATTTGCGATAACCACGCAAAATCTAGACAACCCTTTAGAGAGTTAGACTGGATAGGAAATGCGGCCGTTTTCTACACAAATGTGACATGATTACATGTGTGTTTTACGTGGGGTTCCTATAACAACATACCCCCACGTTCCTTCCAAAGGAGGAAGTAATTGAGTTACGCTCAATCAGCGCGCAATTGCACAGCAATTGCTCACTGGTCGGAGCGAGGTTGCCTATCCACCCTCTACTAGCTAACCAGGCTAGTACCGGAGCGAATGACTTAACACGTGCTCACCAGCCGGCACCCTCCCGTCCTCTTTCATACGGGGCTAAGTACCTAGTCCAGCAATAGGACTATTCCCCCAACATAACTCAGTTGATAGAGGGAACCCTCCAGTCCTCTTTCATAACTTCATAAGTTCCTCCCAGAGACAGGGGTTGGGGCCACTGCCCGATCGAATCCAACCTCAGATGTGGCGGGACTTGGTTTTCAAATGGGTTACACAGCGTCCCGGTGTGTACCCGTTAAGGTGAAGTTGTCTTGAACGTGAGAGGCTATGTATCTTGGCATCAACGCCCTTTAAGTGTAGGTCTCCAGACGATTTCTGGGAATCCGACGCTGGAACTGACAGCATATGCCAGACCCCGTACTGTCACCTCCAAAACGCTACCTGGTGGAATGCAGTTTCTCATGGGTTAGCGAGCGAGCTCCCTAACCGAGATAAACCTCACTTAAATCTCCTCCATTCGTCTAGGCCAGACAGCGGGATACTTAGCTCCATAAAAGACCCTACGTCAGATAAGATACAATTCACCCACACCGGACCGCCTTGTTAGCAGAGCTCCCTCCGGAACGTTTTAGGGTCATCATCGAGAAACACTTCGGTGAAACGTAAACAAAACACCTCGAAATAACTCTACCACACATTTAATTCTGATCGCATCATTCGTTACCCAGACTATCCTGGGATGGGGTAAACAACGATCAGTTCTAAGAGTGAACGCCGTGTGGTCTGCCCTCAAGCTAGTCTCGAATCCTAGTGCTTCCCGACATCTCTAACGACTGCGCTCCCTCTATTTTCGGGCTAGTCTCGGATACTAGTAATGAAGTCCAACATCTCTAACGACTGCTTGACATAATGTGACAATCGACACTTCTCATTCCACTGCATATGCAGACTGAAGAGCTTTCTACGGTACCGCAGATGAAGCAGATATTACTGTTATAGCGACACCTACTGCAAAAACCGGCGAATCTCGTTATTGAAATGTAGTATTCTAATATTAAATCTTAAATTTATATTTGTTGTTCGTGCTGACTATTGTATGTTGTATGCATTCATTTAATTTTATTTAATTGTATTATATTGTATTGGTCTAAATAGATAAATGAATAATGCTTGAGTGCAAAAGTAACTCAATCTTTTGATACAGCTTCAACAGTTTTGGTCGGTTATACTATTCTGTAGGTGTTCATTAACAAATTAATATTGAAAAAAGTTCAGCAACTCTTCGGTTATAAGGAAATAAAAGTTTTTAAATTTCATTCTGCTGCTAATAATAATAATCATGATGTAACAGAACTTGTGTAAAATATTCCTGGATTTCTGTCCATTTCCTTCATTATACTTTTCAACTTTTTCAAGTGAAAATACTTAAAGTTAAATGTAAAAATATAAATTTTTATTTATGTAACTTTAGCTTATTCAAAAATGTTGTAAGAAATGTTCATGGCAGAAATGAGTGAACTTGCTGTGGCTCTAAAATACATGAATGTTCTTTTTACAGTTCGGTATATATTGGACAAATACTTCGAATTTTGACATACGATATAAAGAAGACGTGCGCTGTTACAGAAATAAACATCCAGAAAAATCTAATTACTCCAAACACCTTTTAAAACAGAATCGCACAAGGACATGAATCAAATTTCTAAACTTTGTAATAACAAACGCAAATTAGACATATGAAAAGCTTTCGAGATACACAAAACAAACTCAGGGTGCCTTCAATAAACGAAGAGCTTCAGCTCAGTAATTCTGCGTTGCTGGAAGTGTTAGATATTTAATTTCTATTATTTATATCTAATTGTCTATTTATTGTATTTATCTTAGCGACGTGTTTGTTTATATTTATACCACGTTTGATAATGTCAGCTAACCTGTCGAAACACTTGTCAGGTAGACTAAAATAATCTTGTGAAATTTTTTATTAATCTGATTTTTTATTTCACTTTTCAAAATATAAATAAAAAGTTTTACTGTATAAAATATACAATACTGTAACAGCTGTTAACAATTTGATTTAAAAGAAAAGAATAGGATTGTGGAATTGAGAACGTAGGAATTGTTTAAGATTAACTTTTACTATTGCAGTTGTTTAAATGTTTTTGGCTGTTGTTCTTTTTCATTTTGAAATGAGAACGTATCTGTATTGTTACGGTATATTTTCGATCTAAGATTTTCATACCCCATGAACCTTTATTTGCGGTATAGCGTTGAGATCCGATGAACCGTATTGTAGTTGAGATTAGATGGTCATGCGTATTAGCGTCTGTTGAGGGTTGTCATTTGTTAATCGCAAGGAAATTGTTCCTTTCTTTTCCGATTTAAGTTTGCTTCGTATCGCACATATTGCTGAAGGATTTTGGCTTATTGAATTGATTGGAATTGGTTCGATTATTGTTATAGCCGCATCTTAGATGGATTAAAGTTCTTCAGTTAATAAGAAGATTAACTATTTGGTAGATTAGTTTGGTTAATTTTCATCTTTCGAGGATTTGATTTTTGTGCATACGTCGAGGATTTATTACCTTGATCCCGTTTGTTATCTATAGGGATCGTCGTTATCATCGTCGTTATCATCGTCGTTATCATCGTCGTTATCATCGTCGTTATCATCGACGTTATCATCGTCGTTATCGTCATCGTGGTTATTACCTCTCTTAATTTGTTAAATATTTAATTGTTGTTCATCGTATCATTGGTATTGACAATACAATCGTCGTCTTTTTATTTAAGAAGATTAAATGTAATAATTGGATGGAAATTACATTTTGATAAGTGAAGAAGTTGGAGCTGTTTTATTTTCTTTTGTATGGGTCTTTGGTGAATTTAGTACAGATGGAGATCACTTGGTAGAGATCTTGAAGTAACCTTGGAGACCTTATGGATATGGAAATTCAGAAGTTCAATCTTGTCAATCAATTTTTGTAATAACAGACAATTCACAGGAAACCGATAACTTCTTTTGAGGGTTATAATTATTATTTATTGGTAACCGGGTAATGTAATTTTTGTTTACTTATCTAATTTATAACTTATTTGATTCAAATGTTGTGTTTGGTGTATGCTTGATTGAATGGAAGTAACATTTGTATAAATAAGGTACTTCTCGTATCTAAAAAATTCTATCAACTATATTTTACCTTTTTGCCTCAAATTAAGTTGGGTAATTATATTATTTCTTTTAATATAATTTAATATAAATATTAATATTGATTATTTAATTGTTCAATGTATGTTATTACATATTCAGTTTATTAATTTATCTATATGACATGAACTTGATCATTTCTCTTACTATTTTTATGTGGTAAATTGTTTGCTTTATTTTTAAACTTATTGATATAATAAATCTCATTGTGTTTTTGGGTACTCTTATATCTATTATTGTATGAAACCTTTGTTCTTGTCCGAACTAATTTTAGGTATTAGGTGGGTGCTTTTGGAGTTCTTGGTGGTAAGAAAGCATTTTGAAATTGAGTCTGGTATTTACTCTTAAACTAGGGTTAAACCAAGTGGCGCCCCGAGCATTTATTTTGATTGTATAGGTAGGTGGTTGATTTTAATTCCTTTTATTTTCACCCACTTCCCCTCTCCGACATCTAGTGAGCTAGTTAAGCCAGATCAAGATAACAACATCACCTTTACCGTTTAAGCGGGCGAAAGCGGTGACAGTATGTACTACATGAATGAGACAATGTAACTGCATTAAATTACTAAAACTTGAGAGTCGTAACAACAAAGACATTGTTTAGCTTTAAGAAATGTAGGTACTGTGAATTCGTTCAATGAAATACAAATAAAATATCTTTATATGAGTTAGATTTTATCCTACTACTTTATTTATAGAAACCAAAATAACGGCCAGTAGGTGAAGTACCTACATATTGTCATAAAAAGTCAACACTCCGTATACCAATCAACAATTATAGCGTATTGTATGTATTGTATTTGTATGTATAGCTAGAATCTTGGTACAACTAATTTGAAAGTTATTTACAATGAAATAGTGAAAAATATTTATTTCTTTGCAATGGATCAAAAGCAATTTTTATTAAGTATAAATATTAAATTAAGTAGCAAAATGTTAGTAATGCTAAGGAAATATAAAATCCGCAGAATAAAGTAGGTATTAGATACCAATAAAATCATTAGTTTAAAAGATTGAAGCCCTGTAATAGAAACAATAAATACTTTATTACAGAAACAGGGATCGATTCTGTTTACTTCCTGTGTCTTGAGGGACACTTTTATGGCTTCCGCGTTTTATTGATACGTTATTAAATATTTTATAATCGTGTCGTATGTGAGTTGAAACAGAAAAATTCACAATTTGCAAAAAATAGTTCTATGTACAACAATAAAGTAGTACAGAAAAATATATTATTCATTGCTTGTAGTAATTCTTAGTGCATGTGATTTAGATTACTAAAAAACATTTGTATATCTTTCACAAAAATGGGTATCCTCAATTGTCTCGAGTTGTTCCAGTTTGAATGCAATAGCTACAACATCACTAGGCAATTGAAGCTGCTATATCCAAAATAGTGAAAAATAGCACTAAAGGTCTCGCACCACTTTATTTAAATTGCCAGCACAACTTTCTCTTGTAACGAGCTCAAATCTGAAGTTATTTAGTTCATTTCGTTTAAATTTTCAACCCCCGGTATAAAATTGAATTTTTAAGCTTTAGTTAGAATTTTAGTTAGTGTATAAAACATAAAAGGGTTTTCTGGGTGTGAAAGGCAGCTGCATTTAAACAAACATTTATGATATTTATGCAGACAGTCTCATTTAATACAATCTTTCATGGTAGTTGACACCAAGTTAAAACTTGCAGGAATTATATATAATTCTCACTGTTGAAATCTTGCTTTAGGCACTTATTCTTTAAAATTCCTCTAAAAATCTACTTTTATGATTTTATTTTATATAAATACCCCCTTATATTGCATTATTTTTTGTAAAGTTTCAAAAGAACTAGTGTGCTCTCAAGTAATAATTCTTATTTGGCTGACAGTTTTATTGAGTTTGCAAATATTGAGTTTATTAGCCCTGCGCCTTTTGAAATATTAGAGATATATTTGCTCAATATTGTTATTGGCTAGTTCTATTGTCATACTCAAGATTGAATGGTTAAATTCATACAATCCCTCTTAAAATCGTAATAAATCGATGCAATGTTTACCCTATTTGATATTTGATGTTTTGCCTATCAAAGCGGACGCTTTGTGTCCAGAGCGCGGTTGCGCGGTCTGAGTTCACGGCGAATTTGCCCGTGCATCGGCAACAGAGTTTAAATGCAATTGTAGAATCAGTTTGTTTATTTGAGAAGAGAATTAGACAATTCCCTATTGTGGGTCTAGTTCAAAGTTATTATAATTATGGGAAGTTGTCTTTGGAAGCTTTTTAGCAGTTGAAGTAAGTTCGGCAACTGGCGACATGTATACACAATTATTTTTAATAATTTTGATTTTTGATGATACGCAATATTTTTAATAAAGCATCTAACATCAGAAGTAATAAAACGCGTTGTAATATTGTTTAATATTTATTATATAAAACAGCGTTGGTAGTGTATTGTCTAGCGTGCTAGACTTTAACCCAAGCGGCCCAGATTCTACTCCTGTTACCGGCAGATCTGGTTAAGGTTTTCTGCAGTTTTCCTTTAGCTGTGACACAAATGTGGAATTTTAGCTGTTCCATCTGCTGCAGCCCCACGTTGGGCCTACGTAATAATAATAATCGCTCCCTCCCATCCGCACAAGCTTCATAGCTTCTGAGGCCTGCTTTCCAGGTTATGGGTTGTAGCAATTATTATTATTAGTATTATTATTATTTCTTCTAAACAAAAATGTCTTAACTATCATTTACTAATAGAAAACGAACTGTTTAATGCAAAATAAGTACAATGCAGTAAGAAATACTGTACTTAGTTTGTAGAAGTAACGTTTTTATACTTATTTTATGCTCTTAGTATAAATTGCTACATATTTCGGAAAAAAATAATTACAATCATTGCCGGTCTTAGCCCCCTTGGCACCCTCGGGCAGAGTCCTTCAGAGCGCCCTTATTAACTTTAAAAGTTACTGTTATCGAATGATTTTAATGATTTTACCAACTTCAGCTCCCTAAACAGCCTAGCGCCCGACCTCGCACCCCCCCAAAGGCCGGCACTGATTACAATTCTATAAAGACATATAAACTACAAAAAAAAAATCAGAAAAGTCTTTGTAGCTAACAGAGTAGCCTATTTCAATATCCCTAAGGGGGTGTTCTCACCAAAAGCAATCGGCGACCGCAACGCAATTGCTACGCAACAGCAACGCGACTCGGCACTAATGTTAAAATGCACGTGTTTCTACCTACTGAAAGTCAACTGCAACGCAACCTGTTGCTAATTGGTTGCCGGCAGCGTTGCATACCGCGTCGCTGTCGCCAGTTGCGTTCTACAGTTTCCAAGAACTGCTTTGTCATGGCGAACGATACAGCAAAATCTTTGAATTTTGTGGCTCTTGTTGAAGTACATATATGTTTACATGATGTGAATTTAACAGGATCATTATTCAATTCCTGTACTACTATATAAGAACTATTTCCCAAATTTATGGTATAAAATGGGTTAACCCAAAATTTTTCTTTTACGCTTTTTCACTAGCAAGTATGCAGCGGATATATTTTCATCTGATGAGGACAAAACAAGATAATTCAAAACAGTTGATTTCAGTAGATACACAAGAGCAACTCAACTCAAGTTGCAGTCGCATTGCCGTTGCCAGTTGCTTTTGGTGAGAACGGTGCTTAAGGTTCTTCGCTAACTCACACGCTTTTAAATTTTTACAAAACCGATCACGGTAATGATCTTTTGAATACTCTGTATTCCAGCACTTTTTATTAATAAATAATACCAAAGATCATCAAAGATAATTTAAAATAGTCAATAAAATTGAAGTAACACTTACAACTACAGTTTGAAATTAAACCACAGATTAGACCATGTACTTTTAGATTTTAGAAAAAAGTATATCAAAATCTACCAAACTTTAAGTAAAAAAAGAACAGAACTATAAAATAACGTTATCTGATAACCAGAAAGTAATATATCTTTATGCACAGATACATTATAATTAGACTATTATTAAACTATAATTAGACTCATCTAAACATAACCGTCTCTTTATGGCCTAAGAGCCTCTTTATGGTCCGATGGGCAATAAAGAAACGTCAATTAAATGTAAAAGCTGTTTTTTTTTGTAGAACTTGATTGGTTCTTAATATAATTTATAAACTTATCACCAATGAAAATAAGTTGAAATTAAATATTTTTGAATAGTAACTATAGTAACGTACTTCGTATAAGCACATAAGTATATGTACAGCAGCTTGATGTAGTACCTACGTATTCATTTAATTATATTTTTACACAATAATAGATTTGAGATAAAAACTTAATCTGTGCATAAAATAGTGTATGTATAGCGGGTGTGTGGGCGGGCGGTGCCATTATGGCCCTATAGCTTTTCCTAGAAGTAAACGCTTCCGGCCATAAAAACCTCCTTACGCCCTTAATACATAAATAACTATTAAATAACAACGATCTAACAACATAAATACTGTTCAATTCGTTTTTACTTTTACTTAGTATTTTTTGTAATTTAAATGATGATGTTAAGAAATTTTCCCTTTCCTTAGATTTTTTTTTTGTTTATTTATTATTAATTTCTTATGCCTATCTATCATTTTAAAGAACTCCACACTTAAGTAACACTATTTTTATCTTTTGAAACTATTAAAATGCAAAAATTTGACTACATTTTTATTTGGTACTTTCCTGAAAGTATTAAGGCAAAAAAATGTATAAAAAACCTAATGTGTTACAGCTAAATATTTAAATTAGAAAAAATATGGAATCGTTTGCAAAAGATTTGAACCCTGAGTTAATTAATTCATACAGTTAGACAATTTATTTTTGCATAAAATAGAAATTTGTAAAATTATCTGATTTTACGTTTTCGAATTTTCGCGAATTATGTTACAAAAAGTTACGGTTTTTTGCTAGTTTGAACGTAGAGAGTGTTTTTAATAATTAATATTTCAATAACTATTCAACAGCATTGATTGCAATTTTACATGCAAGTAGCTACCAGTGTAGTATGTATTTTGTCAATTTGTTTAATTTAATATACGGATTATTTCTCAAGTTATTCTACATACGCATCGGCGTTATTTTTCTTGCGATGTATATTCAAAATCTTTTGCAGACGATTAGTATAAAGCAACTAATGATATATTTGCCAGTAAAGCCTGCCAATGCGGTCACGTAGCCGTCTCGCTGTTCCCCTTCAATGGAAAACCCGGACACGGAACTGAGTAATGACTCAGTTCCGTGTCCGGGTTTAGTATGCGTTTGGGTGTAGTTAAAGACCAGTCTTTGGAAGAGTGTTTATCTGTAGTTCCGTATCGTATTGTAGGTCTATGCAGAGACCAGTTTTTAAGACTAGATTCAGTGCGACAATTTGTCGCGGGCTTCCCTTGTTAGAGGAATTGAATTAGCAAAAGAAATTAATTTAAGACCTAGTCCACTTCAAGGATATCGAGTATTTGTCCTAGCTAGGCCGTACTTATTAATGAAAGTTTTCTTCTAGAAAACTTATTTAAGTATTAAATATTGTAAATATGCGGAATGTTACGTGTTTTAATATGAACAAGTTAATATTATAAATTGAAACAACATTTCAAATCTTTATTTATGACGCATTTATTTCAATTTTAAAAACATTTAATAAGAATAAAACCAAAGTTACTAATGGAAATGATTGCATCGTTCGAAGATTCGAAATATATTGCCCAACCCTGATTGTAATTTATTATACAGGGTGAGGACTTTAGTGTTACAACTGTTACAAGGCGATGTTTCAAAAAAGAAAGGGTATGATATATCATTCTTTTTGAAATTCGTATCTACGTAAAAAGCTACATACGTATAGAAGTTATTATTAAATTTACCCCACTTGCAGGGGTATTAATCAGATTAATAAAATAAAACTAATAAGTTATTGGGTAAGTTATTGGATACAAATTTCTTAATAACGAGTTGCCTCAATTATTAAACATAAATTCTGACATGGGGTTCCAGCAGGATGGGCCACCACTCCATTATGCAAGACAGGCCCACAATTATTTAAATGAGCTGCTTGAGAACAGGTATATTTGTCGAGCTGGCCTGATAAACCAGCCACGGCAATTAAATTTGAAAATGTTTGGAAGCCAGAATTTAATAAAGTATTTATTGTTAAATACAAAATTCGTCTAAGTCGACAAAGTAACTGTGACTCTGTTCCAGTTGGATGCTGTATTTACAGCTTGTGCTTCCAGGATGTGAACGGATCAGAGTTTCTTTGTTTAATTTTGTCCTCACTTTGACTTCCAAACGTTCTGAGAAGAAATGCATAGCGAACGTGGCCTGATAAGGTGCTATAAATAGCTTGTGTTCGGTTCCATGGGAACCTTGGCACTCTAGATCTGACTTAATAAAATAACATTTACATAAAGAGGAATAAATTTGAATACGCCTTTATGATTATAATATTTAAAAAGGCTATCTATGTATAAATTAATTATATATTAGAATTATTGAAATGAAAAGCCTATGATATATAAATATTGCATAAAGAGAAGAAAAACACATAGATATAACATGTCTTACAATAATTATTATGAAATAAGGGTATTTTATATATGGAACAACCCTTATATATAACCCGCTCACCTGATTTGACCTCCTGACTTTTTCCTGTGGGATTGTATAAAAGAAAAAGTTATGGTGACTGTACCTACTACAGAAAAAAATATACAAATTCGTATCCGACATGCTTGCCAACTAGTGACGCCTGAACTGTTACACAGAGTACGAAATTTATTCAGGAAAAGCGTAAAAAGGTGAGTAAAAGTTGAAGGGGGGGGGCGATTTCGAACACCTTCTCAAACATGATAGACGTTAATTAAATTGAAATGAAATGATAAACTTTTATTTTTTTATTTCTAACCTAAAAATTAATAAATTATGCAACCAGTTTAATATTTAGTAATTTTGTGAAAACACACGTAGTTTTTTACATGGATTCGAATTTTAAAAAACGCATCATTCTATTTAAAATTCCAAAATTACCACCCACCCCTTAAAAGTAGGAGGGAGAACCTTAAAAGAATTTAAAAGTTACATCAAAATGTATCACGCCTTCCTAGCAATTAATTGCTTCAAATCGCATTCAAATAGTCCAAGTTGTTTTCGAGATACCGCCATTTAAAATCTTCACCCTGTATAACGATCGTAAACTATTCTTATTTCTTGACGTAGATTTGATTAAATACAAATACAATAGCGTTTAAGTTTGTCAGTCGATTTCTTTTAAATAATGTAGACGGAAAAACTCTGACTAAACAAACTCAGAAGAAAAACATAAACCGTTATAACAACATGCCATGGGTTTTTTGCAGATGTTTCATTTGGCTTATGTCCATTTGGTACTGCTTCACTAGCATACTATGCATACAATCTTCTCTATGACTAAATTGTTACAACGGTTGTAATGTTTTGTTTGATGTATATTTAGGCTTTTTAATACTATGTGCATTTTAAGATAAAAGCTATTCATTTTGTAAATTTTTTGTAAGCATTTATGTAAAACAGCGTATAACTCCCACAGGTGGGGGTAGGTGTAGTTTTAAAACTGACATCAAAGTCACAAAAAATGTTAATTCCAATTAATGCTAATACATACCTGTGGAAATTCTCGTTCCCCGCTTTGATGCAAAAAATGAAGAAAAAATGTCTTTCCGCCTCTCAACGAATGTAAATAACCGATTCTAATGAGAGGCGCGGCCGTATGACCATCACTAAGCACTTCGAGGGTAGCATCTCTTACACTTAAGGGGTTTTGAACAGGTTTCTCCCAGTCCGTATACTCATTTTTTAAAGTAGAAAAAATTTCATTCAAATGATAATAATACGAATTTCTTACGTAAGTCCTCAAAATTCTATCGCGTCGCGTTTCGTTAAAACCGAACTCTAAATCTTGTGCGCTTAAGTCTAAATATGATTCAGTACTTGTTAAACCAAACAGTAAATCGCGTTGCGGAAAGTCAGCAAGTTCAAAACCCGCTGAGGTGGCCACTGTCGATGATCCTGTTGTTGGCGGAGGGTTCGTTGGATTTACAAGAATCGTGCCGTCTATGAATGGAGCGAACCCCGGAAGAAATCTCGGTGGGTGAACTTGCACGGATAGAAGTTGGCTCAGGGGCTTCAGTCGAAGGCAGGGAGCGATGTCCTCTTCAACGAGGTCTCCATGACAGCCGGTATCCTCCGCCACTCTTCGTTTCGCTGAGAGTGGATCACGTTGCAGTGCCCAAGGGCTTAAACCGGAGCCACTTAACAACACCACCCGATGTAAAAGTTCTGAAACAAGAAAAAGTTTTTCAAATAATGTATTTTGACGGTGTTCCGGTGTTAAAGCTACAGTAATACTCATTCAACGTAATGTATCATAATTATAGATGATATATCGCACGAATTTGTGAGTCTTAACTAGGATCTTCTGTTTGTGCTTTCATAATATCTTTTCGCCCCTTTTCAAAGCTTAAATGAACAATATTTCACTGTATATGTATTAGAGTGGTATGTGGTGGGCATAACAAATAATGTGCAATGGTGCTTTGCGTGCATTGTAGCCCGTTTCGAATTTCTCTATACCTATAATCTAGATAATCAAAATGAACTATACTTCTACCATAAATACATGAAATGAGTCATTTTCGTAATCACACCGGAATAAACAAATACGACCGGAGGTGAGATAAGATAAGAGTGCAAATTTCACGTTGCTGAGAATTCAGTGACGTACGCTAGAACCAACAGATTTTCAGTGCTTCATTCACATTTATTTTTAATTAAAAAGGGGTTTGTTCCGCTTATGAATCTTTCTAGCTCATTTATTGTTTATTTTATCATTTAGATTACAGCGTGGCCTTCGTGTAATTCTAGATGCATTTTACATTTTCGCCCAAGTGTTTGTGATAACTCATTTCTTGTAACTTTGGTTGAAGTATATATAATAGATGTTGTGGTATCGTTTTTTTAGCAATACACTACTGCTTATATCTAAACCGATTTACTCTCGAGGTGAAGATAAGATCAAGTCGTAGAGCGAGGCGAGACAACAAAACATAACCTCTCTAGAGCAACGAAGCTGCCTGGATTTGTTAACCCCTTAGCCCGGAGTCACAGATGACGTTTTCATAGTTATAAGCATACCCTTAGTCATATCTTAAGCAGGCAAACCTGTATATGCAGCACATAAAGCAAAAGCAAATTATGCTCTTTGTGTAGACCTGATACGCACGCCTACGCTGTCATAACATCAAGTCTCAACGACAGTGATATCTGCATTAACAGTAACTTACGTTTATTACGTGTTGAAACGATTAATTTGATAATGGCCGAGGATTTGTCCTTCGAGATAACGCGGTCGTTAATGAACATGGACGTTGATTTTACTTAGCGTCTCTAATGAAAAGAGAAAGGTACATGTGATGTGTAAAAGCCGCAAAACTAGCGATCGCTGTAAACTAACAAAACTTAGAGAATGTTTAGCAGAGCAAGGAATTGCTTTTCAACCGTTTTCATGTCGCATCTACTCAATCAGTCAGAGGCGATGATTAATCGAGGTGGTGCAAAGACTTTTCTCGTGATCGATTTGCCTAAAACAAACAGGTGCGAAAGGGAGAAAGTTTACCGAAAATGTTAAATTAGAATCCTTGAAAGATTTTCTTGGGAAATTTCATCAGTTTTGAAATTGTTTGTTGTGGTATAAATTCGTTTACAGAATACAGAATAAAGTCGAGAAATAGGAAACCAAAATTATGCTAAATGATAAACCCAATTAAGGAAATTTTTTCACGAAAAGGTTTGAAGGATTCGAGAGAAATTGGAAAATTTACTTATTATGCAAAGCACGATGCTAACTATGGAAATCTATGCGTTTAATTTGCTTTTCCATTACATGTGTTTAAATGTTCAAAATCTAATTAAAAAACTCATTTTACACTTTGCTAAATAAACAGCTCATACCCTTTAGCTATCCAAAAACAGATTAATATTAAAAATTTGAAGTAAGAATCGACGTATGTTAGAAAGGTAGGATTTTGGCGTCACCTACTTTTAAAAACGTCAACACGTCGACTTATAATCAATTTCGGACAAACCGCCTTAGATTTTCCGCTCGTTTACCGTAACGTTAGAAAAATCCTCTTGGTTTTGAAACAAATATTATGTGAGATATTATAAAAATGTGCGCAACACTTCCTATTGTTAGCAATCTTATAATTATATCGTGTGTAAATCATTAAATTTAAAAAGATTGAGAGTTGTTTAATAACGGTAGTTTTTAAGAAACGTTTTTAAATTGATGTTTTAAAAATGCTTATGTTTTTTTCGTCATAATGATTCAGAGAGCTTTTTTCAGTCTCCAACTTTGATTCTGATTTAGTTTTGCGTTATTTAGTGGCTCCGTGATAATGAATTTTGTGACGCGCTGTGTATTCAAAGGCTGTGTAAATACTTTGGGAAGTACTTCCTTTAGTTTTTTGGATTTTCTTTAAATAATTACCGATAAATGTTATTTTTTGAGATATTTTTTGTATCTACAAACTCGTTTCGAACGATTGCCTGCATGGTATTTAAAATTGGTTACAAAACATTAAAGTGTTTAAAGTAAAAATTATTTTTAAGTGATTATCTAAAAAACAAAAGAGAATGTTAGAAAGAGAAACTTAGTAATCAAAAAATCGTTTAACGATTGTTATGCAATAAATTACATGCGTTATTTCAGTATAGGATTGTGCCTCATTGAAGAGTGTTAAACAACTGCCTATTAGCCATTTGTTGTTCTTGTGTGGTAGCAATAATACATTTCCTGAATAGTTTCTAAAAGTTAAGTAATGAAAATGGCACCCCAAATAAAAATCTGGGGTTGAAATTGGTTTGAAAATCGTACCGGGCAAAAATTTACAAATAAAGCGTGGACATCTCGAAAATGTTAACAAAAAATGAGACGATTGGTACAGACAGGCTCCATTTCATGATAAAGTGGTAGCTTTGTTAGAAGAACTTTTAATCCCAAACATTAACTGTTACAAACGGCTATAAATACCGACAATATCTGCAAATGAGATTGCAAATGGCGGCTCGTCAAGGTTGGCAGGTGAAACAGCGTTTACTCTCAGAAAATAAATCAAAAAAGGTTCCAAATGTGGAACGGATTTAACAATTATCGATGTCTCCAGTTGCCACAAGCCAGTTAAATAAATTGTTATAATGAAAATGTACAATTATCTGTACAAACTAAACAACCAGGCCCGTATTTGTCACATATGTAATTAGATCTGCCTCAATCTATGCCGCAACATCACAATTCTTCCCTTCAGAACAAACGCAGATACCTCTAAGTATTACACAATATCAACCTCAAAATTACACCACAAACAATGGCAAACAGTCAAAAATAAAAAGTGCATAAGAAGTAGTCCGGAAAACCTGCATTTCATAGAAACCTCTCGCTGAAAATGAAATATTGCACCTACCGTAAAAAAACAAGACAAATCTTTTAGAGTAGTACTAGTATGTTATATTCACTCCACAACAGACATAACCAAACTTAAAAATTACGTAGATCACGGATACACTTTTAACAAATAGCGAATATAAGGCAACGAGTCACAAAGAAACCACTTCCATTATTCTTTGTGAACCTAAAAATTAGCCAAAATAATAAAGATGTCTATACAGTCGAATTTTTACTTAATGCTAAAGTGGAACCACCAAACACAAGAAGAGAAATACCGCAGTGCATACGATGTCAAAGATACGGTAACAGCAAAAACGTTTGAGTACACCAACACAGATGCTTAAAATGTGCCCAAAAACATGCAACTGCTGATTGCCCTAGAAAAACCAGATATGACCTATTCAAATGTTTGCTCTGCAGTGGAAGCCACCCTGCCAACTGTAAGGGGTGTGCAATAAATTACCACACGCTATATATCCAGCTTTGAGGAAATAAGGGGAACCACCAATAAACCAACGACTACATCACCAACAACCAACAATGCTCAAGCACAAAAAATAATTAGCCAGAAAACCAAGTTATCACAAATATGGCACTATCAAATGACATATAACAATTAAAAACCATGATGAAAGGGCTCAAGGAACAGATCAGCACTATGCTAAATATTTTCAAATTTAAAATATCGAATGTCAACGACTTACAGCAACACAGACAAGAACTACATTCTTTTATTGTCAATCAAAAGATTGACGTAAGTAATACTAATTTCCTAAACGAACTTCAAACAAAAAGGTTTTATAAAAATACAAAATTATTAAATATACCATACAACGCATCCAGACGGAAATGCTCATGAAGGAACAGCAATAATTATAAGAAATAATATCAAACATTACCAAACAACACATCAAGAAGAATACAACCAAGCCACTAACGTAGTAGTTGAAGATTGGGCCACACCGATAACTGTTTCAGTTTTATATACACTCCATAAAAGAAACTCATTTGAAAAATTTGTCAACACATTCGGCTATTAATTTTTCTGTGGTGGGGACTATAACTCCAAACACCAGCTATGAGGTTCCAGACTTAATAGTACATGAACTACAAGCGGTAATTCTTAGTAATAACCTAAGTATAGTTTCCATAACAGAACCAACATATTAGCCCACAGATCTTGCAAAAACGCCTGATGTCAGGCCCGTAGGTAGAATTTTCTTTCAGGGGATTATTACAAAAAAAATTCTTTTATGTAATTATGTTTATGTTTATTGTTCTTGTTAAAAAAACCAAAACCGAGAAACCATAACCGAGAAACCACAACCGAGAAAACCAAAGCCGCGAATGTAAACTACCGAGAATAACAAATACCGAAAATGCATCCATGCATTATAATTTAATAATTATTTAATTAAATAACATGAGAATATTAACACTCACACGGCATAGCTTGTTCTGTTAAAGTTAGTCCCTCTCTCAGTCATCACGTTAACTATTGGAGTCTGGCCCTCTTAGATCTATCAAACTAACTAACTTATAACCTAACTTCCGCTGCATAGCGTGTCCTATACTCCGTTGGCCTTTCTCTTTTTCTCCCGGTCTATGTATTTTCCTCGGTCTCTGTTAGATCTATCAAATATACTAACTTATAACCTAACCTCCATTGCATTGCGTGTTCTGTTAGAATTAATATCTCTCTCTCTCTCTCAGTCGCCACGTTAACTATTGGAGTCTGTCTCTTTTAGATCTATCAAAGTTACTAACTTTTAATTATTACTTCATGCATTCTCGGTATTGGTTATTCTCGGTAGTTTCCATTCTCGACTTTGGTTTTCTCGGTTATGGTTTCTCGGTTATGGTTTCTCCGTTGTGGTTTCTCGGTTATGGTTTCTCGATTATGTTTTCTCGATTGTGGTTTGTCAGATATGTTTTCTCGGTTGTGGTTGCTCGGTTTTGGTTTATCGGTTTTGGTTTCTCGGTAGTTGTTTTTTGTCGGTGTTGTCTTTCTCGGTGATAACCGGATACGAATGTAATCGTGTGTTTGCCTACAGCGACCATATTGGTTTGGATTTTCTAGTAGTAACGTTCAGGTTAGATTACATATTAGTCTAGGCTAGATGGAGAAAGTACTTAACTAAATTATATTAGAGGTTAGGTGTATAAGTTAGGTTGAAGAATTGATTAAGGTGTAGCTACCCTCCCCCCATCTAGATAACTGTTTTATAGATTGTAGATATCTAATAGATAGCACATTAAATCTAAAAATATCTCTGAAAACAGATGAGGAAATAGAACGAGTAGTAGAGCATTTTGACAACACCGTACAACAAGCAACCTGGGACTTCCCACTTCCCCAATGTCAAATACATCTCGTCCAAGTCATGCTCTAACAGGAAACAAGAAAAAGATGATTTGCAAGAGAAGACAATGACAATTAACAAGATCACCGGAAATAAAAGCACAACTAAATAGAGCACAAAAAGGACTGAAAGAATTAATAACAGCGGGACAAAAGTTTACAAGAGTACCTGCAGTACCTACAGCTGACTGCAACAGAAAATACTGACTATTGATTGTAGAAGGCAACCAAAATGCAGATTAAGAGACCCATCTACTCAATACCACCTTAGAACCTATTAGAACAGATTCTGGGGAAAGGACTAAAAGTACAAAAGAAAAAGCAAATGCATTTGCATATCACCTAAAGAATCCTTCCAGATGGAAAGAAAGCTTCTGGTTACTATTTGATTACTGGTGAGAATTTACAAGAGCTCCCAGGAAAAGGATTCCAATTCCTAATTCATTTTTTCAACTCTATCATGAATATAAGTAGGCCACTTTCCCGCTCAATGGAAACTAGCAGAAATAACACTTATATTAAAACTAGGAAAAGAACCAGTAAGTGTAAAACTTCACCAACTCACTAGTCTATTGCCAGTGGTCTCGAAAGTCTTTAAAAAGTTGTTACTGACTAAGTTATCACTTGTCCTTAATAATAAGGCGTTAATGTTAACCAATGCATCAATTCGGCTTTATGAATTAAGACTCAACAATATAGCAAGTTCATAGAATTGTAAACCAAATTAATAAAGACTTTGAAAATAAAAGATATTTTTTAGATATTGGCCAGACATTTGACAAAGTGTGGCACAAGGGCCTCTTATACAAGCTTAAATATACGCTGTCAGTAAATTACGAGTACTTCACGATCTTCAAGTCTTACATCAGCAACAGATACTTTTGGGTAAAATATGAAAATGAACAAGTAGCATACAACCGATCCATGCTGGTGTATCACAAGGAAGTGCTTTAGAGCCTATTCTAAATTCCCGCCTTAGATTTGAAATCGCTTAGGCGGAGGCGGCAAAAGACGGTCCCCGCCTTACGGTAGGTAGGAACGAAAATCTGACAGCGGAATTTTTGCCAGCGCAGCACTCCAACCGGAAAGCTTTTTGCCGACACTCTTGAGGGGCGGGGGCTAGGGGTAATTTCGGGTTTTTACTACGAGTGGATCATCTATTAGTTTTTCCGTATCTTCGCTCTAGGGAGCTCTGTCCGTTTCTGAGAGGTCAAACGACGGGCAATCTCTAAATGTTTCCTCTCAGAAATGCCATTTTCCATAAGAAAAGAGTTACAACCGAAAAACTAGAAATTTTTATTTTGTGAACCCACTTCTGGATGTCTTGAACGACGCCTCACCCCACCCTGCGATCGTTTCTCCATGTTCGTTTGGATAAAATAGAAAAACTTCGGCCTCACGGTACTCGCTGATTTCGGGTCGGTCCCCGTTTTGGTCGTTCGAGGTTTGGTATGCGGGACGCGGATGAGGTACGAAAATCACTTTCGTTATTATAAACAATGGATATTTATTTATTTCAGATTGTTCTTGTGCAGTGTAAAAGTAAATTTAGTATTATAAGACTTATTTTGCAAAATGTTTTCATTAATTTTTACCTTACCGGTCCGCGAACGAAAAAGGTTGGGAGCCGCTGCTCTAGGGTATCCCTTAAAAATCCATTTTCTAACTGACCCCGAAAAATTTTTTTATTTTGTTCCTTTTCGCTTAAAAAGCATCTGTGCAAAATCTCGATACGTTAAATTTTGACTATGGCACAAGACCCTCGAAATCTTTTTCGTTTTTTTTCCAGATGAAGATCTAATGAAGTGGAAGCGACTTTGTTAGTACCGCGCTACTCGATTAACGTCGGCGTCGTGGCACCCCTAGGACGCGTCCTGCAAGGGGCTGAAACCTGATTCTAGCCGGTCAAAACTCCAAAAGCCGTTGTTAAAACCAAAGGTATTCTAAGAGATGGTATTATAGTAGAAAGCTTAGTGAACTTGTAACTACCTGTCGTTTATCGTTACGGCAAATAATAAGCATAAAAAAATCCGACAATTCCGGTAAACTGCAGGTCAGTGTCAACCCTTCCGAAGACGCCAATCTGTGTAGATGTATTTGTAGTTTGTTCGTTAACGTGAAAGTGTTTTTTGTGAAACTGTTTTGTTTATTGATTTCCATACTTTGTAAAAACAGAATTGAAGTGATAAAAATTCTTATAAAAAGGTAATCTTTACTTTCCAAATAATAAATTTTTTATTTTGTGATTTATAATTTAAAAATCTTGCAAGCTCTGGCGTTGGTATTTTTAATATGTTGTTGCCATAGTATAAAAAATAACATATTTAAAAATCAACATGCATAATGTTGCAGAAACTGAAATAAAATCGAAATGAAAAGGGATAGTTATTAAACGATTAGCAATATAATTTTTGCACGTTATTTTATTTAGATATTAAAGAAGCATTTTAAGTTGTGTAATATTTCTTAAAATAAAAAAGAATTCGTGTAAATGCTATTTATTTTACGTATTTACCTTATTTTTCAATAACATAATTATGTAAATAACTTTTTCTTGGAAAAAGTATAAAGGTATCAAACTGATCCAGTTCTAGTGGCTAAAAAGATTTGTTTTTTATTTCTTTTTTGATTATTTTATTATTTTTATACTATTCCAGTCATTTGCTTTAGTTAAGCCTATAAAATAATTTTGACCAGCTAGAATCAGTTTCCAGCCCTGTGTGGGACGTTTACCAATGCAGCGTCTTACGCTTGTCACAGTCGGGTTAGTTCATTAGCAGACATATCACCAGACATAAACCAGGCAAAGGTTCTCAGACTAAAAAATACTCTATGACGACACATGAGATAATGCTTGCGTAGGAGAAGGTAAACATTCCTACCCGAGTAGAGTTGTGTTGTGACTCAGCTAAAAAATGTTTATGCCGAATATGATGTTTCATGTTTATGGATCAACTAAATTTGACAGACAGAGAAAAGAAAGGTTTTACAACGATAAGTGTCTTCGTAGTACTATTGTTTGTAAAGCATTGGTTTACTGCATGTAATATTATAAGCGACCCTCGAAACGACTTCCAGTTTTTAACAAAACTAAAAATGTACGAGAAAACTGATAAATATGTATCCGATGTAGCTTTAAACAAATTTACTGTACACTTATGGTACATGACTGACGAAGTGGCTGGATTAATAGATGAACATGTACACCCTTCAGTAAAAAGCAAAATGGTGGAAAACATTTTGCCAAAGGATGGCAGTAGCAGCTCAGCCTCATCGTGTACTCTTAAGCGTTCCGGAATACAACGCCTGGTAGTAGAACCGAAGGATATTATTGGTTGGCTTACAAAAGATTTGAGTGATTTGATAACCCCTAAAACTGTAAAACTCTTTGAAAGATGTGGAACAAGTTAAATCTGAAGCAAACTTACAGAATCTATTAATTGTAGCCCAGGCATCACGATCATAAAGTTCAACTTACACCAAAGCTGCTCTATCGAAGAGGGTATTATAAGTTTGCTTAAGATTTCATAGTTTACAAAATGTTCTACCGTGGTTTTTGTATATCGTACAACGCGAAGGTCCGTAAAAATTATATACCGAAAAATGTTCAAACCGATTGTGGCAGGGTGATCGAGGTAAACTTATTTACAAAAAACTAGTTTTTTTTAAGGAAATAAATAAAAATATTTCAGAAAGAGTTCATACAAATTTTAAAAATCTGTATTATAAGAGACACCTTAGTCAGCTCGTTTCGTTAGGGTCACTCTGTATGGGCGAAGAAGAAGAAAAAATACTTTTTTTTGATAAAAAAGGTATTCATTTACTCTAGATAATTAACTAGAATCAATCGTGATTTTTCCAAGCTTTCAACCATTCTACAAAGAAAAAAAGAGTGCATTATTTCAATAGGACAGGCTTAGAATCTTTACCACAAGGGAAAGGAAGTGCGACAATAGTGATGATGCAAAGGTATTGTGGTAAGGTTTCCCGGAAGCACGGAACAAGTGTCTCCGGAGACGAGTACTCTCAGGATGATCTTACCCTAACAGTTGCAAAATTGCAGCAGTCAATCCATAGCAACGAAGTTCTATTTTAGACCTAACTGCAAATTTCATTGTGGTCTCATAATTTTATATTAAGCTTAAATACGAGGGTTAAAATGTGTTACGGTTTATGAAATTAGTTTGGACTTTAAATCCCGGATATTGGAATTTTCTTCATGTTACGCCCTTCCCAGCTGACTTTGAATAGCGAGCGGTTTTGGTGTTATTAAAAATGTTTAGAAATGTTCAAGAAAAAATATTTAGGGTTTAATATTTAATAACAAATCAACTAAAAAGTTCTTTTAAGGGTTTGTGGTTTTTTATATTAAAAACACTGTCGTTCAAAGCTCAATATTACAAAAGTTTCCTTTAAGCCTTTAAGTGCTACGAAAGTCAGGAATTAATACTAGGGCTTTGTTCAACTACACATTAATAGGTAATCTCACTATTTATAATGCATTTCTCATTCCCTACATTTGCAATGCCCTTTTGGTACAACAACGACCTAAACATAGAACAGGGAATGTATGCGGAACGGTTCCCCTTGTATTAATATATAACACATGTCCCACAAATTATAGTTTAATGGAAGTAATGGAACGGAGGTTCTGGGAGAAGACAATATTCACTATAATTTCCACTTATTACGGAATTCCCCGTTTATTCAATTCTGAAGCTCTACTTAGTTTATCTGCTCCTGCTCGTCTAATTTCATCTGAAGTGAGGCTTACAAAATCCCTTTGTACCAGCACGTACAGCTTTTTTATCAACTCAGTTTCGCTTACACTGCTATTGTGATTTCGAATGGAAATATAAATTCTATTTACAACAAAAATCCAATCTTCTACATGAAATTTGGAAAGAACACAAAAAACATCTTCTTACGGCGGCGGCGCTAATTACATAAACTAGATTTTGAATTAAGTCTAAACCTACATTGTTATGGTGCATTTCCTTTGGTTAAAACCACGTAATCTCCGTGAAAAAACAATGCAAGCAACTTCACTGTGTGGGAAATTAATTAGAGAAACGGACAAAGACAAACATGAGATAACAATGGCATGAAGTAAGGTCTTAGAGCGTTGAAGAGGTCGTTAATGCTTGCTACTGGCTTTTTCTGACGTCAAGGGAAATGTATATACTTGCTATCCGTTATTTGAGCTCGGAAACCCGAAGCCCTGGTTAAATTTTACCCTGGATTATCAAATTTCAAATCAGGGTTTTATTTTAAATTATTATAAAAGCTCGAAGGCATACATACTAATAAGTGTAAGTGGAGCGGTAGATTTCATACATTCGAAAACCTAAAATTGATTAAACGTATTATGGTTTTACTTGAGGGAATATATTAAATAGTATCTTTTGGAAATGTAATGTGTACATTTAATGGTGTATAAAAAACCATTGGCAGGAAAAGTTAATTATTTTCAGAAAGTAAAGTTTCCTCTAAGTAACGCTGAACCATGTTCGGGTATAATTTCATTTTACGTTCTTCTAATAAAAAACCGAACTTCTTCAAAAGTCTAGTAGCTTTACAAACTGAGGGTGTGGGTAAGGTGCTTTTTTAGTTGAAATAAGATAAAAGTACTCGAAGAAAAGAGAATTAAAATTAGTGAAGCGCATAGACCAATTTTGAAAAAAAATCTAGAACATCTCAATTACATTGACAAGAAAGGTCTGTCAACATAAAACTCGATTTTTCTTAAATATATATTTTTTTAATATTAATTGTGGGGAAACGATTTAAGAAAACGACTATAATAATAAAACAAACTTTTATAATTAATGAATGTTAGAATTTTTTTAAAGGTTTTTCCCCAGTTCAATTTCACTTAATCTTTAACCTAAAATTTTCCTTTTTAAAAGGTTTTTCTCCAGCGTGTGTCATATTTTTGTCATTCCAGATATGGAAGCGTTTGTGGGCACACTCTTTCATTGGTTATTCCTTATTTGGTAATGTTTCTGTTCAGGCTACCTCATTGATGAATTCAGCTTTATATCTGTTTTCTAGAAAATTTTGATAAGATCATCACCTTTGCTCCTTGCATATACCTAGAGTGAGTGTTTTATTCCAGTTTTAGGAAATTTTGATGATTTTCCTCTTTATGAGTTTATTAGTGGATAAAGTACAATTAAATTCCTGGTGATCAGTTTTTCACAGTGGAGATTGGTTGTATCGCAGGAATCCAATTTGTTGGTCTTTTAAACTTTGCTGCAAGGAATACCTATCAACACAATTATTTCAAGAGGTGATAATCCACCCATTGTCTATTCTTTTAAAGCCGATGAAAACATCTTTTCCGGCTCCTTCTACTTCTTCCGGCTTCTTCTTTTACCCCCTTCTTTCTTATCACCCTGGCTTTAGCAGCGTTCTCCTACTTTATTATACCGTCCAAGACGTTGAGTATTATTGGCCATTAGCTAAGCTGCTTTCGGACCCGCAACTAAAAGTAATAAAGTAGTACCAGCAATCAACAACAACAGAAAGAAGACTAAACCACAACATTTTCCAATACAGAAATACCATCTATAACTGCATCTATAAATCTTTTCTTTCTTCCAGTTCTAGGTTATGTAAAAGGAATAACTTCATTATTCAATTGTAGTTAAGTATAATAAAAAGGTGCTGTTGCCGCTTGTAAACGAATTACCCTCTTCTAAGTTTTTTTTTCTAATATTCATTTTAGCTAAGATATGTGATTAATTTATTGTTTTTGATGTAAAATTATTGTAAGCAAGTACTGTAATAAGACTCATTGATTTTGTCAGATAACGTTAGGGGTGATTTGATCTATAATTGCTTTTGTTTTATGGTAAATATTGAGTGTGGTGTAAATCCCCATTGCTATTCATATTTGGGGTTTCTTTTTAAAATAAATTACTTTCTATTTCTTTTGTATCTGTGTCTTTTATTCCTACCAACGCTTGTGCTGAGTTCAAACATCGGCTGCTATCTTAGAGCAGACGTTTTCAGGACCCAAAGATTTAGTCAGATTAAGGCTAATGTTTTGTGTAATAAATTTTTAATATAGCTGGGACTTCTTTTAACACCGCGAACTAGCCGGTCAGGCAGTTCCCGTTATAAACGCACAGAAATTAACGTTTTGGGTTTCTATAGCCTACCTTTTTATTTTCACTTTAATGACAACTTGATATAGTATAGTATAGTATAAGTATAGTTTATTGCTCTTTCAATAGAACTGTCTTTGCATTTTTAAAGTCAAATGTGTTGGAAAGTATTAATGATAGCTGTATACAAGTACAATAGTACCTACACAGTCTGTTTGATTTAAAATCCTACGCTTTGCAGCAACTTTGTTCTCGGTCATAAATGGTATAAACAACACAGTATTAAATGACATAAATTTCTCTATGTTCTGGATCAGAACATTTTGTGTTTGTAGAAATCGCCGTGAAAGTAATGACGTCGTCGACCTTTTTTAAATTACATGGTATATATTTTTTACTGAATGTGATATTGTATTCTCTTTTCAACCATAATAATATTTCATTCTCTTACATAAGAAGATATTTAAGAAAAACATTGAAAAAGGATTTACGTCTAATTGCCTTTGAATTTTGGTTACTCCGATTAATAAAACAAAATTATCCAGCAAGCTCAGATGAAATAAAGAAACTTTAGTTATTCTGATGTTTCACATCTGTCAACAATTTTTCCAGTCTACTAAATGCGCTCCTACTACGAATAACTCTTTCAAGATACCGCTGTCAGTAAAGTTGCAAACTATAGCTGCGCTATTTTTGCTACACTCAACATAAACGTCATGCATAGCTACTTTCTTGTTAAAATTATATATTTTAAATTTAGAAATAGAAATACCTTGCTCACCTCATAATACTGCTTAAAGTGTAGATTATCTGGTAACGGGTTTAATAGACATTCACTTTATTTAAGCATTCTAGAATTTTGCACGGGGTTATGTGGTCATGGGGTTATACTCGCGAAGTTTTTGCAAGTGTAACTCTGTCATGATGGGAAACGTTTTAAGAGATCCAATCGCCCGAACTAGTAAATGTCGGGAAGTAAGAATATTGTCTTAGCTAGCTTTCTGATTTTATGTAAATGTTTTGAATCTATTTTGTGAATACAGAATCTCTAATAAAATCATTCTAATTTTATTTTATTGATTTCAGGAAACGTTTGAATTTTCTCATTTTTTTTAATTACCTATTATAATTAATGGCAAGGCTGATTTTCGATTTAAAGATGTCAATGTATTTGTCGTGAGTAGTATCTAAATATTAAGTGTCTAAAAGACGTTGCTACATAACATAATTGAGTTATTTACAAATTGTGATTTTGGAAATTTTGGGAAGACCTAGGATACTAACATAATTAAAGTACTAGCAAATAAATGTTTCTCTCATTAATTTGGTTCATTAGATTGATTTGAGTGAGGTCACTGCACTCCAGATTTAAAAATAAAAATGGTATAAAATCTAAGCCTTAGAAATTGATTAAAGTAGTGCAACCGAGTTTCAGTCGCTTATCTTGAACATCTTGGAAACTATGGCTTGGATAATGATTCCGTTGACACCTGGTAAGTGTCACCACAAATGAAGAAGGGGCCAGATGTGTTGTATTGAGTTAAGTACGAATTTATTCTAAGATATACAGAACACAAAATAAAACGCAAAACATATCATTACTGATGCCTTTTCATTAGACACTGATTCGTTTTTGATAATGTTAATGGATTTTGTTTAAATTAGTGGTACCATTTACTACGCTATTTACAGCCTTGGTAGTGTATTGTCTAGCGTGCTGGACTTTACCCATGCGGCTCAGATTCGACTCATGGTGCCGGCAGATCTGGTTAAGATTTTCTGCAGTTTTTTCTTATGGGATTTGCGCTGTTCCATCTGTATGTCGGTTGCAGCCGCACGTTGGGCCCACATAATAATAATAATCGCCCCCTCCTTCCCACACAAACTTCAAAAGTGGTGGTACGATTCTATAACCAAAAGACTCGTGTATAAAAATGTCCTCATGCATAATTTATTGTTATTTGCAATCAGTATTTTAAAATTTTCTATTAGTCTGCCTTTGCCTGAAAAATACACTATTCTACTTCTTGTGATTCTAAATTATATAATCTATTTTGTGAGATACGTAACAAAAAAAAAAACAGAAAATGGCGTGACTGATTGATACGATAAAGGTGGTGGCAGAATACTACGGCTCCAGTTAACTTTTGACGTGCTGTTGCAAAGAATATCGTCACAATTACTGACCTACGGTTAACATGCGATATGGCAACACAATGGCTTTTCACAATAGCCAAGCTTCGACGTTAAACCAGAAGTAATGGCTAATTCTGGTGGTGTTGAAGTCGTTCGCCAGTTCAGTGTAGGATGGAGCGCATCTTCAACATACAGCCAAATTTTACCTCTTGTTATAACTTAAGAATATGCGCTGTGAACATGGGTTAAGTTCGAACCTGATCCTCATGTGTAACGTTTGAGTTAATGTAATTTTTGGCAAATGAAAGTCCCCTTAGAGTAAAAGATTTTCCCATGGTAGGTGGAAAAAAAACATGAATAATAGTATTCGGTACTAATATGCGTCACGAAGAATATTCTAATTCAATATCTCATTTTACTAAGATAAAATATATTCAAACTCATAGCTGATACAATTCCGTTGAAATGCTAATGAAAAATAAAATTTAATTGATTTGTCGTGCTATATGGATAAAATCCATCTCCTGATTATTGTAAAAAATTAAACATTAGGTGCAGAGGGTAGTGGGGAGTCGTGTTCAGTTTCAGTCCAAGACGTGTTAGGGCACAATAAAGAAAGCATAATAAAAGACTCAAGACGTTTACAATTTTAACTATATTTTAATTATTATCATTCCAATCAGTAAGTTGTCCATTCAATGTAATTTCTTTTATTCCCTTTTGTTATTTTAGATTTATTCATTTTATCTAATTTTTATCTCGTGTAAATAAATAATATTAATCCAAATTACCATCTTTAATAATTATATGCTACTCAAGAATATGGAAGCTCACAGTCTGGATTTATTGATATAATCGAGATAAAAAACTTTTAAGAATAAAGCAGCGACGAGTGGCACCCAAAACATTTGTTGAATCCTTCCTTATAGTGTAATTGGAACAAAGACGACGAAGTGCAAGATGGAAGTGAAAGACGCAGTAATGAAAGGGAAGACTAAAGATATGTATGTCGAGTTGATTTACGAAGACGTGAAGACGCTAAAAGAGCAAAAGTCAGACATGGAGAAGAGAAAGACGAATTAAAATAAAGATGCCAGATAAAGAAAATCAAGTGGAGAGAATCAACGATGTTATAATTGTGGTGGAACGGAACATTTATCGTCAAGCTGTTGGTCAAAAATTATAAGGGTTTCAGCGTTTCGAAAGCAATTGTTCATATTTTGTTTAAGTATCACGCAAATGCAACAAACAAAGAAAGAAAGAAACATAAAGGATAATAAAAAGATGGTAAGGAAAGCAAACGGTGAATCTAATCAAGGAATATTCTATGACACGGAAAGCCATATGAACCTCATCAAAGAAGAATCGTACTTTTCCAAGAGTGCGAATCAAAATTGAAAAATGTGTGTTCCAAACTTCATACAATGCATACTCGTTTTTGGAGATATAGGGATCAATTACAATCCACAAGTAAACAATATAAATACAGAAAAAACTGCAGAAAAGAAGTGGAGAAGAGATGCAAGAAGAAAATCCTAAAACCTACAAATTGAGACGCAGCCCTGCTACTGGCTGTAAAGTTGGTAGCCTTGCTACTATCAAAAGAATTCAAAATAAGAAAAGAATATGAGCGACGATTTGAAGAAGCCGATCTTATCATTTGTGTCGGATGGCCAGCAAGATAGCCAAATCATTAGAAGTAAAGTGATTACTGATGGAAAATGGATGGAAATTGGGTACCTACGGTTGGTCAGTAGTGGTACGGTCTTGTTCAGTGCTTCGTGTTAATAGTCGCAAAACGTTAACAATTTTAACTGAGGGTCTCATAACAAAAGGGCGTAACTAGAGATTTTAGGAAATTGGGATTATTGCATGGTTATATCAAAGGTAGTATCCCTCATGTCCTACCAAAAGGGAGTAAGTCAATTCAGACTCTTTAATGGCGTAAACGGGTATTGGCTTTACTGTAACATATTGCAACTAAGGCGTATGAAGATACACCTTTATGTTATGTTACTGGACCTTTTAACTATGTTATTACGCTACACATGAAATGTAATTCAAGTCAAGCAAGCTGCCAATAAAACTGCTTCGTGTTGTTGAGATTTATAAGTTCATTGCCGATAAATATGAGTATATTTTCTGATAATTGTCTTGGACAAACTAGAAATGCTATTCTAGCAATTATACTTTACTATACATTGTTTAAAAGCAGTCAATTGAGTAAAACTTTCTTGAAGCAGGATACATTCATATCAAGTTCGATTCAATACATGTAACAATAGAAGCTGCATTCAAACGTGCCAAAGTAATTGTACCTAATGGTTGGGACGTTGGGACGACGTTATATCTTTAGCCAAGAAAAAAACGGATGCTTATGTCGTGCATTAATTGTCATACAAGAATTTTAAAAGCTTTAAGGAATTTAAAGAAAAGATGATGCCTAATTTGGAGACACCCTAAATTAAAAAAAGTACGTTGTTTAAAATTTACCAAAGCAGCACCCGATACTTTATTTTTTCCATTTTGCGTCTATAATAAAGCTATTAAAGCACCCAAAACACAGCGTTTATAGCTCAACTTTTTCAATGTTGGTAGTATTGAAAAAATGAAAAATAAAGAAAATTGCCAAAACATTACTCAGAAAATTTTAATTTTCAAATGTAACATCAATGTTTCTATCACCACAAAATTTCCTAAATTTTAAAATTGCGTAAAACCTAGAAAAGAACAGCATAAAAACTAATTTCATAAGTCATTATTGCACTCCCCAAGCAGCATTATTAGTCATTGCTACGTACCAGCAAGTACCAGTGGAACTATTAAGTTTTTGCCACTAGTCACTAGCACGTAATTGATACGGTTTTATTACGTGTCTCGAACCAAAATGGGGAACAATTTTTATGTAGCAGATACGTTGCAGTAACCTTTTTGGAACTTGTCCAGTTTGCTACAATCATAATACCACTTTGAAGTTGCAACGACTTTAAAGTAATTAAATACTAAGTGGCAATACCGTTCCACATACTTTACTGCATAGTTACAATAAATAATAGTAGAAACAACTACATGATTATTATAATATTCCGAACTAAAGTAATTAAACCTATAAAGTCATAAATTAAGTTGTAGTTACGTAGCAACTACTCAATCAAAGTTCTGATATCAGTTGCGTAGCTCACTGCTACTTAGATGCTGCTTGGTGCATAAATCTCGTGCAATAAATCTTGATTTATGAAACTGTTCTTTAATATACTATTATAAAACCAAGTATTGGGAGAATGTTATAAAGAGATTGACATGCAGAACAAACTGGGACAACCAAGAAAGAAACATAATGATAAAAATGTTAGTGTTTCACAGCTTTATAATAAATTGCAGAACATCACCAAAGTTAAATATGACAATTTCATAGAATTATACAGAACTGAGGTTATATCTCTGTTGAACCATAAATTCTACAGACTGCTAAAAAAAAATTAAGAAAATACTGTACGTCGTTATATTTCATGTTTTTCTACTTAATTTTTTAGATCAGTTATACTTTATTTTTCTAAAAAAATTTCTAAGATAAATGTTTATGTTTGTTCTACTTACGAACTGGCAAATAAACATTTTGGTTCATACATCCCATGTTTATGTCGTCAAAAAGACATAACTACAAAAACAGAAAAGTCGATTGACCAGACCAAAAACAGAATAATTCACAATAAAATAGAAATTAGTTTATAAATTGAGGCGTGTGTATATGAAATTTCAATGAAATGCTGAATTTTGAATCGTTTTTTACTCTTCCTGTACAATTGAAGTTTTCGTACTTACGCCCTTTTGTTATGAAACCCTCGAATTATTATAATTATCATTTCAATCAGCTTGTTCATTTATACTTTTCGTTTATGCCTTTTTTCGTTATTTGAAATTTACTTTTTTTTTATTATTTATATTTCGTGTAAATAAATAATGTGAATCTAAACTACCATCTTTAATTACATACTACTACATTGTGTTACCGTATAATGTTTTCTAGTGTGCATAATATAGAACAGGGTACCTGTTGCTTGTTTTATATTATGCACCCTGACGCAGACCTAAAAGAAATAGGTTGAAGTAAATATTATAATAACTAAAACTAAAAACTAAAATGAAGTTTTTCGGTGTATTACCAACGATTAACAATTACATCTATTTTCAAATTTGTTGATTGCCTAATAATTAGTTAGTAGATAAAGTACTCAAGGAATTTATACAGTTGAATCAAGCAATTCAATTTCTTGCACCAAAACAAAACCAGAAACGTTCTTAGGTATTTCCACTTAGACGAGCAAGAGGACTGGTGGATTTAAATTAAAATTAAATCTACCATAACGAAACGTTATTTATATATTCAGTGCAGTAATTTGCAATTGCATTATATGCAACACGGTATAATCCCTTTTGCATCACTTATGTCTGTTCGCATAAGACGTTTCTGTTAAATGGTTCTTCTCTAAGTAATAGAAGCACAATATACTATACTGATTTCGAGCAATTTCCATCTCGAGAGGCAAGCAACGTAATTTAATAAAGAGCTCTTACAAAATCCAACCAAATTTACGTTTCGCTGTTTAAACTTCGCTACCTTTATAATCGTATCATTTAAAATAACGTGTATTAATTATTTTCTAAAATCGAGTAACGAACTATAAAGACTGTAATTGCAGCAACTATCTAAACAGAGAAGATACATAAATCAAGAGAAACATCGAAATAGAAAATATTAACTGTGGTAAGTTTCATAAACAACCTGGGCATGGGTATTTCCATCAGGTTTCTCGGCTTTAGACTTGTGAGGTCGAGACGAAGATGGATGAGGACGTCTCTTTAAGCCAACAATATGGACAGTTGAATTGAATGCGTCAGCCTGCTCTGACACAGAGAGAAACAAGGCTCATTCAGTTTTAGATTGAAATAAATCCAGCTCAAATAGAAATGAACATGGATTCAAGGTATTGTTATTTTCTAGACGCTTTATTTTCCTTTTTCGCAAAAGGAATAACAATAAGGGGTTAAAATCTAGTTAAAACAATAAACAGAACGATTTTTATTCTTTATTTGTCCGCCATTTCTTGATGGTTTCATCAATGGCGGCTCCTTCCATATTTTTACTTTGATATAGAAAGTATAGTTCATGAAATTATAGTCAAAAACAAAAGTTTGTAACATGTCTTAGACCTGTATTTTCTTGACCACAGTGCTAATAAATTCATTTGTTTCAACCAATTAAATCTTATCACACCTAGAATACCATCCAGGTAGGTCTATAATATCAAATATCCGGTCCGATTTACGACCATCATAAACCATTTTAGTCTGTCCTCTCCCCTACAATGTCCCTATTTAATAAACAAACGGCGATATAGTACAATGCGGAATGGTATTACAAGGACTCTAAACTTACGCAATGATATATTTACCATATTTCAACTCTATTTCGAAAATGACTATTTGTGGGCAATTAAACGAAACGTTCTTTAAAGTTTATCACCATTTAAAGATTTAAGGCTCTTCAGACTACATCATGGGGATCAGCATGGTTCGGTATATTAAACCGTGTGCATGGAATTCGTCTCGCATTTCATATGCAGATCCGAATTTTGAACTTATCTGACTAATTATTAAATCTATGAGGATTGTCCTTTGTCTCGGCGATTGTTTTCGATTGGTTATTGTTCAAAATTGAAAAATAAGATTTTGATACCAGTTTCAAGAGGTAGTATTTCTAGAACCAATTAAATTAAAGTATTGAATATACACGGTTAGGCAGAATGGCGTATCCATTTTTATGCAGTCGTAATCTTTCATGGTTAAACTTTAATTTAAAAATCAAACAAAAGGTTCTTGAGGAAACACGACGATTTTATTTCTTGAATATTACGTCAGTGAAATGATCTCCACCTCGCTGCTGGCACTCTTGAAGTCTAGCACGAAAGTTTTGCATTACTCGGGATTGATTTAATCTCAATCCAAATATTATGTTTGAGTTGTTCCAAAGTTTGCGGTTAACAAACATTTTTGTCTTTAGGTAACCCCATAAAAAATATCACAAACTGACAGATCTGGTCACCAAGCCGACCAGTTGAAATCCATAGATTTCGAAATGACACGACCAGGAACCACTCTTCACAGAATTACCATAGATTCCCTAGCAGCATGGAAGTGGATTCGTCCTGCTAAAACCGTATTCTTCGAATACCTGCATCAACATTTTCGAAGTTGTTGTTGAAGTTTGAAGTTTTGCAACGTATGTTGATAATGTTTCTGATGTAGCAGTTACAGTCAAGTCATTTTCTTTAAAGAAGAATGGGCCAAAAATTCCAAAGGCGGATATTGAACACCACACAGTAATTCCTGATGATTTTTCGTCCTGATAGGTGAAAATGAATTTCACCTCACGTTAGCAAGCAATCAGTGATATCCGGGTTTTCGACAAATATCCTTTCAAAACGCCAGCAAAAATCAAGGCATATTCGAATTTTTTAAGACAAAAGTGTTTGTACGACTTGATGTTTGTAGGGATGGAAATGTAAGTCTTTAAGATTGTGGCGAAAACTTCGGTTAGAAATATTGAGTGCTAATGCTTGCCGTTTAGCCGATCGCTTAGGACTTTGTAGCACAGCTGCTTACCCTTTCAGCATTTGCAGGTGTGGTGCAGAACGAGCTCTTCCTTTTGGTTTTTCTCTGAAGGCTGAAGCAGTACTGCGAAACTTGTGTACCCACTTTCAAATTGTTGAAAACTTAAATTGCCATTTATCACGAACGCATGGCGACTTGAATTTATATCTTATTAGCAGCGAGGTGGAGGTCATTTGATTGATGTAATATTCCAAAAATAAAATTGCCGTGTTTCATCAAGAACCTTTTGTTTGATTTTTAAATTAACCTCCAAGACTATATAAAATGGAAATGTCATTTTGTCTAACCCTGTAATAATACAGGGTTAGACGAGGTATTATTACAGGGAGTATTATTACAGGGAGTATTATTACGGTTAAATGAGCTATGAGGGCATAAGCCCTCATAGCTCATTTAACCGTTCACTGTTCTAAATCAATACTCAATCATCATAACAAGCAATGCCAGTATTTGGTAGTTGTTTTGATTTGTTTAAATTCTGTTTATTTAACATCTAATATTCCCACAGGTCAGCAAACTTTTGGTAAAAAAATTGTTAGATTATTAGCTAAACAACAGAATTAAGTTGCGCTGTCAATTCTTCAGTATTTTTGAATAACTTCTCATTAAAAAATTAAGCCACTGGCTGCAGATGGAGTGACTGTCGCCCTTACTGATGAAGAGTCCAGTCAACGTTACGTGACCCATGTGGTGTTACACGGCACTACTGCTAAGAATGCAGTCAGGCTGTTTCAGACGACTGATTCCTACACACGGACACCAGACCATATACAACATCTTAAGAAACCGCTTTGTTTTTGTAATGCACGTATAGGCACATAATGTGTGATGACTAAAATTTGAGACTGTGTTTGAATGCATATGAGAACTAGAATAATGTTTTGATTTTAATAAATTTTATTACGTTATAGTAGGTACTACATTTTAATCAATTTGAATGATAAAAGTTAATACATTTTTCAAGAACGGTGAACATTATCCGGTTTTTTTGGTCGCACGCACCACCATTCTCTGTACGAGGTTCACGCTTATTTTCTTTAGCAATACAAAATTATATTTTTAAGATTCTTCTTATTTTGAGCTTCCCAACATTTTTCACGTAGAATACCTTTTAGAATAGATCCGAAGTCCTCAATAGGTCACACTTCTGGGGACACACGGAGGAATTATCTTCCTTGGCCACTTGGCTAAACAATATTTGGCTGATAAGCTACAACTGACAATTACTGATTTCGCAAATGTGATGAGGCCAGATCAGGGCCCACCTTGGCAGGCTTTGTTGCTCAGATCTATTAAACACTTTGATCTACTTTCTATATTTCATCCGGCATTTACTCTTAAGGGTCCTGACAATATGAGACTGGCTGCACTTGAATTGTTTCGCTAACTTTGTGGTTCTATTCCACATTTTCTATTCAACTGTTTTTCCAAACGACGAATGTTGGATTTTATCATCTTCAGCGCTTTTCGGCCATTAAACATTTGCCATTGTTTAATGTATCGATATATTGTCTATTTTGGTACACTTTCTTCCATAAAATGATCTGCAACCAACTTTTTTCTTTTTTCAGTATGATCATCACAATAGGCATCTACTCTCGAAATGAGACTGGTATGAACCATAATGCAAGAATTTTCTTAACAATTGTTATAAGTAAACCAAGCTTTACGTGCGTGCAGAGCGTATGGCAGTAGGTAATAAATGTAATCAAGTTTTTAATCATTAATTATATCCTTGGTAGTTTAATGTCTAGCGTGCTGGACTTTCACCTATGCGGGCCTATTATTATATGGGGAGGTATTTCTAACGAGGACCTAGAAATCATTGAAAAGAATCGAAAAACTGCACCAAGGAACATTTGTTCCGTTCATTGGAGAGAATTTTCATCTAATGCATGATAATTCTCGGCAGATGTGTCACGAAGTACTATTGGTTTTATAATGATCTAAGACAGTAAGGCTAATATGATGCTTTTTTTTTATTATTTTATTCTATGCATTTACAGTAAAAAAATAATAAAATAGCATCATATTAACCTTGTTGTTCTAAATCATTATGAAATTAATAGTACCTAGAAGCAGTTAATATCCCAAGATCATCAGGGCCAGTTCATAGCCTAGACCATAGTCTTATACAGCACATCCGGTTCTACATAAAAAACGAGTTTAAGTACTTACGCTATAACGTTTATTTAGTGGGCTTTATTGGTAAAGGAGATTTGTTTTTAGAACTGTTTTATTTCAAAAAACAAGTAGTGCAAAATTTGAAATAAATGATTCATTACTTCATATTCATAAATAAATCGCTATATGTGTAAATAGAGCAGTTATTTAGAAAGAGACTTGATCCTGGCGCCACCTAGTGCAGGATAGAGGGATTAGAGTGTATGCGTTTGGCAGAGTGCATCATTTGACTTTCTTCTTAAAGGTCATATCGACCTTCTCTTTGTTTAGATGTCTCTAGGATGTGAGATGCAATGTTGGAATTTGTTTAAACTTTTTTTCTGAGTGTGATAAGTAAAAATTGATTTCTGGTGTTCATTTATTTCCTTGTAATCAATTGTAGTGAACACAGGATTCTAATATTGTAAGTTTATTCTTCTTGTTCTATTAAAAAAACCTTTGAGGTTACTAATTATATCTTTGGTTTTTTAGCTGTGTTTTTTTGGAGGCCTTTGTTTTCGGATTTTTAATGAGATTTACCTGAATTTATCAATGAATGTTGGGGATCAATTTTTAAAGAAGAGATCCATTTTGGAAAGATATTTTTGATGGAAAAGACTTTTGAGACCCTTTCTAACATCTTTTAAAGAAAATCTTGCAATTTAATAGAACAATATTTCTCTTGTTAAATCTGGACCATTATTCAGGAAGTTAATTACAGAAGAAAACTCTCCACATAGTTTTGTTTTCACCGGTGAAATGGCCGCTTGAATGGAATGGCGATCTTCCAATTTCTATATTTGGTGAAACAAGAAATTTATGGGCATAATTGGTGTATTAAATTCACTACTGGTCTTTTGGGTTGGGAATTAAGTAAAACTTTCTACGATTTAAATTATCCACCTACCAGATGACTTCAGATCGATGCTTTACTACAAGTTGGCTGCTTTCTGATCATTTACACCTATCTGGACTTCGATTATCTTTTACCTGCAGTTTTGCAAGCATTGGGTTACAGGTATGTTTTTTTAGCTAATTTATTTGCTTACTTGATTTTTTGTAACTGATAGGAATAATTTGGTACCAAATTCTTTAGGGTATGTCACATGTATTTTTTAGGAACATACCTGTACGGTGTCAGTAATGTTAATATTTGGTAAATCAAAGTTATTTGCTAATCTCTAAATCCTTTTCAACTATTATTTATTGTTATTGTAAAAATATTTCTTTAATAGCCTATTTATTTAATTGAATTCTGATAGTATGTAGATGGGTTTGCTCATAACTTCATGAGAATAATAGCTTAAGCTTTTGGTTATCCTCAAGTATCTTATAATTATTACTGCACTTGTTGACCAGCCAATTTTTGGTATCATTTTTGGTATCATTGTTATGTCACGGTGGGATATCTTAGCTTCCCATATTTTGTTTATAAATTTGGAAAGTTTTATTTATACCGGGGTGAATTTATAGGGGAAACATTTTTGCTGGTTGCATATTTTTTGTGTACCTTTTGTCTGGATGCACATGTACTGTATTTTATTTTAGTGGTATTTTTTTGTATTTGGTATCGGCAATTTCTAGGTACTTGAAACTGTTTGATAAATTGTGTTGCTTTATCATGCAATTTGTTAAATAATTGTATATTGATACATTTGTCACACTTGCATGATATTGTTGTTGCAAATTATTTTGCGTATCTTGTTTGATTGTCTATTGTGAGACATTGTTTGTCTCTTATTTATTATACACATATTATCACTTTAATTATACTATATTTACTTATATATTTGTTATTATATGCACTTGTTTAAATTGCGTTTGCTTTTATTTCAATCATATGTGTTTACCCTGTGTTTGTCAACACATACACTCAATTTGGGCTTTGTCATTTTTGGTAGGGCTCAATGGCGCCACAACTTTCATCTCGTCACTTGCGATTGTTCAGAAAATTCGTGTATAAGAACTAAAGTTTGCAAAATAAGAACCACGCCCTTAAGCTCTTCCGAGTTGCAACTGACACTAAAAAAAAAGGGTTTGTTACAACGCCTGTGCCTACGCGATTAGATTTATTTTCAGCGATCCCAAAAGGGCAGGGAAACATAATTTCAGAGTAAAATATAGTAACTAGAACAAGCTGCATCTAGAAATGCAGGAAAAGCCATTTAAAGGAAAAGTTAAATGCCATTTAAAATTCGACCTTTCGGTGGCACGGGTTAATGTTGACCAAAATATCTGGCATTTGGGAAAATTGTGTTTTTCCACATTTTATAAAAGATTTTTGGGTGTACTCAACGTAATTCAAACTTTGCCAAAATAACGGACACCCTACTCAACACTCTGATTTATAATTTAGAAATTTCTGAAGATGTTATTTTGAAAACACAAAGGTAATCGGTTGCACCTATGTGAAAATTCTAGCTACTGTGCTTTAAAATATTACAAATCATTGAGCGTCGTCTGTTAATTAAACATTTTGAAACAATTTTTAATGTGAAGTTTTATCAACTTAGTAATGCCTAATCTTAAGGAGTAAGCTACGACTGAAGATTATGCCCGTTTGGGAGTGTTGTTTGTAGCTAAGTCTTAAGTTCTAGTCGAATCTTTGCGATGAGGAAAGTTGTGTCCTGAAGTTGTTTTGGAAGCTAGAAACACTGCCAGATCCTTTGTACAGCCAAGGCTTGGACGACTTGTAACGGTAACCAACTGCCATAAATGTACATCACTGCGACGAAGAAATTGCAGCCGATAAAACGTAATCGCAGAGTAGTATGGTGTGAGAAGGATTATGGCATGTTGTTGAGGTGCACTTAGACATACGGAACAGATTGGAATATCTGAAACCGAATCTTCTTGTAAACATATAACCATGCCAGTGGGTGTCGAGATGTTTTCCGCATATGGGATAGGTATATTTATACTAATACTAAATACTGTTTATCAACCTTTTTAGCCCTTTATAAAACAGTATCTTCCGTACCCTACTTGATATTGGATGTAAATTACCAAAGACGTATTAGTGTAAGTAGATACAACCCACATAGAGATATTTATGGAATAATATCACGCACTAACCTCTGGATATTTTACTGAAAATTCAATCTCTGCCACATCCTGCGTGTGTACATCTTGTTAGTTTGTTGCATTTTATTCCATCTTATCTACTATACCGCCCTGATGATCACTATAAGTGTAAAGCACGTGTAGATGGATGAAACTCAGTTTTCTTTCTGCATAATTTTTGTGTATTCTTCTAATCAATTCTATATGCGCGATAAGAATAATAAATTAATAGTAATAATTACTACTATCCATTACTTGGAGAACCAGGCCCCTGAAGCTATGAAGCTTGTGCAGGAGGGAGGGGCGATTATTATTATTACGTAAACACATTGCGCGGTTGAATCAAATTTGCAGATGGTATAAAAAACCCACATTTGTGTTATAGATAAGGAAAACTGCAGAAGACTTTAACCAGATCTGCCGGAACCGGAATTCGATCTCGGGCCGCCTGGGTGAAAGACTAGCACGCTATCCGCTACGCTACCAAGGCTATATTATATGAATATCCCTTTTTTATTCTAAACTACACTATTCCAAAAATGTAAATGCATGGTCTACTCTGAATCACATTGAAAATGAATTAATTATTATTAATGGATTACTTAGTATGTAAACATATTCAAGAATGCGTACCGCAATAAAAACATGTTCCTCCTCGATATTGTAGCTGCAGCAAAACTATGCCTATTAATCTCTGAAAACATTATAGTTTTTTTAAACACAAATGATATCAATTGAAACTCAAAAAGTCAAACAGAATTGTGATTGTCATATTCGGATGCCATCTTGTTGTTATTTCAAAATCTTTTTAATTATAATTCATCTTAAAAACCACGTGCTCCAGGCTCTTCCAGTATCGTCTTACATTTGTGTCATCAAACTAGGCTAATCTATTTAAAACTAAAAACCTTACAAATTGATTTAATAATTAAGAGAATACATTAAGGCTATCCACTTCAATGTCATCTATACCAATTCCAATTCTGAGCCATAGCTGAAGGTTCCTATTACACCAACGGAATTTGAAAACAAATTTTCATACTTATTCTTCCAAGAAAATTGCACCCCATATTTTACTTCTGTAGAGTCTGAACAAATTTAAAAGTAACAAATGGCAACTTTATCGCTGAAAATGTTTTATCACGTTTAAATTTACGAACATGTGCTGAACATTCCTTGAGAATGTACTTCACTCTTAAGTGATATTTCTCCTGCCAACCGAAAATTCTTTTAGTTTTAGATTTCTCTTTAATCATCGTATAATTTTAGCTCAGAAATTAAAGACATAATTTCCTGGCCAGCGACATGAGTTAAATATCGATGGATAATATATAGGACGTGGAAAAGCTGTTCGCTTTTGATGATGCACAGAGATGTTTAAATTGTAAAAAGCATGATTGCAACGGAATATCTGAAAGAATTTAACACTTTGTAAGGCATTTAAGAATCAAACGGAAACTTTTCATTCTAAAATAACACAAGGGGTGCGTATCATAAAATGTGGAAGAACAAAGGAGTCTGAATTTGACGCCCAATTTGTGCCCTATTTCGAGAACAAACAGTTTATTACTGATTCTTCTACTTTCCTTTTCCTTTTAGTATACAAACGAAAAAAAAAAGGAAAATAAGGGGACGATAAATGAAGTGGAATTCTTTGTTAAAGAATTTACAATTATTTTTTGTTTGAAGGGAGATAAATGAGACATGAATTTATGTTACCAGAAAATTTGTAAATATTTGTAATAGAATTTTCCAATTTATAAAAGAAATCGCTTGTTTACATGGTATAAAGATTCTGCAGGAAACAACAAAACATAAAAAAACAATTTTTACATATTCTCTATTACCTAAAGTTTACAAAAAGATTTTTATGGCATTAAAAAACTTATAGTCGACTATTTTGGGTTTCCTTTCTAAACCTACACTAAACTAAACTGAAAAGGGGTGCTCAATAGTAAAATTTTCTCGCTGGTGTTTTTCTCTTATCGTACAACAATAGTGGAGAGTCTCATAAGCTGCATCCGTCATATGTTTTGTGGAGCGTTATATTACGCTAAACTAAACAAAGCGTAAAAGTATTGACTAAGTTCGCCTATTGTTTACGCTTTGAGGAGAGCTCTGGAGTAAAATCAGGAATGCGGACAGAACTATCTCTTTGGTCAGCTCGTCTCCTGCCTTAATAATATTCGCTTATAAATTGCGGCATAAACAGAGAAACGCGATGATATCTGGGTCAGGGTTGTTTGTTTTGATACGTAAAATGTAGACGCACGCACATTTTGGCAACACTTGACAGTATTTAGTATGCTCTTTCAAAAGTGAAACCTCAACCCTTTCCAGAAATTACGAAGTGCTTAATTTTATGAGACAACTTGAAATAGAATTCGCAGCTTCTTTTGTTTCTAAGACTTGATTACTTTATACTTAATGAGATCACATTTTTTTAAAGGAAGTGGCTTTGCCAACTAGGGTGCCAAAGTAAACCCTAAAAATATGTTGTGGCCTTTAAATATAATAGTAATATTTATTTATTCTATTTTGCATAATATTAAGTATGTAGAAATTGCAAGCAGCCCAGGACTGCTCTACCATATTCCCCAATTTATACCACTTTCTGAGGGGTTGTGGAGACCATCAACCAAGTGGCTGCCGGAGAACCTACGATTTTTGAAAATTTCTAATTTAAAATACTAAAGGTCTGCCTACTATTATTGTGTCTAACATATACTTATACATAGTGCGATGACCCCAATAATATAAAAATAATAATAAATAATACACATATATTCTTTTATTAATTCCCTCAACTAGCTCAGGTTTGTTCGGTGGAACACAAATTATTTGAATTTCGAGACTCTTATATTCTTTTATGCCTGGAAACAAGAATTGGCAGCGACATTAAATATAAAACATAAATTGTAAGCACTTATGCTTCTGCAAGCTGGACACCTGTAACTGTAATCTGACTTGGAAAGAGAAAAATGCTGTATGCTTGTATTAGCATCAATTAAACACATACGTTAATTGAAAAACACAAAACCTTTATTCAAAAACAAAAATTAAATCAGAAAAGAAAAGTCAATGAAAAAGAAATATAAATTTACAATTGTAATTAAGAATAAATCCTGTAGTTTGCTTAAACATTAAGAAAAGTCGTATTTATCTGACATAGGATTAAATACTGTTATTCGTTTGAACAAACCAACAAAAATAATTATTTATAAGTATCTAAATTGTTATCCAAAATAAATAAATCTTTATTAAAACAAATTTAAATTGTTTTCTTTAAATTGATAATGAAATGAATTCTTAAAAAGCATTTAATGAGTTAAAACAAATAGCTTTATACACCCTAAGATGAACTTTACAAATTAGTTTTATTTCTTTTAATAAACAAGAAACGGTTATTTTTTTAAACCAACCTTGTATGTTTAAATAGTTTCCTTTTTCAAAATATCAATCCAATTGGCAAGACTGCAGTATACCCAAACAGCTGATTGTTGTTTATAAAAATATAATCGATGCGTTGATCGATGAACACAAAATAATTCCCTTGTATTTAATTATAATAAACGAAGAAATACTTTCACTTTTAATTATATTTATAGCAAAATGCTAATTAACTCTTCAATAAACTTCAGGTAAAACACCTTATCTTTTATTTTCAATTATGTTTATTTCAACTGACACATGTCAACAACATGTGATTGCCCATATGACCTCAAATTTTTACCGATTTCAAACTGGAGTCAAAAGTGGTTTCTGCCTTGAATATTTTTTGACTAAACTTGTTTTAAAATGCAGCAGCTTATATAGGAAATATCAAAACAAATGGATTCCATGTCACTTTTTCCAAACAAAAACGAAACGAAGCGACGCTCATGACGTCATAATCCAAAACATGTGATCCGGATTAAAGCTAATCCCAGATCTGATGCTATAAGATTGTAGCTTTTAAAACACTGATTTAAAAACTATAAGACATGTATGGTCCCAAATTGAGTATTAAAGAAGGTACGGACGAAAAACACTTAACGATGACGATTTTCGTATAACATAAATTTACATACATAATTTAACAAATTAAGAGTTCATCTTTACAAATTAGCTAAATGGATACTCAAAGTGAGTGATACAACTGTTTTATACATAAAGATATCTTTACAATTTCATACAAACATGATTTTATTACAGTACAAACATCAATATACACCAAAGATGCTTACACCAACCACAGCTTGAAAATAACTTCTACGTTAATCAATTTGTGCATAAAATGTCCAGTGTACATTGCTTAAGGCACACATATAAAAACAATGACAATAAAAACCAGGATAAAGGCTATAAGAGTGCGTTTGCGCGAACCAAGAGAATTTCGATACCTCCATAATTTGTAATGACCAGAATCTTATTATATGAATTCAGAATTTAATTATGTTACATCAATCATAACAAGATTAATCTACTTAATCTATTTACAGGAAAATAACCGTGTAAACTTGAGCTGGCCTCAAAAAATGTCAAAGAATATGCTTAACGCTGCATGATCGTAACTGGAAATTTTAAATAAGAAAATAACTTTCCCTGGCAAGTGGGAACGTGACCTAAAGTGTAACTTAGGTTGCCTATACATGATTGTGATCAAACAGTCTATCTAAATCATATCCTTTTTATTTATAAATGTAATTTATTTATATTTGCATGTGATTATTTTTAAAGTAAGGTATATTTGCATGAAATCTATAACCATAAGTTATTACTTTAAACCTTGATGAATTTAACTAAAGTCCTAACTATGATCTTTACTGATTATGTGCCCAAGACATAACCTGCCCCTCATTTAATTTAAGAACCGATACGAAATATTCATTTTAACGTTTCCGAACATCATCAATGAAATTTTCAAAACGGTGCAACGATATCACCTCAATAGATACAAAATTATTTTCATCTCGAGGTCAGGGAAGCATAAATAATACACTGCAGTTATTATTTCATCACGTTTCAAATAGTCGATCGTCAAGATTCCGACTGCATTACATGATAAATACTTCTAGAATATAGCAAGACTAAATTGAATCGAAATGAAGTAGGTACTTTCTGACAATTAATTTCTGTAGTTTGAGCATTCGTAGCATCCAGCTGGTTGACAATTTTATGCAGAATTAAGTAGAACTATAAAATGTTTCCTATTCTACCGATGTGGAAGAAGTGTCACATAAAAAAGTAAAATAAAAGAGCAGAAAGAAAAGAAGTATTTTAAAACACTAATATAAGGTATTTCTTGGTTTCAATCTAGATTGCTGTTTAATTTTAAAAACAAAAATCTAGAATTTAGAATGGTACGGCTCAAAAATTAAATCACAGTTATACAGTTATTTGTTAGTGTTTCCTTCTGGCATAGCTGTACTTAGTAGACATATACATATCTATACAATATCCATCTAAGGTTTACATTTATTATACATATTATCATGATATTTGACATGCAATAGAAAGTATGCACCCCCAGGTAAAATTTTTCCAACATAAGCTCAAGGAGAAAAATAATTATTTTTAATAATCTTTTCATGAAGCCAAAGAAAAGGTTTAGATTTAATAAACATGTACTCTAAAACACACTAGGCAGCAAAAACATACATTTTTAAAGTTTATTTTGTTAGAATCTTCGTAATTTTTCATTATTCAGCTAACGATGTAAAATCGTGACCTAATTAGGTAATTAAAATAAAGGCCAAATTAAGGCAAGTTTTGACCTAAAACAAGGTGCATGGTAGTGATGATATATGCAAGTATTTGCTACCTTACCTGCTTTACTAATATAAAAAACAAATATGTTTCAAGTTAACGAGATAGTGATATCGTTAAATTTTCTTCTTTAGATAGATTATACAGTTCGTGGGTAATATTGCTGTTTTGTCAAGCAGTTTCTTAAGCACAGTTTTGAAACAAACTTTAATGTTTAGGTTGTTTTTTTTCAGAAGATATCATTGAAATAAAATGCAAGTTTATACGTTTTGCCATAGCAATTTAAAATTGGGTAATGTAGTTACTATTTTGATGTTATTGATATCTAAAAGCAAATAAATAATGTTTATTAGGATGTAAAGTTGGATTTTGTCAAGATAGGAAGATGTAATTATTTTTAGATAATTTTAGGTGATTAAGTTAAATTTAGTTATTTGATAGTTGTGTTGGAAATATGTTTTGGTTGACTTTTTTAGTGAGCTTATTTTTTGTCAATACAAGTGTCATATATCATTGGAAAGGTAATTTTTAGCTATCTATTTATTGTATTTGTTTAAAGAATAATTAATAGTTAGAAACAATTATGTGATTATGTTGTATTTAGTTTTAAAAATTCTTTTGTTTTCCACCAAAAATATCACTATATCCTTCTTTTATTTCAAAAACGGTATAAAAAGAGCGACCCATTTAATAACAAACTCTCTGTTATTTTATATCTTTCAAACAGTGCACATATGTTGAGAGAAAAATTTTAATATTTTAAGGTTATGTAGTGAATTCGATAATTTGTAAACATACCAATAACGTCAAAAATATTATATTTTGTTAAAATATCCAAGTGCTCAATAATCATCGGAGATCTTTAAATTTGACTATTTATTTTTAATAAAATTTAATTAATATAATAATCAGTGCTGTGAATTTATTTGTAGCATAATATTCAATTACGAGAAGAAAATTTTATTTGGATAACGGAACTTTTAACCTTCGTTATAATTTGGATGTTGGAAGGGAATTTAAAAACTTAATCATTAAATAGAAACCATATTTGAAGCAAGCAGCTGGATTTTAATTTAATTTATTTATTAATATACCTTTTATTTGGACATTATTTGAAAGAGAGGTAGGTGGTTGTTCTTTCACCATTTTAGTATTTAAACCATATTGTTGGTTTTGTTACAATTACAATTGGCGCCAAATATTGATTTGACTTAAAAATTTAAGGTATTTATTTAATTTTAATTAAAATTCAGTAATTAAGATTATGATGATGCCAGAAATATTACTCCTCCGATAAAAGGCATTATACAATCTTGGGATTGATTTTTCATTTGTTTATGGTATCCAAATTTCTTTTATATTTAAATTTTTTTAAATTTGTTGTTTGTGTTCAATGTTAAATAAATTTTTGTCATTTGAAATTTAAAGAGAATTTGGTTTACATTTTTTTGTGTGTTTCCTAGATCTATCTATATTTATTGAGTGCCCTATTTAAGCGACTCGCCTAAAAGTCTCAGTTTGATGGAGATTTTGATGCTTCACTATGCTTGTAATTAGCAGGAGCAAATTTATTTAAGAGTAAAAGTAGGTGGTGTATACTTTGTATATATCATCACTGTGCTAATACCGAAGTCTGTTGCTGTATAATTTGTTTGTACTCTCATATAAATCAATTTTATTGTTATCAATATCAATCATTTATAATTAATTGCTCTAAACCTGGAGACAATTATAGCAATATGTACATACATAGTTTTGCGTTCAATGTAATACCACAGCATATAAATATACAGCATGTTCACTCAAGTGCAAGCAAGTTGATAAGCTAACTCCGATGTCGCGCACACTGAAACACCACGATCAGCTAGTCGAGGCTTGCCGATAGTCATCTTCATTGCATGCGAGTATTAACGAGCATCGTATACCACCGCATAACTGTTAGCCGTAGCCCGCCAACAGCCCGAGAATACAACAACGTCACACACGGCGGCTTACAATATTTTCGAAAGTGCACCTACTGGTTATTATTATACTGTGGTAATTTATTATTATTTAATTTTTAGTTATTTTAAGTTATTTGTTACTTCATTTAAAATTGTAAAATATAAACCTAAAATGTATTTTATTTTTAATTGTGGTAACGCTACGTTACGCCTTCTGGGGTAGTTGACATGTATAATTACTATATCTACCATAGATTTTCCTTTATTATAATTGTTACTTTTTTAAAATTTTAAAATATATACAAACCTAATACTTATTTATTTTTCATTTGCATATTACTACTTATATAAACAAGTCCATGACAAACAGGGCATTATCAGCGAACATTATCATTTATACCGCCCGCTCAGCGTTACTTTTGCAAACGGCGCTAGGGTTACGTTCAAACAATTATTTATGTACCAAGGTAATGATGATGATAATGCCAGGAGGACGACGATGTTTCAGCCCAAGGAATCATCTAGTAACGCTCGTGGTGCATACAAGATTTTATTTGTCACGAGAATATATTCGAGCGCTTCGCCGATTGCAAAGTTAACGCTGAGAGGGCGTTATGGATGATAAGACTTATAGTGCAACAAAAAAGTAAACAATTACTTACCTTATTTAAAATGACATACCATGTAAATATGGTATTTATAAAGAGGTGTTGGATAAAATGTGTTTTCTTTATAAATTACGTTGGCGCTATGCCTTGCCTTCTGGCGTAGTTGACATGTAAGTTACTATATCGATCAGAGGTTTTCCTTTATTATAATTTTGCGATCAATGTAATATTATCTCGTTCACTCAAGTTATTTGTTACTTCTTTTAAAATTTTAAAATACAAACATAAAATGTATTTTTTTTAAATACGTTGACGCTACGCGACATATGTAACGTACAGTGTAAGGAAACTTCACTACAGAATTTCATGAAACTTGACATGGAGTAGGTGTAGGAGTAGTACTTCACACTAGCAACAAGAAATAGCTACTTCGTAGACCAGAAGATAAATCTCGGGGTAAAAATGGCGGGGCGTTCATTGATTTAAATATGAAAAAAATATACATGGCAACATATATAAGCAAATGAATATATTTTGCAATATAGGATAGTTCTTAACCTAACATCACATTTTAGTATACAGATACAATTATATAATGTATTAATTACAAGATACCTATGTTCATTATACTATATATTTTGGGGGGAATTTCTTTTTATATTTTATATCCAGCAATCTTTGCCCAGCATTTTTCTTTTGTTTTTTGAGGTGGATGTTTCCTATTGCTAGAGTGAAGTATTACTCCTGCACCTACTCTATGCCAAGCTTCATGAAATTCTGCAGGGAAGTTTCTACACACACCGCTTCTTCGCGTCTAGAGATTGACAAAAGTACCCAAAAACCTTGCAAGAAGCGGTGTAAGGAAACCCCCTGATAGAATTTTATGAAACGTTGCATGGTGTAGCTGCAGATGCAGTACTTCACTTCCGGCAACAAGAAGCGGTCACTTTCTAGACCAGAAGAGAATTTCGGAGTAAAGATTGCGGGGTGATTTTTAACAAAAAATGAAAGTAGACGAATTAATATGCGTCGGGACTCGTATTACTTTTAAGTTGTTTGTTATTTCTTTTAAAGTTGAAAATAACCTAAAATATTTTTTTTCTTTAAGTTGTTTGCAATACACCAATTACCATAAAAAAGGACAATAATCCTTATTACATATATTTCTTAAAAATATAAGAATTAATAAAATAAATTACTCTAGGTAACAACAAAGAATATGTGATTAAGACAAAACGCCAGGGGATTCGTTCATTGAGAAATATGACCGATATTGAATTTATTAGCTAGACAGACGACTTGTTTCCGGTCTGTTTGAGCTTAAGAGATTCAATTCGATTTTGAAACTATTTATTGAGTTTTATTCTCTTGAAGGATAAGCCACCCCTTGTACTATAAGAATTGCACGTCAATTTTCAAGTGTGGTCATGGTTGAGTTTGTTCCAACTGTAAGTATTTTATTTTTTAGAATTGTTTTGTCACTGTGATTTCAGTGGCGTATCATAAGAAGATTTTGCTTTATTTCTCTTTCCGAAAGCAAGTTAATTTATTATGGTGATTAAGGATGATGCTATAGGTCTCCTATTGTTAACTCAGCCAAAAAAACTTTTTTTGATAATTATTCAACAGTTTTTGTTTCGTTTTCTTCTATTCAACCACTAATGTAATTCCTTAATCGTATCTCGAAAACGTAGTTCTTTTAATTTTGCTTTCGTGGTAACTTAAATTTGGTCGATTTTGTAGATGAGATAAGAGATGGGTTTTTTCTTTTTCCGGCTTCGTTTTTGTTAGTGTGGAATATCGTTTTTGAAATTTTCGGTTTTAGAAAATATAATCGCGTTATTTCCGGCTTTATTAGGTTTATTTCAGTTTTTCCGGTTTACGACTGTAATTGACGTTTTTGATTGATAATTTTTGGCCCAAGAATTAGAAGTTAGTCGGAGCTTGTCGTTAGAGGAAAAACATTTCGTATTACAAGTAATTTTTGCACTAGGTTTAAGATCTTGAGAATTTTTCCCCTTAAATTTGATTAGGGCTATACTCTTTTGTTCGTGCTGTTTAAATTACGAATTATTAGTTATTATTAATGTAGAAATGAATTTAAATAGGAGTTTGTTTATTGAAAATCTGATGGATATCCAAAACCCCCATTTAATGTACAAAGACTTCGACTGTTGTTAATTACTTGTTAATTTAGTACTCGTGCATGTTAACATTAATATCTTGTTCGTATGGAAAAATTGTCATTCCGTTGGTAATCACCTTAGGGGCACAGATGGTAGCTTATCTGCCCGGAAACCAGGGTTTCTGGGTCGTAGGTCCTGGATTCGATTGCCAGCCGTGTTGATAATTTTTCTATATGGATTTTATACAGAAAATATGATGTTAATTAATTACTTATTGGCGTATCTAGTCAAAATGTATTTAATATTTTGCAAATTAATAGTGTCAATATGTATTGCATGTAAAATATAAATTTGGAAAACTTTATTAGACTTCTTGTTTTACTTATTCATATTGTTTGTTTATTGAGTTATTTAATTGTTTGTTTCTCACAAGTGTTTGTTGTTATATTATTTATCTTCGTTATCTTTGTTATCTTATTATTAAACTTTATTACTTTGTTGATTATTTACGGCAAGTTAATTTGAAGTATTACATGGTATTTATCAGTATCTATGTGTGAAGCCGTTAGAAGCCTTTTTGTTTTGCGGTTGGACCAGTGGCGCTTTTATACTTTTTGGAGATAGCGAAACAACTTGGAGTTTTCTGATTGTTTACAAACCCTACAACATTACTTCTATCTTATTTGTAATGTAACAAGGTTTAACACGAAGCTTAAAGATTTTCGCAACCGCAGTCAATGGACAAATGGTTTTTGGTTGGAATTGAGCCATAGTTAGAGCAATACAAAAACTTTAGGTTTCAACCACAATTCTATGGAGTTGTTATACATAGAAGAACACCGTTCAAGAGAATATTAACAATGTAGATCTAACCTATATGATAAAACGAAAAAGTAACTACATAAAGTATTCTACAAACAAGAAATGAAAGTAGATTACAGTAACGGCGTTTTCTTCAGTAATGTAAGAAAGGTTCACCTCTGGTGCGGACCATATATTAAGTTACTATACTCTTCAACCTCTTTTCACGTTGAAGAAGAATCTCTATGTACCGTTTGTTACGGACGTAACAGGTCTTAACATTTTAACATTCCTAACGGTCTATCACTTCCTAAAAACTAACAGCGAAGCTTCCTGTTACTATTCTAACCCGAAAATTCAACTAAAACGATTATGCTTATAGTGGCTACCTTGTGAGAGTTGTTTTCGTGTACAATCCCGGTTATAAGCTACTCCTAGTATGCTTCTGATTCGGTTTTTAATAATGTACGAGAATTTAACGAAATGAACTAGTAAGTAATTTATAAAGCAACTAAGTAATTAAAACAACGTGTTTAAGTTTCAGCTAAAAAGATTATTAAAATAAGTGTTGCCTCATTTGAAGAATGACAGCATGAGAGCGTTTTTCAAAATAACTATCGAAATAATCATCATAGAAACTCTAATATTCGTACGTACGATTTCTGTAAAAAAAGTAGTTTTAAATTAAATCTTGCAACCGAGTAACGTTGAATTATATCCAAATCAAATATAATAACAAAGTTTGTATATTTTATACATAACCTAAAAGTTTAAGAAAAAACTTTCTAATTAAAGATCAAAATGATTGTAGTATACACTACAGCCTTGGTAGTGTAATGTCTGGCGTGCCGGACTTTCACCAAAGCGGCCCGAGATCGACTCCCGCCGCTGGCAGATCTGGTTAAGGTTTTCTGCAGCTTTCCTTAGCTGTAACACAAATGTGGGATTTGCGCTGTTCCATCTGTAAGTCGGCTGCAGCCGCACATTGGGCCTACATAATAATAATAACCGCCTCCTCCCTCCCGCACAAGCTTATAGCTTCTGGGGCCTTGGTTTAGGTTATGGGTTGTAGTAATTATTATTATTATTATTAACAGTAGTTTGTAGATAAAGGGTGTAGTCTCCTGATGTTAGTGTCTTGAATCTTTTGATAAACACTTGATGTTATACATGCTGCTCCAACTGTTTTTAAAGAAGTAGTAGATAAAACCCTAAACATCCAGAGAAAGCCTTAAAATGAGAGCAACGAGGAAGCAATTAATTAAAAGGTATCACCTTAAACAACGGCGGACCGAGATAGATGGTATCGGCTTCAATAATAGATGTTCGGAGAGGTAAAAATTGGCTCTTGTGTTTTAGGTAGAGTTTTCCTACAAGTCAAGGAATTGATAAAAATAAACTTAATAGGATTAGTTTTAGTTATAATACCTGGAAACGAAGCAATTAAATTAACAAGAAATATTTAAGCTTCCATCCACTTAAGAACCTCAAAGAAGGAAATTATATTTTAAACTTCACAAGTGCACATTACTACAAGTTCTAAGAGAAATCAAAGTCAAACTGGTAAAAGAAAAAATGATATTTTGATAAGCAGAATTTTCCAATAAAAAATATGGAATAGACAATAAAAATGTCTAGTCTAAATCATGAGCAAATTAGGAGTGACAAGGTTAGATAATAACACAATAAGGAAAAGCCTTTGAAGAACAATTTTTTAGGTTAAATAGTGAGGTGAAATCGAACTGAGGAGGTGCCAAGAAAAATGTAATACATTGTTAATACTTTTTCCGGATGTTGGTGGAAATCATATCTGCTTCAGTAAGTGTATCTAAAACAATATTCAGACCGAACTATCAATTCTGACTATAAAGCAAGATACTAAATTGGCAACATCAATGTCTGGAATTAGTTTGTCGAATGTGTGTATAATAGAGCAAAGGCTTTATCAGATATCTATTATTGAGTAACTCAATCTATTCTACGCGAGTATAAAACCTATTGTATCTTGGATGTCGTCTTCACAGACGAAGATTGTTATCTTATTATAGCAAAAATTTTGAAATCGCTTAATAGTCATTACAGCTAAATGCATACTTATGTATTAAATTAATATTAATACCGAATAACCTTATATAATACTAAACGACGTTCTTAACTTCTTAATTCCCCCTTTTAATACCTTTAAATATTTCAACTTAATAAATATTCAGAATAATATAATATAGCAAAAATGTGTAACTCCGTAATACTTAAACAGATTCAGAACTCGTAAAATAAATTCGTAACTCTACAATACGCTTATAACTAAATGTGGTCTAAATAGGCAAATTCTGTTTATTTTCATAAACGTATGATGAAACTAACTACCCCTGTGATTTAAGTTTAAATTGCCTTGCAGACGCGAATACCGAATATAACCATTAATTTAGTTTAATTGTTACTTCAAGTTTAGAGGATAAGTTGTTGCAGCAGTGCAAATTAAGCATTCCTGGTGGACTGGTGCTTTGTAATTGAAACTTGTCATCAAATCAGATTAAGTGTTGAATTATGTAGATTCTAATTGCATTATTTATAATAAATATTATCATCATTATTTTGTTGTCTTAATTAGCGTAAAAATACTCTTTTCTATTTACGTGTCTAAATAAAGCTATTAGGACACGTATCGCGTGTATAAAAACAATTTATATGAAGATACCGGAAACAGTAACATTTTATTTTTTAAAGTTGACACTGTTGAACAGCGAAATTTGTAATTTGAAAAACAAATGCATAATTTGAATTTTCAGTGTTGCCAACTGTCAAAGTACTCAACAAAGTTTTCTAACGAATTTTATTTAAAACTAATTTTTAAACTAACTTAATTAAATGGTTAAAATATAATGCAAATAGAAAAAAATAGTACAAAGTATTCGTTTCATAAGATGTTTTAATGCACTCACGGGTCGTTTTTTAAACTTCGATGCGTGCGCTAAAAACGTGTCTTATGAAACTAGTACATTATTATTATTATACTATTGTTCGTTTACCATTTATTTTTGAAAATGTTAGCAAAGAGAATTAATTTGTTAGCATATTACGGCATACGGCACACAAAGAAACTGTTAGAGGTGATGGTGGTGATATGAAGTATTAGTTTGTTCCTACTCTTTAGAAGATACAGTGTCCTATTACCTATGTTTTTATTTTAAAATCACCTTGTATATTGATAAAAATGCTATTGGGTTATCCTTTAGAAGACCCTGTATATTATAAAATTCAATTTTCAATATTTGCAACGCCATCTAGGTTTAGTATTATTGACTGCAAAGTTATCATTTTTGTTTGTTTGAGATAAGTGCATTTTTATTGTATTTTTCTCTTCTTTTTAAGTAAATTTCACACTTCATTTAATTTAATTTAACACTTCATTTACTAATAATCAATTTTTAGATTCACTTTAGCTGTCCGTTTTCGCCAATCAATAATAAATCTCTTGTTGTGCGACATGACGCCTGAATTCAACCAATTGAAAGGCAGCTTATTGCTCACGAGACCCATGCTTGTTGTTCGTTTAAAACAACATTTGAAACCTTAGAAACTTGTGAATACTTCAGCGAAGTCAACACATAAATTTTAGGTTAAGGTTAATTTTCATTATGTTTATTAATAATTTACATTAAATTATATTTTGAATGCAGATTCATATAAAAGAATTTATCACCCCGGCTGGAAATCGAATCCAGGACCTTCCACTGTCTAGATGGTATCTCTACCAACTATTTTATTTTATAAACAACTTTGTACGTTTGCTAAAATATTTAATATCTTATACGGAAAATTTGTCGCCATGCTGATTCCACACTGGAAGGTCCTGGGTTCGATTCCCAGCCGGGGCGATACATTTTTATTTTGGAAAAGTTTAGCAAAGAAAATTAATTTGTTAAAATAGTTACGGCAAACGGCATACGGCACACAAAGAAACTGATAGAGCTGATGGTGGTGATACGTAGTATTATTTTGTTCTTACTCCTTATAAGATACAGTGTCCTTTTAAAACTTGAAATTTATGTTAAGATGATACATTCACTTTTACCTAGGTATGTTTTGTAAGCTGTTGCAAGATATGCAATATACACCACGCTATACATTTTAAAATAATCATTTCAAACCTTTGCATTTACTGTATATTTAGGCAACAACAATACATAAAATATCCTAGTGCGATAGATGTGTATCCTCTTTCATTTCACTTATGGATACCACTAATTGAGTTTATTAAAAATACAAACGTAATTGAAAATAATATTTATTGTAAAATAAAAGACACAAAGTGTGTTTTTTATAATAATCCACGCTGTTCGTGGTAAAATGCATTCGTACTTGCAAGAACCAACCAACTTAATTTAATGCTTTTACTTGCTTATATTGTTTAATATAGAGTATATTGCATTTTAGTTTTAATTAACAGCACTGTACTGTATATAATTCATATATAACCTTAGTAGAAAATACAGGTTATAACCACATTTAAAGGCACTCGAGGGGAGTTTTTCTGAATTTATAGAAAATTCAATGTAAGTTACTTTAGTTATGCAGTTTTTACCTTAACATAGACTATGGAATAAAAAAAAGATCGGAATTGAAACCGAAACTGTATTGGTAGGATATTTAGTAACTGCAAGAGTCGTACCAAGAATTTCGTACTTAGAATTCTCACAATTATTTATAAATATGTTTAAACCCGTATGAAGGACGAAACTTCACTTGAACAAATTACTACGAGTACACTCCCAACATCGAGCATTTAGTTCGGGACTGAGTAGTTAGTTTACTTTATTTAATATAATATTTAATTAATAATTCTACGAGGATTTGTATCAAAGAAATTTATTAGAAAGTAAACTGAAATTAGACAATATAAAATTTTATTCAAGTTCACTTAACTCCTTAACGCGCTCCTTAACTCACTTAACGCCCACTTATATGAAGTCATGCCCACAAGACATGCCTGTTGCATTCTGTTGGCTCATTCTTTATCCAGCCATATATGGACCGAGTCTATAAAAAAGGCAAATATATTGACAAACAAATTTACCACGCTGACCAGATCACTTTAGTCCATACTGAGTCCAACCATGTAAGTAGTTTTTGGGTGGAACTCACAGAGGACGAGTCTATAATGGGGAAAACATACTGACAAATACACTCTGGATTTTAATATACAGAACTATGTATAGAATTTTAAACCTTTAAAATTAAACACAGTTTTTGAAGTTTCGACAATTTCATTAAATCCATGGCATAAAATAATAACACATAGCTCATATCATTGCCTAATATCGACCGAAGGAAAACGAGTAAAAGAAAAGAAACGCTGTACAAATCGATCCACAAACAATGCAGGTAAAATGATACAGAAATATCACACTATGGCAACAGTTTTCAATTTAACAACATGTTTGCTTCGATTTCGTTGTGAGTTGATACTAGTGAGGTTTAATTTCACATTGTAAAGTCTTGTGCGATATTCGTCGGCGATCTCAGTCTGTAAGTATAGAAGAAAAGAAAAGCTGGAAATACTATGAATCGACAGCGGTTTCCCGCTGTAAACAAGGTAACTTGGCTACCAAAATACATATTGGCGCGAGTTAAATAAAAATAAATAATTCGGAGACACCGTTTAAATATTGCGTTAGTGTAGTAATACTTGTCATAGTTATTATAGACATCAATCTAAAATTAGAAAATGGACTAACTTGCTAAAGTTTAGCAGCATGTTGTTGGATAGTGAGTATCCAAAATATAAAATTTTAAAATTAGATTTAATAGAAATTCTTTTCCAGGTCCTTAAAATACGTTAAATATCAACAAACTGATCTATAAACTAGGTACTTTGTATGTTCGCTAAATATCTAATTCATATGGAAAATTTGTCACTCTACTGATAGTCGCCCTAAGTAGCTCAGAGGTAGAGATATTGCCCAGATAGCGGAAGATGCTGGGTTCGATGTTTAGCCGAGCTGATATACTTTTCTCTATTAATTTGAATTATAAATGTAATTTAATGTAGAACATTATTTCACAAAATAAAAAATTTACTTTTATCTAAAAAACATAACTATTATTATTTTGTATGAAAAAGTATGTAAAACGAATTCCATTACTGTTACTGAATTGTTATTTATAACTTACTGGTTCAAATATATTACTAAAAATTATTTAATTATCTTCCTCAAAACAATATTCGACGAACAAAAAGTTCGTCTCTGAATTCGTGAAGCTGTCTGTCTGTCTGGCGGTCTGTCGCCTTTTTCCCTGTTGACTTTTTTGAATTTTTCTTATAGTACATCGAATTCTAAGAAACTTTTGGTTGAAACATTTTTTTTTATCTCTTCGGGAAAGTGGTCAAAATGACCACCGAAAATTTCGGGAAATTTTTGAAAAATGAAAAATGTTGTATTTTTTTTAAATTTATGAAAAAATAAACATTTTTAGCAACAAAAAAAATTCGAAAAATTTTAGGACTTAGAATTTTAGTTTTTATGACAACTAATGTGTTACGTCAACATTAGTTTTCAAAAATAAATTAGTTTATTAAGTATACAGTTGTTTTGTTCGTCATGGCAATGCTAGCTCTGCGCATTCTCAACTGGTTTTGTAGATACAACCATATGATACTAAATTCCCATATAATTCGCCATTAGAATTACATTCAGCGGTCCATTTCCACGAAGAACTACACCGATAAGAAAAATATTGCTAGAACACAAAAACCATGTCTTTTTTGATAACACTCGCAGATAAGGATGACATCGACAAGGTCCTATTCAGTAAACATTAATATATTTAAGAGATATAATTGAGTATTCGGTAGCCAACACTTAAATAGGTGGAGTTGCACAAAAGCAATTAACAATAACAAGAAAGTAGAGATCAGTTTTGTTTGGGAAGAGATGGCTATACAACTTGGCGGAAGAGGTATAGAATATCACAAAGATACGAAATATTTCCTCGGCTTACTTAAAATATTTTAATGAATATAGTTCAAAATATAATAAAATAAATATAAACGTTATCGGATCGAAATTTATTCAAACTTATATTTTATATATCGTACTATTTATTTATTATGCAATATAAATGGTATATTGCATATTAAAATAACTATTTCAAACCATGCATTTACTGCATGTTTATGCAACCAACAATACATAAAATCTCATAATGTGCCAATCGTTTAACTTCTTTCATTTGCTTATACGTATATACGTTTGCTAAAAATTTACACTAGTAGTTGAGTGTATTAAAAATACAAACGTAGATGAAAATCCAATTGATTCTAAAATAAAAGATGCAAAGGTGTATTTGTTATAACAAACCACGTCTGTTTGGTGTGAAATGCATACTTTCAACTGTAACAAACACTTTTTCTGTATCTATGTTTTTATTTTAAGATCGCCTTGTATATTGATAAAATTGGGTTATCTCTTAGAAACCACCCTGTATATTACAAAATTCAATTTTAAATGTTTATTTGCAACGCCATCTAGGTTTAGTATTATTGTCTGCAAAATTATATTTTTGTTTGTGATAAGTGCATTTTTATTATATTTTCCTTTTCTGTTAATTAAATTTAACACTTCATTTACTAATAATCAGTTTTTCGATTCACTTTGGCTGTCCGTTTTTGCTAATCAATAATAAATCTCTTTTTGTGCATGACATCACGTCTAAATTCAACCAACTAAAAGGCAGCTTATTGGTCACGAGACCCATGCTTGTTGAAGGTTGAAAACAACAAACCTTAGAAACTTGTGAAAACATTAGCGAAGACTACATTTAAATTTTAGATGAAGGTTAATTTTTATTTATATTTATTAATGATTTACATTAAATTATATTTTGAATGCAAATTCATATAGAAAAATGTTTCGCCACGGCTGGAGATCGATCCCAGGGCTCTTTCTAGGTGGTATCTCAACCAACTATTTTATTTTATAAACAACTTTTTATGTTTGCTAAAATATCTAATATCTCATATGGAAAATCTGTCTGCTCACCTAGACAGTGGAGGGTCCTGTGTTCGATTCCCAGCCTGGGCGATACGTTTTTTTATAGAAATTCATATGAATTTGCATTCAAAATATACAGTTCAATGTCAATCAACACATAAATATAGTGTACTGTTTAACTTTGCAAATTTCTTTGGAAATTCCCTTTTGATGGGTCAGTTATGGTATAATCAGTGCATGAAATGGTTTTGTGATTTGTCAAAAGTACTAAATTGTTGTTTGAAAGTTGGAATATATCGAAATTACAGTTTACTTCGTACTACGAAGTTACGCTTTGGAACATTCATCTTGGAACAATCCCTTTTCAAAAGGGAAAATAGATCCAGACTTTAGTTCAAGAAAATATATCTCGACTTTAGTTCAAGAAAATAGATCCAGACTTTAATTCAAGTTGGCATTTTAAGTCTCGTGTCGATTTGAGGATGATAATTTAACTTGATGTTAAAATCTTCATATTTGAAACTGCAAGTGTTATTCGTATTATGTTTGAAGATAGTGTCGAATATATGCTAAAAGCTATAATACAATATAATTATTTTTCGGTAGTTGTACTTTGAATCCCCACAGGTGACTAACTGGAAGCCTTCTCCAAAAGGTTCATAATAATCTGGTGATCATTTGCAACGGTCCATGGAAACCATGTTAGGAAACCAATTTAGTTTATAGAAACAAACAGGTGAGTTTCTATCCTATTTTTATGTGGAACCGTTACTTGATTCATGGTGTAAAAACTTAAAATTTAATCAATAGAATTGTGTTAGAATGTTAACAAAGTTATTTTTATAAGATTTTAAACTTAATTTCTCAAGCAATTAATAAATTTAAATAACGATCAAGGTTGGATTTTAGAATTATTGCTAAACTAGTTGTGAATCGTTTGAACGATTATTTATTTTTATGTAACGACATTATTAATTATATTAATACCTTAGTTAATTAACGACTGAAGGCCTTCTTGTTTACTATTAATCAAATGAATGGATTAGGAATTTTTGTGTGAATAAACAGATAATATTCATGATTGGAGTTCTTTTAGTTTTTTTATTGGTTGATGTTTTTGTGTAATAACGGAGTGAAGGAAATCGGTTCTTGCACGATCGAAACTAATTCATGTTAAGATCTAAGACTCCGTTATTGTGAAGCATTATTACTAACGTTTTACTGGTTTAAAATCAATCATGCTGGCGCCCTTAAACATAGCTTTTATGAATTTGCTGATATTCCAATTCACCCACAACCCGTTTTAATTCAACAAGAGACCAGTAATGCTTAATGTTCAGGCTAAGCCGAGGAGTTAATTTCTTGTTTGTTACAAATTGGCGGGTCGTTCGTGGGGATTTTTTTGTAGTCGCTACACAACAACAAACTAACTTAACCTAATATTTTTACTTGGTTATAGTTATTCCGCATAAAATCAGTAGCAAATAAGATACGAAATTAAAACTTTATAAGTAAGAAAATTTATAAAATTTTCGATGTCGAAGGTATAATTTCTATTTTTTGTGCCTACGGGATTTTATAAGTAATTGTACAGTCGATTTATACAGGGTGCCCATTATGTATGGAATATAGTATATATCTCGGTAAATATCGACTTTATAAAAAAATTTGTTATATAAAAGTTGTTTAACATTTTATTTTCCATAATAAGATAGCATTCAATTGTTTTTATTTCAGAAAACAAATGAGTAATGAATAACACTTTAATTTTTTTAAATAACAATGTACCCTTTCATTAGGCTCATTTGATAGAGATTTTTTTCTCTTTTCGATGACCTAAAATCTTAGTACCCTTATATCAGAAAATTTAAAAAAAAAACTTAAAAAATGTTTAAGTTAATTTCACCAATAACATGAATCTAGATATTCGAGATCTCTTTCATTTGTCTTAACAATTGATTGTAGGGTTTTATTGTGACAGAAGTTTGTTTATTTAATTAAGTTGTTGGTACATGGAAAAATAAGAATGGTTCATTTAACAGAAACTGAACGTATAGAAATTTTAATTATGGTCGGTTATGGGGATCGCAAACGAACACAATTAGAAGTATGTGGAATTATTAATGAGCGTTATGCACATTGAGAACCAATCACCCAGTCAGTAGTTTACGATTTAGGTTTAGGGAAACTGGCAATGTTAAAGATCTGGTGAAGACTGGCCCGCAGAGGTCTGCGACAAATGAAGATAAAAAGCTCGATGTTTTAATAGAAATCGAAGAAAATCCAAACATTTCAACTCGTCAGTTAAGTTTAAACCATGCCGTAAGTAATGGCTCAATACAGAAAATATTACATTCAGAAAAATTACATCTGTACAAACCGACTTTATTGCAAGAATTATCCGAAGATGACTACGATCGACGTGTTGAATTTTGTGAATTTATGATGGAGCGCATTAACAACAATCCTAATTTTCTTAATAATATTGCTTTTTACTTCCTAGATAAAATTTACTTTGAGAGTAAATTCATTTGTTCTGTCAATTTCATATGCAAATTGACAGAATAAATTAATTTACTCTCAAAGTAAATTTTATCTAGGAAGTAAAAAGTTTTATAATACCGGCTCTCAATAAACATTTTTAACAAATAAAATGTTAAACAACTTTTATATAACAAATTTTTTTATAAAGTCGATATTTACCGAAATATATACTATATTCCATACATAATGGGTACCCTGTATATCAACTGTTATAGATTTATACAATGCTTTAACAATTGAAATCGCTTTTCTAGAGTTAATACAAAGTTTAGGTAATAAAACTAGTGCTTTTTATTATCTCAGTTCATATATTTTACAACAGCAGCTGTTTACCTAGGGAAAACTGCCCGTGAGGGGATAATATTTCGAACTAGCTTTAAAAGTTGCTGCTAAATCCCTATACAACATTTAGTAAAAGGACCAAGTTTACAAATTAGTTGTATCCCACCTATTGTTTAAACATTAGCAAAATGTGTATATCACAAACAAAAGTTTATAAAATTGTAAAACAAAAGAATTTTTTATGATCAAATATTCAACCATTATGACTGCCTCTTGAAGATTTACAACTTTTCTTCTAAATTTTCTTCAACTTAAAGATGAAGGTACTACATTTTAATTCGCATTTGTTTAACTGCCATCTACTTAAATCCACAAAGTCCAAATTCACTGTTCGACTAACTTAACATGTATAGTAGTTTGTTAGGAGGGAGTTGGTTAAAAGCTCTATATAAGCACTTTCATGATACCAATGTACACTTAAAATGGCACGTAACATAATTGAATTTACTTATACATTAAAAGCGTATAATCGAGATTTTAACAAAATTAATTGTTGATCAGATTAAACCTCAGGTTTGAATCTCTACACGTTTTATGTAAAGTAGTTCACATGTATAGACCAATTAAAGCAATTAAAACTTTTGTTCGGTAATTCGAAACGTCGTGTTTTGTTAGACTCGAACCAGTGACAATGTAACTTCCACTGGACAAGACCTCTCCAATGTGTCGGTCTTGTAAATTGATTCCATCCTTTGCGGTGTGTGATTTTATGACAGCCATTTATCTGTTTGCTTGAACTTTAACTTTGGCTTCACGTCACAGTTGGTATATCGCAATCATCAGTACCAAGCATCCTTGTTTCGCAGTGTTCTGGAAAGCGAGCAATTGTGTTTTATTAATTTTTGTAAAGGCTGTGTCAAAATGATAACAGCAATTTATTTTAATAAGGCGCTGTAATATACTACAGTAATTAATTAAAATTGATGCAAAATTTGTTTAAGCTCAATTTTAGGTCACTCTAATGTATTTTATAAAAGGTTACGTTTACGTTAAATATGGAAACTGCTGGGCATTGGGTGTACCCTTTTAAAGATTATTCTATCTCTTTACATCCTGTCATTTTAGATGAATCATCTACTACCATGAGCCCTTCCACATTTTATACATGAGTTATTGCGAGTGATAAAGTGTTAAAATATGTTCTAAGCTTTTTTTCATCAAACTCGCGAAGTGTGCCTGTTGAATTATAGACGCATTGTATTTTATAGCTTAAAGGCACTGAGTGCTCGGTGAACGATTTCAGGGGCAAGAAAAGCTTCTCAACTTTTTGTATAACCATTTCGATTCTACCTTCACGTCATTACCCTCGGTGTAAATGCGGTTTTCCAGTTAGAATCGACAGTTCGCTTTTGAAGTCTAAGCAAAAACGCGAGGTTAACTGGAAAATAGACCGTGTAGTAGGTTTCTCTCTTTTTTTGTACTGACCTACAAAATACGGTCGGTTAAAGAACAAAAATGATTATGATGAGTTTCTTTCATTTGGTCTTCATTCTCATGTCATATACACTTGAATGGGCATAGAAATATGAGACACATCATGTACAAGTTGTTATTTTCTTGTTATATATCCGATAAAAGGTAAAATATTGCACGAGATTTTTCAATTTTATGTAGGTTGAGCTCGTTTCTCCTACTGCGTAAATGTCTTGTGAAATATTTTAGAATTAAAAGGTTCTACTGGTTTATCTATCGTTAGTAAGCCCTGTTTAATTTTATTTTTTCAGTTCAGTATTATTCCAATCAGTGCGTCCTGTGTATAAAGCTTTTGACAAACATGGATCATAGGCTTAAAACTAGCAAGAAAAAATAACTAGTATGTTTTTGAAAAAGATCAATTTGGTAGCGCATTATTGGAAAAGCGAAATCATTCAGTAAATGAAACCTTAGGTATATTTATAGTAGATGTTTGTAAGGGATTTCTCAATATGTGAAACGTCGATGAATGATTCTAAATGCTCTACATGAATTTTCATGATTATTAGATAAATAGGATCAGTACTTTTTTAGGGGTAGTTATTATATCAAAATGGTTGTTCCATGAAGGGGTACCGTGATAAGAAAAAAACACAATATTATTAACATGAAATGCCTAAGAAATGAGCTTGCAATTAATTTTTGCATTTTGTATGCCACCCTTCCCTGATTATATCGAAGGGGTGGTTACTAATTAATATATAATTTATGTGTTGTTTTATAGAAATAGAAACTTATGAATGTTTCTTAATAGGGCAACTTTTAAACGTTGTTAACATTCTGTTACAGAGGGCAAGTATTTTATCACTGCTTCTAATATTGTAACATACACCATTGCAACAAGTTTGCGCAGAAAAAAAAATAAGAAAAAGCTTCTATCAACTCAACTGAAAAAAAAAGTCGCAAAAATAAAAGAGGGGTGCTTTCAACCGCTAAATGTGAATTACCACAAAAAATATATGCTTTTTTTTATCACCTGGGACCTACTACCCAGCAGCAAAATTGTAGAAAAATCGGAAACGGACAGCAACCTAACGCCCCTTGTTAGTTAAATAAAGACGAAAACAAAAAAGGTGCCATAAATCTTTTTTTCTGCGTTTTTAGATTCTTATACGAGGGTGCGTCATTGAATTTGCGGAATGGGGGGGGGTAAAGAGAGTAAGTAAAAATACAGAACTAAATGTTTCTTTTTCAATAAATTCATCCTTAACCCTAATACATTTTTTGGATCTTTCAAATTACTCGTGCATGTCTTAAAAAAATGATTTCTCCAGATGGTCCACAAAATACGCTGATATAGCATTCTTCACTGGTCAATTTTTTTACATACAGTTCCTTTTTCATTTTCGGGAATTGGTAATACGAGGGATGCTCTGATAATTTAGTAGCAGGCCATGGAAGCTCAATTGGCTAGAAACAATTGCAATAATTGAATGTCGCATTAGTTGACATTGGTTACCCACAATTGTTAAACGTTCCGATTTCCTTGTGAAACGTAGTTAATTTTGTAAGATAAGTACGAGGGAAACTAGATAAATTATCTACCTAAGCATGAAACAAAAGACGCATGATTTTTTAAACAATTTTATTTTTCAATATAATCTCCCCCAACTTCAACGCACTTTCGCCATTTGTCTTGCAATGAATTCATACCATTAAAAAAAATGATTCTTCCTGATTGCCAAAATAGTCATTGATGGTTCGTTTCAAATGGTCATCACTTTCAAAATGGCGGCCTCTCAAATGTTTTTTCAGATTTCGGAATAAGTAGAAGTCCGAGGGTGCCAGATCTGGGCTGTAAGGTGGGTGGTGTAACTTTACAAAGTTACATTCGTTCAGAATTGGACGAACTTTGGCGGCTTTATGAACCGTCGCATTGTCATGAAGAAGGAGCACATTTTTATGCCTCAAGTGGGGACGTTTTTTGGTAATTTCCGAATGTAACTTTTTGAGCGTATTACCGTAAACCTCTGCATTTATTGTAGTGCCCTTAGGCATATATTCGATCAGAAGAACTCCATGCAAATCCCAGAAAATTGTTGCCATAAGTTTTCCGGCTGAGGGCTGTGTGCGAGCTTTCTTTGGGGGTGGAGAACCATTATGAATCCATTGCATAGATTCCAGCTTTGTCTCAGGGTCCCAGTGATGTACCCAGGTCTCGTCTCCAGTCACTATCCTCGTTAGGAATTCAGCATCAGCTTCCAAAAGATCTAAATTGTTTTGACAAATTTGCTGTCTTCGCGTCTTTTGCTCTGGAGTCAACAACCTGGGAACCCACCTCGCTGAGACTTTATTCATGCCTAACTTTTCGTGCAATATGGTCAAAACGCTAGGTTCTGATATTCCCAGAGCAGTAGCAATGGTGGAGACCTTCATGCGGCGATCCTAAAGAACCATAGCTTCCACTTTGTCACACATTTCACTGTTGGTTGCCTCAAGTGGCCTTCCACTTCTAGGGTCATCCTCTATGGATTCACGTCCCCAACGAAACTGTTTTGACCAAAACTTAATCGTAAAATATGATGGGGCATCATCTCCATATACGGCAATCATACGTTCTCTTATAAATTTTGGACCATTGCCTTCTTTTGTGAGAAACTTAATCACACTCCTATGCTCCAATTTCAAAACACTCATTTTTTGTCAACTAATCGCGCACAAAACAAAAAGTAACAGGTCAATTTCACTGAAACTTCAGATACAATTATAAAAGACTTGCCACTATTTGACATTAAACGCTGAAGATTGTCAGTTGTTTCAGTCATGGCTAGGTAGATAATTATTCTAGTTCCCCTCGTAGTTGTGCATTTTTAATTCAGTTAAGATGAGCATTCCGTGAACTGCCTTTAGAGCTATGATTTTCTACGACTATAAAAGACAATTAGGATACCAGCAAAGCCATGAAAATTTGATAGCAGCTTTTGGCGATTATCCGCTTCATTATCCGCTGTTAGTCATTGGTTCTGCGAATTTCGACGAGGTCGAGAGCTGCTAGAAGACGAAGCAAGACCTGGAAGACCTGCGGAAGCTGCCTGTTCAGAAGGTGTTGATCGTGTGGCAAGCTTGATTCAGACCAATCGAAATATTACTTATAGGGAGATTCAGGAGGAAGTGAAGATTGGATCCTCGGCGGTGATGAATTTTTGAGGACCTTTCAGAAAATCAATTTTCTGAATGTTTTAAAAAGTGGTTTCAAAGAATGCACATGTGTATTAGTCTGAATGGAGATTACTTTGAAAAACAATAAAGATTTTTTCGTTAAAAAATGCAACGGTCTTTTTAAAGCTAACAATTTTCAGCGAAACCCTCGTAATCGCTAGAAGGTGGTTTAAAGCATCGAAGTCCATTTTGTGCTGGGCAGCCAGTGCACATTTGGCTGGTTTTCTATTGTTTTTTCTTTGATATGTTCCCTCAAGCGCTTTAGAATTGTAGCGTAGAGTTTTCCCATTATTGGAACACCCTTTTCTTTGAGTAGAATTCTCTCTGTGTTCCAAAAAAAGGTCGGTATGAGGTTCCCGTCCGACTGAGGCCCTGAACTACTTTGACGGTGATGTACCTTTTTAACCCACTGCATAGATGAACCCAAGTCTCATCCCTACTCAATACTCCATCCTTGTCGTCGTTGCAGAGACTAAAAGACGCAAGCGTGCATGCTTGATTTTCTCCATATTCCAAATTTTTTTCCGGATTGACTTGTTAGCCCAGGAGTCGGGGAGTTTTGCCCTGCAGCAGGGTGGGCTTTCTGTTTTTTAGATGTGTTTTATATTTTTTTATATGTCTTTTATATTTTTATATTTTGTGGTTCTATTTTTACGAGGGTGCGCTTTAAGTTCGCGGAATGGAAGGGTTAGCGAAGGATGAGGGTTATCTTGCGCATCTTGTTCTTTTGCGTGACCCGGGATTAGTAGAAATACCGAGTCTTATACTAATCGGGTCGTCAGTCTGTGCGGGTGTGTCATTTTGGAAAAAGTGCCACAAAACAGTACTTTTTGTTTTCCTCTGAATAACTCATTAATAATAAAATTATTATTACTAACTTTGAAGAGCAGAAAATTTTCTATAAGTTTTGTCTCATTTTTGGAGCAGGTGCTGAGATATGTGGCCGTCAAAATCGACTTAATTTTAGAAAAAATACGAAAAGTCACATAACACATGCGTTTTATCTAAATAACTCTCACTGCATTTTTTAATAAAAAGCGTAACAAGTGATGTTGTAGAAGACAAAATTTACAAGTTTCACGTAAAACCTTTGTAATCTTTCCAAACAGGTGCCGAGAAATGGAGCAATATAGCTATATTGCTCCATTTGCTACATTGCTAGTTAGCAATCATACTACCCGCTTGCTGGTAGTCTAGATTTTTGCTTAACATTTGTTATCATTGTAAACCGTATGGTGAATAAACGTGATGAAAAGAAACATTTTACGAAGTTTTACATATTTAATACATGGTAAACAAAGATCATGACTACCCTAGGGGTAGAAACGAGAGAAAATAGTCTGACAAGTGAGAATAATTCAATTGTCATTGTTACTAGTACATCGTTTAGCATAACTATTCGTTAACAAATGCTAAATGCCTTAATAAGACAGTAACCCGGTAATTTATTTCTGCAATCTTCTACAGAATTGATTTTCTTGTTGGAAAATGTTTGGGGGTGTTCCCTGATTGTAATGTCAAGTTGTCGGGACGGGGGCGGTTGAGCATTAGCCGCCATCTTGGAAAACACGTTTTATCAAATATCTCGTGAACCGTGAATCGTACGAGAAAAATAGTAAAGATCGTTTTCGTAGATAATAACATTTTCTACAACTTTTATTCAAAACATTTTTCTGTATAGTGCATAGGTTTATATTTATAGCGCGCCAAACTTTTTCCAACATAGTTATTGCTAAATATATAGTTAACGGTTGATGATACATTAAAAATGGTAATAACCAAATTTGTAGAACACAAAATTTCCAATAAAATTTATTTGAAGTTTTTTTTTTTATAAAATGGATACTTTAAGAGCTATAATGCTGTAAATTCCGAGTTGACGCACAATAGCCACGAGATTATAACGTTATAATATATTATATTAAATCATGCGCCTATATACACAGCCTTGGTAGTGTAATGTCTAGCACTAATGTCTGTGACACATATGTGGGATTTGCGCTGCTTCATATGTAAGTCGGCTGTAGCCGCACGTAGTTGGGCCTACGTAATAATAATTCGTCCCCTCCCTCCGGCACATGCTTATAGCTTCTGGGACCTGGTTTTAGGTTATGGGTTGTAGCAATTATTATTATTATTATAAATTTTATTATATTTTTTACACCAAACTAAACCTCTCACTTCTACCTCTAACCCAAGATACGGCACGTTACCATTCTTTTAGAACCTACCACCAGGTTCAAACTTGGCTTGGATTTTACCATGATCCTGAAGAATGGGGTTGGAAGCGGACTACAAAGGAACTTCAACCAATTCGAACTACTATGGCTCCCGCACCATCAAGTTTGCTGCAAATAATATCTTGCAAATGCACAAAATATTGTGGGGCTGCCTGTGGATGCCGAAAAGCTGGCTTAAAATGTTCCATTATTTGTTCGAATTTTAGTAAACACACATGCGATAATGTGCCAGATACATTGGATACATCGAAGACGAAATCGATGACAATGAAATTTTCGATTCATCTCCTGCGTATATAGCGGAGGCAGAAGACAGGGATGTGGAAGGTGAGGAGTGTCTTCCTTCATCATCGAAACAGATAACGCTTATGACGTTAAATAACGTGCCACTTTTTGTATAAATAAATGTTTTAATCCCGTTTTTATCTCAAAAAATTAGTTTGCATTCATTGAACTCTGTTATCCTTTTCTCCACCTTTCCCTGCTCATGATTATTATTATCATTGTCATAGTCATTGTCATTGCCATTGCCATTGCCATTGCCATTGCCATTGCCATTGCCATTGCCATTGCCATTGCCATTGCCATTGCCGTTGCCATTACGGTTACCATTACCATTACCATTACCATTACCATTACCATTACCATTACCATTACCATTACCATTACCATTACCATTACCATTACCATTATCATTACCATTACCATTACCATTACCATTACCATTACCATTACCATTACCATTACTATTACCATTACCATTACCATTACCATTACCATTACCATTACCATTACCATTACCATTAAAATTACCATTACCATTACCATTATCATTATTATTATCATTAATTTTTATGATGTACATGATGTACAAATAATTGTATCTTGCTACATTGACAAATTTTTATGCTAATACGTTCTACCCATGCAAGTAAGAAAGATCTATAAATTATGAGTACTTCTTCACATTATGTAAAATATTAATAGATTCACTACACAGTATTAACTTTTTTGCTGAACACTTTTCGCCATTTTATGAAATGTTTTCCCTGTACTACGAGCAACATTTCCACTGATAATTCACGAGGTGCAATAGTTTATCAAGCTATAGCTCTTAAAGTATCAATTTTATAGAAAAAGAATTTCAAATAAATCTTATTGGAAATTTTGTGTTCTGCAACTTTGGTTATTACCATTTTTAATGTTTCATCAAATGTTAACTATATATTTAGCAATAACCACGTTGAAAAAGGTTTGGCGCGCTAAAAATATAAACCACTATACAGAAATATAAATATAAATGCACTATACAGAAAAAAGTTTTAAATAAAAGTTATAGAAAATGTTATTATCTACGAAAACGATCTTTACTATTTTTATCGTACGATGCACGGTTAACGAGATATTTGATAAAACGTGTTTTCCAAGATGGCGGCTATCGCTCAACGGCCCCCGTCCCGCCAACTTGACGTTACATTCATGGGACACCCCCGAACATTCTCCAACAAGAAAATCAATTCTGTAGAAGATAATTTATGCTTAATAAATTAATTACTGGATTATTAATTAACTACGACACAACCTTTAGTCTCTATCGTTTACCAGGTACTGGTGTTAAGAAATCTTAATCCAGCTCGTCACTGTCTTCAAGAACATGACAGTCATCATCTTTATTGTCTACGAACACAATCGTCATCTTCGCTGTCTACGGATACCTTAAGTGCATTTTCACAAGCTGTTGCTGTTTGTTTGCTGTTGCTGTTGCAACCTTTTATACACGATATGAAATTTAGCATTGCCTGTGGAGCTGATGCCTTCGTTATTGTGACTGGAGTTAGGCTACAAGGTTCTGAAACCGTGAAACTAAGCAGTACCTCTAGTGGATGGCAGTCTATACTATAACCAAAAAATGAAGGATCTAAGCCGAGTGAATCTAGCAGGCGCAGATTAGCAGTCGGAGTTGATTGTGAGCGAGCCTTGTTCCCAAATTGTCAAATTTAGACAGTTTGAAATTAAAAATTGTCATTGCAATCTGTCAAAGTTTTAAAAGGTTTTTCACAACTCCAATTGTTAATTATTAAACTACTATTAATAAATAACATTCTGATAGCAAAAGTGTGTACGACATTAGTTGCTGCTTAAAAGATTTTTCACAACTCCAATTAATATTTATTAATAGTAGTTTAATAAGTAACAATTGGAGTTGTGAAAAACCTTTCAAAACTTTGACAGATTGCAATGTTTATTTTTTTATTTCAAACTGTCTAAATTTGACAATTTGGGAACAAGGCTCGCTCACAATCAACTCCGACTGCTAATCTGCGCCTGCTAGATTCACTCGGTTTAGATCCTTCATTTTTTGGTTATAGTATAGCTAAACTAAAAGTATTGCTTGTCAAAGGTTTGGCAAAAAATGTACCTCAGTGAGTACGAATGTCACTCCCGTATAAAGCAACGATAACGCATTCAGTAGCTGCAATGAGTTCCTGTTTACCTGCATGTGGACTTTGAAAAATGTGAACAAGTTCATTCAGGGAAGGGTACTTCTGAAGAATGGTACACATCTTAATTTTCCCTTACCGAAAAGAGCAGACGTTGCATCACAGCCAATCACAGCGTGAATAAAGAGAGTGTTCTGGACAACTACCTTGTACTTGAAACACTTGTTGGAGTACAGAGCATGACGAGCATGATTCGTCTTGGATTTTTTTAAATAAACGTTGTCCGGAGCTAATCAAGTGAGAAGAACTAAAAGAACTTTCTTCAGCAGAAGTATGTATTTTTGAATACCGAGCTATTTATACGCTTTTCGTGCTCGTTTGATTAGCTTCATTAACCGTCGAAGACAACAATCGTATTTTTACCGTGATGTTCTTGTACATACTTTACGTATTTTTTGAAAATGGCTGAGAAACATTTGCTGCGGTCCCAGTAAACTTTTTGTAGGAGGTATCTTCCATCAACCTCAACTTTATTCTTTCCTAGGACTCCTTCACTTAGTAGGAGCGTGAAAACTGAATAAAACGTGGACTTGATACTTTTATGCATGCATTCCTCCAAGAATAGAGACATTGGGAAAGGAACAAGTCCATTCTGGAAGTATTCTTTCAGATCCTCGTCAGACTGATTGGCGATGCACATCCTGCGTAACAGCATGAGATGATCTACAGCTATTTTTGCTTCGTTAATTGTAACTCCGTTAGTAACTGTTGCCGGGAAACCACTGCGTCCTTTCGCTTGAAATGTACATGTTCAAGATTTTCGATCACAATTGTTGACATCTCTTTAAAAACAATCTTCTGAGCCAGATGACAAACTTCTTTACTTCCGATCCACTGCTTATAGGCAATAGACAGCTTATAGGAAAGTGATAGTGGAAAGATCACCACTGACTGATCTTCTTTATTCGCTATCGTCTCTGCTGATTCTGGAACTCATGCAACTCTGGGGTCTCATATCAACATGCTGTTCTTACCATTACTTTTATAAAACCATTTATTGCTAACAATAAATATTGAATTACTTCACTTGGTGTCAGTGTTATTTTTACTTGAAATAAATACACTTGTCAGACGATGTTCTTCCGCTTTTACTCTCGCTGTATTGGTCCATTGTAGAAACTCGAACTTGTAGAAAACTTTGTTCTCTATAACATCAGTTATTATGCTTTTTACTAAAAAACGCAGAGAGAATGAGTTATTTAAATAAAACGCAGGAGTATGTGACTTTTTGCAGTTTTTCTAAAATGAAGTCGATGTTGAAGTATCTCAGTAAGGTTGAAAACTTGGATTATTCATAATAGGGTAAATAACAGAAGGATCCAACTTTTGGTAGGGTAAAGCCATTTTTTGTACCCCGACTACAGGGCTATGCTTGATCTGTGAACCAAGTGATCTATTAGGGTCAACCAACAGGAGGATAGCAATTTCTTCAAACGAATTAATTGCGTTCGTGCATTTATGTTATATTTGTGTTAATTTTTTGTGTGTTTATAGTAATGGATTTAATAGTAACTTAACAATAACGTAATTTTGTAACCCAACTTCTATAGAGTAATATCGTACTAACCTCAATTTCTTTTTGTATTTCGATGTTTAATTGTATTGCACGTCTTTTTTTAATGTTGTTTTGCTCTAACTGTCTGTTTGATTTTACAGAACATATTTACTTGCACATTCTACATTATTCATTATTTCAAACTTTGCGTTTGCAATTTAGCAAAAAATTTAGCCTCCCCTCACTATACTTTTACAATGGTTTCTAAACTATCCATTTCAAGAAGCATTTATTCATGATAGCTATATGTCAAAAAGGCCGATTTAGCTTAACAAAGGACAAACAATCTGATTAGGAAATAATAATAAAATCATTATTTCCTGCCCAAGAAATACGTGAAAATAAGCGCGAAATAGGAAGCGTCACTGTATCTTTTGACAAACAAGCACAAGCTTGTAGACAGGCGGGAAGTGGGCATTGTGAACATATAGTTCGGTGGCTTGGACTTCAGAGATGAATAACCTTTTCATGAATCCAGGCACGAACTTACGCAAGTGTGATAGCTAATTTGCTTTGGCCAGTAGGAGAGGAGAGTTCTGTTTGCTTGTAAGTAGTATAGCTAGGCGGGTTCGAGCATAAAATTCCATGTATTTTCTTATGAAGGTCCGTTTTGCATTTCAAGGTCATCCGCGAAATTCGAGGTTCATTTGCATATCATTCGCGGGGTCTAATTAATTTAATTCGCGGTGTCATTTGCATATGTAAGTTTTTGTATCTCGCAAGGTCATCTGCATATCTCATTTTTGTATCTGTTATTTTGAATCACTTTGTCAATTTTTGTATCTGTGATTTCCAACTTGTCATCATTTCCCGCTGAAAGATTTGAATTCCTAGCGCTGCTAATGCCATCAGTCGGTGACGTCATATGATCGGTATAGTAGATTTCTATACGCCTGTAGATAGGCAACCCGCTATATTTTTTTTATAAAAACCAATGGAGCCAGCAGGGTTTGAACGCTCGACCGTCTGGTTATAAGCCTAGGACTTAACCATTACACCATGAAGGTAATCTATTAAAGCACTGTAAACGGGTTATAAAAAAAAATTGTTGACTAACGACCACGTACTCATAACATTAATACATGTCAGTAATTTCATATTATCAGATATGATATTCATTATTATTATTAATTTTAGATATAAATCTAAACGTTATACATTATTATTATTAATTTTAAATATAAATGTAGACATTATAGTCGTTTAAAATATAGTAACATCAATTTATTTATTAAAATAAAAATAACCCAGAACTAAATTATTAATATCAAGAAATTTATTTAAAAAACATTTCAATTCTAAATGTAACTGCTTTCAAATAAATACATAATAAACAAAACGCGCTTAAACAAACGCAAATCATTAGCAAAGACGTGTTTTAGCTATAAGTTTAAGAAATAACAAAATGATTGGAATTTCTTATCATAACAAAAATGGAATAGCGTAATAAGAAAATGCTTTTAAATTAATCCGCATAATGGTCGGCATACAACAATACATTTTAAAATTATGAGGTATCATTTACATATCTCATCTCTCATTTACATATATCATTTCTCATATGCATGCGCAAATTAAATTAATTCACGGTATCATTTGCATATCTCATCTCTCATTTACATATATCATTTCTCATATGCATTCGCGAATTAAATTAATTCACGGTATTATTTGCATATCTCATCTCTCATTTACATAACTCATTTGTACATCTCACCTCTCTCATTTCTCATATGCATGCTCGAATTAAATTAATTCACGGTATCACATCTCTCATTTACATTTATCATTTCTCATATGGATGCTCGAATTAAATTAATTCACGGTATCATTAGCATATCTCATCTCTCATCGGTCGAATTAAATTAATTCACGGTATCATTAGCATATCTCATCTCTCATTTACATTTATCATTTCTCATATGGATGCTCGAATTAAATTAATTCACGGTATCATTAGCATATCTCATCTCTCATTTACATTTATCATTTCTCATATGGATGCTCGAATTAAATTAATTCACGGTATCATTAGCATATCTCATCTCTCATTTACATTTATCATTTCTCATATGGATGCTCGAATTAAATTAATTCACGGTATCATTAGCATATCTCATCTCTCATTTACATTTATCATTTCTCATATGGATGCTCGAATTAAATTAATTCACGGTATCATTAGCATATCTCATCTCTCATTTACATATCTCATCTCTCATATGCATTCACGAATTAAACTAATTCATGGTATCGTTTGCATATTACATCTCTCGTTTACATAACTCATATCTCATTTTGTACATCTCATTTTTATATATTATTTGTCATCTCTCATCTCTCTCTCTCTCTCTCTCTCTCTCTCTCTCTCTCTCTCTCTCTCTCTCTCTCTCATAAATTTATTTTAAAATAAATCTTATGTTGTCATTCCTATTTGATATTTAAATATAGATCTATAGGTCATCATGTAATTCTGCGAAAACAATTTAACATGTAGAAACATCTAGGGTAATAATAAAAATTTGCTTTCAAGTATACAAGGTAATCACCAGTCGGATTATCTCTGTTGCATTTTGACCTGTTTAAATATACGTTATAAACATTTAAAATACGGTTTACAAGTAAAGCAAATTCTATTTGAAAGAAAACAATTACGGTCGTTCTTTATGATTTCTTAAAAATTTATTTAAATGAAACTTTTAAGAATATAGAATACTGTAGAACATTATTTTTAAAATTCAAAAAACATTCTCTGTAGCTAAAACTGTTTAAGAAGTTACTTTCAAACTAAATGTTTTTGCATGAAAATACGTACAAACTAATTAGTCATGTTGTTTTCGACATTCCTTAAAACTGCTTTCAACCATAAATAAACAAAGCGCTCTTACTGAACATTTCAAAGGAGTTTAGCGAGTTAGTCATAAAGAAACTTCAAGGAATCTCAGTCACTTGTTTTGTCAATGTAGATAGATTTGATGTACGCTTCATTAACTTTTTAACCAAGAAACATGATTATACGCCATATACAGGGTTGCGATTATGTATGGAACCGGGTTCGTTCTGCTAAAACGGTTTGAGCTAGAATCCTGGAACTTTGAAGAGACTTAGGACTCAATAAAAACTACTTATTAAAATTTAAAAAAAAATTTTTGATCCATAAGTTTTCAAAATGCAAAGCCAACTTGATTTTTTTTAAATGGGAACATGGGTTAAATGGGACATCGTTTAAAAGGTTATTTTTTTCCGAATTGAATGGTATAATAGGTTTGATGATTTGTTTGACAGAATTTCAGAAAAAAAAATAAAAATGAAAAATGAAAAAAAACGATGTCCCATTTAACCCATGTTCCCATTTAAAAAAAATCAAGTTGGCTTTGCATTTTGAAAACTTATGGATCAAAAATTTTTTTAAAATTTTAATAAGTAGTTTTTATTGAGTCCTAAGTCTCTTTAAAGTTTCAGGATTCTAGCTCAAACCGTTTTAGCAGAACGAACCCGGTTCCATACATAATCGCAACCCTGTATAAAATTAGAGATAAAAAAATTAAACCTATGATATATGGTGAAAATGCAAATATTCAACAATTCTAACCCCAATTTTGTCTACTTTTATAGACGTAATGTAATTTTGAACTGATTTTTAACCTTTTTCGTTATATCTACCCTTGTAAACGATTTCTACATATGCCTTCTTACTGTGTATAATTTTGCCCCATGTAGATATTCGTCGTATCTATAGCAAACTCATATTTTAACGTTATTTTACAATATATCATCCATTTTCAATGGTTTCGAAATACGCAGATATGTAATAATATACTATATACTCTTGTAGGATATTCATCGTTGAATATAGTAAACTCGTATGATTAATATTAATTTGTAATTATTTTCAGCACCTTCGAAATATATATCTATAACATATGTCATATGTTTTGTAATACGTCTTTATAACTTTGAAACTCTACGTGATTTCCTCTTACAATATCTATAGTTATGAGAACCTTGAAGACTTAACTTGGAGAAATAAAACAGATAAATATTTTACTCTTTATTGAAACTAGTTAACTTATATTCTAACATACATATTTGAAACTAGACAACTTATATTCTAACATACAAATATACAACAACAAAATAGAAAAGTATACTTGAGGGTAACAAAGAAGTCCTGGACGCGGCTATCTATAACATATGTCATATGTTTTGTAATACGTCTTTATAACTTTGAAACTCTACGTAATTTCCTCTTACAATATCTATAGTTATGAGAACCTTGAAGACTTAACCTGGAGAAATAAAACAGATAAATATTTTACTCTTTATTGAAACTAGTTAACTTATATTCTAACATACATATTTGAAACTAGACAACTTATATTCTAACATACAAATATACAACAACAAAATAGAAAAGTATACTTGAGGGTAACATTTTGTATAACCATGATCTTTTATTCTATAATACCTTCTTCTTTAAGCTCAGAAATAATTGAAATAATCTCATCCTAGCTTTCTAAACTACTGCTACCCCTCTGTTTTAAGGTATACAGTAGACGAAGCCTGTCGACAACTTGATTCCAATACGGCGTTTTGTTTTTGGAATTTGAAATTGGTAGCTTGAGGTTAGAGCCTACGAATACATTTTTAGGACAGAACGTAGGGAGCAGAGTAAGTACAAAACAACATACTTTCATACAAGAACGTTTATTGATACGAGTAGTTTCGACGTTACTTAAAACATAATACATAACTTATATATAATATCTATTAAAATAGTACATTTCGTATACACTAATAATGGTACTACATACCCGACTATAAAGTAAACATGGTAAGTATAACAGCAGTTTAAAAGAATAGATAGTAAAGGGGTATAATATTTAAAAACGCACTGTAGAAAACATATCAGCAGAGAAAGGGAATAAATAAATACAGTATGTTTTGTATGATGAGCTGTCGTCAGTTTAAAAGAAATAAGTTCGTCGCCATATTTAAACGTTATTTTGCAATACATCATACATTTTCAATAGCTTCGAAATACGCAGATATGTAATAATATACTATATACTCTTGTAGGTTATTCAACGTATCTATAGTAAACTCGTATGATTAATAATAATCTGTAACCATTTTCGATACCTTCGAAATATAGGTAGATATTTCCAAGTTTTAATTCGTTTTCATTAATTAGTAGACGTAACAAGGCATTCGTTTTACCACAAGAAGAAGGTACACTCAAAATTGCTCTACAGGAAACAGGTAAAAGCTTACAATGCTTCTTATCACCATCGGAATATTATCGAGAAACATGATCGTCTAAGTTAAATATATTTAGCGACTTCTTTTGCTTAATAATTTTCATTATGGTATATGTATATGTCTAGTCACAGTTTCAGCAAACGCAATGTATTCTATCAACGAATCATGTAAAATTAAGCAGCATGCTTTAGTTGTATCAGAAAGTGGTGTACCCGAACGGCTACATTGATTTATTATAATTAGCTTATTATTATAATACCATTTATTCTTAAACTATTTTGGCTAAAGTTCATATTTACTTAGTTTTACAAATCGTAACTGCATTTATAATAATATATTTATTTAGGGTTGAATAAACTCAAAAACACAACTTATTAAAATTTAGTTTTTGCATACTAATATGAAGAAATTGCAAATTTAGTTTCCCACGGGAAATAGAAATTCTATTTCCTTTTTGCGAAAACTTTGAAATTCTATATTTTATTCAAAATGATGATTCTTTCATATGTGATATGGCTACTTTCTGCAAGGCGTGCAGAGTTGCATTTTTCTAATATTAATCAAAAGAAAGTAAGTTTTGTCTTAGAGTTTATCAAACCCAAATATATTTCGCTAAATATATTTAACTTAGACGATCATGTTTCTCGATAATATTCCGATGGTGATAAGAAGCATTGTAAGCTTTTACCTGTTTCCTGTAGAGCAATTTTGAGTGTACCTTCTTCTTGTGGTAAAACGAATGCCTTGTTACGTCTACTAATTAATGAAAACGAATTAAAACTTGGAAATATCTACCTATATTTCGAAGGTATCGAAAATGGTTACAGATTATTATTAATCATACGAGTTTACTATAGATACGTTGAATAACCTACAAGAGTATATAGTATATTATTACATATCTGCGTATTTCGAAGCTATTGAAAATGTATGATGTATTGCAAAATAACGTTTAAATATGGCGACGAACTTATTTCTTTTAAACTGACGACAGCTCATCATACAAAACATACTGTATTTATTTATTCCCTTTCTCTGCTGATATGTTTTCTACAGTGCGTTTTTAAATATTATACCCCTTTACTATCTATTCTTTTAAACTGCTGTTATACTTACCATGTTTACTTTATAGTCGGGTATGTAGTACCATTATTAGTGTATACGAAATGTACTATTTTAATAGATATTATATATAAGTTATGTATTATGTTTTAAGTAACGTCGAAACTACTCGTATCAATAAACGTTCTTGTATGAAAGTATGTTGTTTTGTACTTACTCTGCTCCCTACGTTCTGTCCTAAAAATGTATTCGTAGGCTCTAACCTCAAGCTACCAATTTCAAATTCCAAAAACAAAACGCCGTATTGGAATCAAGTTGTCGACAGGCTTCGTCTACTGTATACCTTAAAACAGAGGGGTAGCAGTAGTTTAGAAAGCTAGGATGAGATTATTTCAATTATTTCTGAGCTTAAAGAAGAAGGTATTATAGAATAAAAGATCATGGTTATACAAAATGTTACCCTCAAGTATACTTTTCTATTTTGTTGTTGTATATTTGTATGTTAGAATATAAGTTGTCTAGTTTCAAATATGTATGTTAGAATATAAGTTAACTAGTTTCAATAAAGAGTAAAATATTTATCTGTTTTATTTCTCCAGGTTAAGTCTTCAAGGTTCTCATAACTATAGATATTGTAAGAGGAAATTACGTAGAGTTTCAAAGTTATAAAGACGTATTACAAAACATATGACATATGTTATAGATAGCCGCGTCCAGGACTTCTTTGTTACCCTCAAGTATACTTTTCTATTTTGTTGTTGTATATTTGTATGTTAGAATATAAGTTGTCTAGTTTCAAATATGTATGTTAGAATATAAGTTAACTAGTTTCAATAAAGAGTAAAATATTTATCTGTTTTATTTCTCCAAGTTAAGTCTTCAAGGTTCTCATAACTATAGATATTGTAAGAGGAAATCACGTAGAGTTTCAAAGTTATAAAGACGTATTACAAAACATATGACATATGTTATAGATATATATTTCGAAGGTGCTGAAAATAATTACAAATTAATATTAATCATACGAGTTTACTATATTCAACGATGAATATCCTACAAGAGTATATAGTATATTATTACATATCTGCGTATTTCGAAACCATTGAAAATGGATGATATATTGTAAAATAACGTTAAAATATGAGTTTGCTATAGATACGACGAATATCTACATGGGGCAAAATTATACACAGTAAGAAGGCATATGTAGAAATCGTTTACAAGGGTAGATATAACGAAAAAGGTTAAAAATCAGTTCAAAATTACATTACGTCTATAAAAGTAGACAAAATTGGGGTTAGAATTGTTGAATATTTGCATTTTCACCATATATCATAGGTTTAATTTTTTTATCTCTAATTTTATACAGGGTTGCGATTATGTATGGAACCGGGTTCGTTCTGCTAAAACGGTTTGAGCTAGAATCCTGAAACTTTAAAGAGACTTAGGACTCAATAAAAACTACTTATTAAAATTTAAAAAAAATTTTTGATCCATAAGTTTTCAAAATGCAAAGCCAACTTGATTTTTTTTAAATGGGAACATGGGTTAAATGGGACATCGTTTTTTTTCATTTTTCATTTTTATTTTTTTTTCTGAAATTCTGTCAAACAAATCATCAAACCTATTATACCATTCAATTCGGAAAAAAATAACCTTTTAAACGATGTCCCATTTAACCCATGTTCCCATTTAAAAAAAATCAAGTTGGCTTTGCATTTTGAAAACTTATGGATCAAAAATTTTTTTTTAAATTTTAATAAGTAGTTTTTATTGAGTCCTAAGTCTCTTCAAAGTTCCAGGATTCTAGCTCAAACCGTTTTAGCAGAACGAACCCGGTTCCATACATAATCGCAACCCTGTATATGGCGTATAATCATGTTTCTTGGTTAAAAAGTTAATGAAGCGTACATCAAATCTATCTACATTGACAAAACAAGTGACTGAGATTCCTTGAAGTTTCTTTATGACTAACTCGCTAAACTCCTTTGAAATGTTCAGTAAGAGCGCTTTGTTTATTTATGGTTGAAAGCAGTTTTAAGGAATGTCGAAAACAACATGACTAATTAGTTTGTACGTATTTTCATGCAAAAACATTTAGTTTGAAAGTAACTTCTTAAACAGTTTTAGCTACAGAGAATGTTTTTTGAATTTTAAAAATAATGTTCTACAGTATTCTATATTCTTAAAAGTTTCATTTAAATAAATTTTTAAGAAATCATAAAGAACGACCGTAATTGTTTTCTTTCAAATAGAATTTGCTTTACTTGTAAACCGTATTTTAAATGTTTATAACGTATATTTAAACAGGTCAAAATGCAACAGAGATAATCCGACTGGTGATTACCTTGTATACTTGAAAGCAAATTTTTATTATTACCCTAGATGTTTCTACATGTTAAATTGTTTTCGCAGAATTACATGATGACCTATAGATCTATATTTAAATATCAAATAGGAATGACAACATAAGATTTATTTTAAAATAAATTTATGAGAGAGAGAGAGAGAGAGAGAGAGAGAGAGAGAGAGAGAGAGAGAGAGAGAGAGAGAGAGAGAGAGAGAGAGATGAGAGATGACAAATAATATATAAAAATGAGATATGAGTTATGTAAACGAGAGATGTAATATGCAAACGATACCATGAATTAGTTTAATTCGTGAATGCATATGAGAGATGAGATATGTAAATGAGAGATGAGATATGCTAATGATACCGTGAATTAATTTAATTCGAGCATCCATATGAGAAATGATAAATGTAAATGAGAGATGAGATATGCTAATGATACCGTGAATTAATTTAATTCGAGCATCCATATGAGAAATGATAAATGTAAATGAGAGATGAGATATGCTAATGATACCGTGAATTAATTTAATTCGAGCATCCATATGAGAAATGATAAATGTAAATGAGAGATGAGATATGCTAATGATACCGTGAATTAATTTAATTCGAGCATTCATGAGAGATGAGATATGCTAATGATACCGTGAATTAATTTAATTCGAGCATCCATATGAGAAATGATAAATGTAAATGAGAGATGTGATACCGTGAATTAATTTAATTCGAGCATGCATATGAGAAATGAGAGAGGTGAGATGTACAAATGAGTTATGTAAATGAGAGATGAGATATGCAAATAATACCGTGAATTAATTTAATTCGCGAATGCATATGAGAAATGATATATGTAAATGAGAGATGAGATATGCAAATGATACCGTGAATTAATTTAATTTGCGCATGCATATGAGAAATGATATATGTAAATGAGAGATGAGATATGTAAATGATACCTCATAATTTTAAAATGTATTGTTGTATGCCGACCATTATGCGGATTAATTTAAAAGCATTTTCTTATTACGCTATTCCATTTTTGTTATGATAAGAAATTCCAATCATTTTGTTATTTCTTAAACTTATAGCTAAAACACGTCTTTGCTAATGATTTGCGTTTGTTTAAGCGCGTTTTGTTTATTATGTATTTATTTGAAAGCAGTTACATTTAGAATTGAAATGTTTTTTAAATAAATTTCTTGATATTAATAATTTAGTTCTGGGTTATTTTTATTTTAATAAATAAATTGATGTTACTATATTTTAAACGACTATAATGTCTACATTTATATTTAAAATTAATAATAATAATGTATAACGTTTAGATTTATATCTAAAATTAATAATAATGAATATCATATTTGATAATATGAAATTACTGACATGTATTATGTTATGAGTACGTGGTCGCTAGTCAACAATTTTTTTTATAACCCGTTTACAGTGCTTTAATAGATTACCTTCATGGTGTAATGGTTAAGTCCTAGGCTTATAACCAGACGGTCGAGCGTTCAAACCCTGCTGGCTCCATTGGTTTTTATAAAAAAAATTATAGCGGGTTGCCTATCTACAGGCGTATAGAAATCTACTATACCGATCATATGACGTCACCGACTGATGGCATTAGCAGCGCTAGGAATTCAAATCTTTCAGCGGGAAATGATGACAAGTTGGAAATGACAGATACAAAAATTGACAGTGATTCAAAATAACAGATACAAAAATGAGATATGCAGATGACCTCGCGAGATACAAAAACTTACATATGTAAATGACACCGCGAATTAAATTAATTAGACCCCGCGAATGATATGCAAATGAACCTCGAATTTCGCGAATGACCTTGAAATGCAAAACGGACCTTCATAAGAAATACATGGGATTTTGTGCTCGAACCCGCCTAGCTCTTGTATCTTCAGCGCTAATTAATTAAAACAATATTTTATATGTATTATTCCAATTCTACCCTTGTAGGACCAAGATACCCTGTTGCAACGAGAGTCTTGCTTTATAAGTTGATGCTGAGACATCTGGCACTCTTATTTATAAGGCTGTGTTAATAGGTATTATTCTTTGGCCATGCCATTTTTCATGGCTGTACTGATGTTCTTTTTTAGCTATTTTTGGTTCAAGGTTAAAAGAAATGCTTTTAGGGTTCTGAAAATTTCTGAACTTAGTTTATCAAAACAAAATTTTATTTATATTTTCTTTTGAAAATTAGGAGCTAGTAAAGTTTAAAATATTAATTTATTACTCAAACGATCAAGACTAAATGTTGTACAATAGTAACATTAATACAGGGTGTTTGAAATATAAACAGGATCTGTATCCTTAATCTCAAATGAGACACGCTGTATTATGTTGGTCTACATAATTTTCTGTTAAATATTAACTGGAAAGAACTAACCAGAGTTTAACAGGAAAATGAGATGTAAAGGAATGGGAAAGAGTGTATATCAGAAAAATGATACTCATGTCAGATCTTCTTCATCCCTACGCAAAATAATTTTATTAATAGTTTAGTCTTCTTATATCTGTAAGATGAAAAAGGTTATCATTCGCAAATTTATTTTTTACACTTGTCCATATTTTAGGACTCATATGTATGAGCAACGAAACACATACTTTGACACAAAACTTTCCTGTCGATCTGTGCGTACGCCTGTTTGTGGGACTGTTCTTTGGATAACTATCGAAATATTGAAATTATCGATTTGAAATCTGGGCAAACAGGTCTTTGTCACAAATTACAGATGGTTTTCGTAAGTAAGTAAAATCTAACCAGTGGCGGGGTATTTTTAAGGGTTTAAAAGTACTTACATAGTTATATATGAAAAAGCAGTCTGGCAGTTAAATTGGTAGCAGTTTTTAGTATATGTTTTTTAAACAAGACACTATAAAGATGTTACTATGATTACCACCGATTGATATTACTTCTTAACTTAACTATTCTTGGTATTATTTTATTTGCCAACATTAAGATCTGATTAAGATTTAATTAATTAATCTAAATAAAATTGTATTATATATAATGATAAAATAATTTATTATTACAAATGGTTAATCATAGTATATTATGTTATTAGGAGCAAAAGTGATATTTTTATGTGGCGCGGCTGAACAGTTTAGCTGCCGAGCTTGCGAGGCAGGTAAGTCCAGCCAAGCCACATAAAAATACTTTTGCTCCGAATAACATATACTATTTTTTCTTCAGACGTCAAAAAACATTCAATTCATACATTCAAATTACAAAAATGATGAGAATTATGTTTGAATAATACCAACTTATCTAGTGTGGTATGAAAACATTGTCTTGACAACGCTGTCATCAACAACGTGAAAAAAAAATTCGTCGGCAAAATTTTCTCAATTGAAAATTTCAATTTCATCAAAAGTGGGTGTAAATACTCCATTCGTAAGTACTTTTTAATCGTTTTTTATACTTTTTGTATTAAATTTGAGATATTGTAGGTTGTGTGAGATTAAAATATGTGGTGCGGAAAAAATGATGGTGTCTCGGGTACCCCACCCGAAATAGCCGAAGCTGCCAAACTGGCAATAGATAATTTAATGCCGACAAAATCAAGCTCTATATATGAAGGCGCATTCCAAAAATTTACAAAATGGTGTAAATACAAAAACGTCTCCAATTATTGCGAAACTACATTGTTGGCGTATTTCTGCGAGCTGGCGACAAAAAAGCAATTCAAGTTCTCGACGATGTGGGCAAATTATTCTATGATTAAAACTGTATTAAGCATTAAGCATGGAGTAGATATTAGCAAGTATTTGAAACTAAGAGCATTTCTCAAAAAAACAGAATGAAGGTTATAGTCCGAAGAAGTCGAGAGTGTTTACAAAGGAGCAAGTAGAAAAATTCTTGTCTGAAGCCCCTAACGAAAAATATTTAGCAATGAAGGTAAGCTTTTGATTTAGACAATGCACAAAATTAAAGGGTCTTCTTTTAGATTGTCTTAATAATTGGAGTGTCTGGGGCCTGTCGATGTGATGAAATGGTTCGAATGAAAGTAGATGACATAGAAAATATGGGATCTTTGCTCCATATTAAGATACCTAACAGCAAAACAAAGAAGAGCAGATCATTCACAGTTGTTGGCGAAAATTTTTTGCAACTTTATAGACAATATGCTTCACTGCGTCCATCGAATTTTCATGACAGGCGATTTTTTGTAAAGTATGGAAATGGAAAATGTTATAGATCCGTTATGGGCGTACATAAAATTGGCAGTGTCCCTAGAGAGGTAGCATCCTAGATGAAATTGCCACATCCTGAAGAATACACCGGACATGGCTTGAGACGAACTTCAGCTACACTGTTGGTAGACGGCGGAGGAGATCTAATGTCTTTGAAACGTTTGGGAGGTTGGAAATCTAGCAGTGTAGCTGAAGGCTACATAGAAGAATCGCTCTCGAACAAAAAAGATAGTGCGATGAAGATTTTTCCTTCTGATGTAGCAAGTACAAGCAATGTCTGCATCGAAAATGAGGAAATGTCTACAATGGAGTCCACAGCAAAGAAAAATGTTCAGTCCTCTTTAGTGTCAAGTGGTTTAAAATTTGAAAACTCTAATGTAACAAACTGTACCTTTAATTTGTATTTTAGCAAATAAATGAAATGTTAAAGTTGAATAATAGGTGACACTGATTCGATGATTATGATTGGTTCTTCTCGCCGGCTATAATATTCATTATAGCCGGCGGCAGAGAAATAATATTTCTACTTCATGAGATTAGATCCAAAATGTCATGTTTCTGTGACGTCTGAAGAAAAAATTATTATATTGAACATTAGACATATCTTTACGGTTATGTAAATGGCAATAAAGAAACAAAATGTCTGTGAAAGTTCACAAAATATATCCTTGGAGATTCCTATAACATAATATAACAATTCTAATTTATCATGTTATATATTTCCTTCACTTTCCCATGGGATATCACGTATATCGATTTCTTTATTATGCCATAATGGTATAAGTTTCTTCCATCTTTAGAATATATTACAATCAAAGGATCAATAATAAGAAAACAAAAAGTTACAATTTCAAGTTTGAACAACGAACGTGTCGAAGGTTCTCAAAAACATTCAAACTTTCTTGTTTTCAAAGAGAATATTAAAAACTTCAGGGAATTCTTTTGGAGGTATACATATTATATTAGTAAAAAAACAAACTTTTAGAAATAAAGAGTGGTTTTTATGTGATACTCTCGAAATGTAATCATGGATAACTTTGAAGTAAACGTGAATGTGCATAAGTATTATACCGATAAAAACAGTTAACAATTCAGATTAAATGTACCTTAAATTAAATTAAATTAAATTTATATTTAAATATACTAGACGCATTAATAATAAGGCTAAATGGTCTCGAAAAGGCATTTAATTACACAATGATTATTTTCAGCTTGTTGAGTACAGTAATACAGTCTTGTTTATAAATTTAGACGAAAAGCTTTAACAGAAACTAAAAGCGGTCTTAATGAAGCTTCTAGCCTTATACAATACAATTTACTGACCATTTAAAATTGGATCACGCAAGGGCTCCATTTAAATGTTACAAAAGGTAAACCCAGTTTTTTTTCTGGAAATGGAGTTTGTTATGGATTAACAAACACAAAGGAGATTTATGCCTGCTATGTAAATATGAAACTTTTGTTTCTTAGGGTATTATCAACAAATATTCTCAAGTTAATTTATAATAGCTATTTAATTATTATAGTTTAGAACTCAGAAATTGTGTTTATCGCATTCATGATAGGATCAACTGTGGGTCATTCCATGCGAAATCGATCAGTAAAATGGATCGATCTCACGGATTTTAATGAAAATCACTTATGAGGTAGCAATCAACTAAAGAAGATAACTTTCATTCATCAATTTGCTAAATTACGCAGAACTTCGGAAATATTCAAATTGAAAAAATTATCAAAACTGCTTGCACGCCTTTAAAGAAATATAAATATCTCGAAAAGTATTTACCCTAGAACAAATATTTTTCTTGTATATTGCTCACTAGAAGACGGGCTTTTTGGGCAGCCTAATAATTTTTTGTTATCAAACGTATTTTTATTTTTTTCTAAACGAAATATTTTAAAAATGCATAGAAATCGGTGTGGTCACATTTTTAAAAATCTGAAAAAAATTGTACAGATTCTTTGAACATTTCTGTATTTAAATGCATAATGGCAAGCTGGACGTTTTAATAGTTTTGGCAGGGCAAATTTCTAAAGATCGCGTTGCAGACAGCCGGCGCACCATAGATCACGGTCAACCGTCACAAACCGCACTCGCTACCTTCTAGTTAGTAATAATACGGTCCATATTACCAGCTTAGGTGAGTTAATGATATTATCCACTGCAAAAATTATCATAATAGCTTACTTAACTCACTTGTACCATAAATAACTATTACCGATCTCTATTGTAGGTTCTGATGTTTAATAAGGTCAGCTGCTGTAATTGGAGCGATGGGGTAACTAAAACTATGCTTAATAAAAACTAAAACTATCGTTAAACGTCTATGAGAATTACGTGAATTCTTAGTACTTTATCCTATACACTCTTCCGACTGCGATAATTTCTGAACTATTCCTACTGTAGCCCTAATTTTTTGGAGACATTTTAATTAATATCTTTAGGGCGTCCCAGTTACCCAGAACATATTATAAAGTAATGTGGATATAAAATATATACGATGATTCCATTTACCCCAATCTATTGGGTAACTGGAACCACTGGACATGTTTTTAAAAAAATATTTTTAAATGCAATAGTTGGCATTAGAGCTGCTTTATTTTTACATATTCTTTTGGAAATATATTAAAGTTACTATAAAACAAGGTCATAAACTTATACTTCACGATAAAATATGAGATAAAGAGTTTGAAGCAAAATAATTGTATATCTATGGACGAATTACCCCAACTGACCTTAAAACTTAAATTAAAAAAGCTGTTGCGTTATATTTTATGGTCTTGGTCAGCCGCAAGAAAAGTACTTTATGTAACACACCCGAAGTAATCGATTTAAATACTTAAGTAATTAACTAATTAGTAGGTATAATCATATCCACGCAAATATACATTTATCTTATGTACATTAGTTGAGAGGTTAAGGTTAAGAGTTAAGCTGGTAATATGGACCGTATTATTACTAACTAGAAGGTAGCGAGTGCGGTTTGTGCCGGTTGACCGTGATCTATGGTGCGCCGGCTGTCTGCAACGCGATCTTTAGAAATATGCCCTGCCAAAACTATTAAAACGTCCAGCTTGCCATTATGCATTTAAATACAGAAATGTTCAAAGAATCTGTACATTTTTTTCAGATTTTTAAAAATGTGACCACACCTATTTTTTGCATTTTTAAAATATTTCGTTTAGAAAAAAATAAAAATACGTTTGATAACAATAAATTACTAGGCTGTCCAAAAAGCTCGTCTTCTAGTGAGCAATATAAAAAAAATATTTGTTCTAGGGTAAATACTTTTCGAGATATTTACATTTCTTTAAAGGCGTGCAAGCAGTTTTAGTATTTTTTTCAGTTTGAATATTTCCGAAGTTCTGCGTAATTTAGCAAATTGATGAATGAAAGTTATGTTCTTTAGTTGATTGCTACCTCATAAGTGATTTTCATTGAAATCCGTGAGATCGACCCATTTTAGTGATCGATTTCGCATGGAATGACCCCTGTGTAACATTGTAAAAAGTTTTTATCTGGTTGGAATTAAAAGATGAGATTAAAAGATTTAAAAAACGCATCTGAGTGTATCTAATTTATTCATTTATATTATTTACTCGTAATACTGCGCTGTTGTACAAACGCTAAAGGAAAATAATCTTTAGCACATATTGTACTACCTTTATACAAGTTTTTCTATTGATTAATAATTATTGTATACACTCGAATCAAAGATATACAGCAATTTATTATTCCTTTTCAAGAAAATAGTGTATATTTAGGTAATATGCGGTATATAGGTTTTTGTTAGTAGTTACAATGATATCAGGCTTAGAATGTGGTTGGTTAGAACCTTCTTAAATATAATTGCCCCTCTAAAAAATTTTAAGATACAAGATGTTTTATCGATATTTCAGATTTTGTGTTGCAATGGTTTTGTACCCTTAGCGTATGGTTGTGTTTACGGCTTGAAAATTTAAGTGGGAATTAAACATTATTAAGCATATTTCATCTGAAAGTTGTACATCAGTTATAATAGTTGATTTAATGTGCCCAAGCATATAAAAAAATTTGCCGGAAAAATTACGAAAAATACGAAATGGTATAAAAGGCCTTTATGGATTAACGAAGCCTCAAAAATTCCAATTCATTCTCTGAGCTTATTTTGGAGAATTATCAGAGATATACAAATCTTTATCATTATGGGCGTTTTTTTCTATGTTGCGAAACACACTAAACATTAATAACATCAGAATAGAAAATTATTCAAAACTGTACAAATTTATTATAATAATCTACCTGACAAATCATTAATTTTTATTAATCTAATTTATTTATTTATGATTATGGAGTTTCACCAAATAAAGTTTGAAACAATAAATAATTGTCTTGACCGCAAAGTGCAATTACGTATTGAATAGTCGTAGCAACAGTATAGTATTCTACTCGCGTATAGTAGCTATTACTCATTCGAAAGCATTACGCAAACATCATCCTCATGAGTAATATCCATATTACACGCTCGTGAAATAATATACTACTAGGGAAACCTCGTCAAGATGTGACGGTCAAAAGGCTAGTTTATTGAAGGGTTTTCTTAACAACGTTTGTTGTGTGATTGCAATACTTTGGGTTTCCAATAGTGACTATTTAATAGTAACATTTATTAAATAAACGCAATTGAACAAAAACAGTTGCAAATACTAAGTTCACCACTCTCAGACGAACTTTTGAAAGCATTATTTAACAAACACCCCCTTACCCCTACCCATCAATCACGACTAATCATATCTTCCTCCTTTAGTTACCCCCTTCTTACTGCTTTTTCCGTCTTGCCCCTCAGACTTATCCCTTCCTCAACTTACCCCCCCTCCCGACTTATCTCCAACTCGGACTCATTCCCCCCCCGACTTATTCTTATTATAAAATTCTGCATTGAATTCATATATCATATATGCATGCGTAATATACCAGCTTTCGAAACTTTGTCGGTTATTTTGTCCATGCTCCTTAAGAGATAACACATAGTTTTTCGACATTTCTATTCTACTTTTTTGTCAAATATCTCAATCTGCAAAATTTAAAAATTACGAAAGAACGAACTCACAGAGACAGGCAGAAATATAAAATTTTGTGAAAATGCTCCACAACAAATACTGTGAAACTTGACTGAGAACTGCTGGTGGCATAGTAAGCAGGTATTGGGAGGATGTTTAGTACCAAAACGTGACGAAGTAATTGGCCTTGGGAATATTGAAATGCTTCGATTACAAATATTGCGTAAAAATGTAAGTAATTAAAAAATCGCAAAACTAAAACTCCACAGCCTAAAAAAAGGACGGTTTTAAAAATATAAAAGTTAAACAAAAAGTAAGTAGTGTTGACTAATACCTAGATTAGTAATCGTGAATAATTCTAAAACTTACCACCGTAGAAAGTGAGAGGGCACCCCAAGTGAATGTCCGATTCACGCGTTTCAAATTGAACATTGTATATTTATTTAAATTAAAAATATAAACATTAAAAAAATATATAAATTAAATAGTGTTGACTAATCTACACAGCGAAAGCTTCAATATAAAAAAGAAGCACGTATTGGAACTCTCAAACGAACTGGAAAAAATATGCCTTGTGTTTTAAATATATAGATTATGTAAAGTTTAAGTAGGTTACTAAAACAACTTATATCTTTGTAAAATCATCTCCTGTTTTTTTTTCTGGACAAGTTGTTGGACTTCTGGGCTTCTTTAATAACTTTGGCATTAATACCGTATTAAAAAATCCTCTTATAAATTTGTTTTCGTTAATCAGATTACGTTAAAAGGAATTCTTTCATTCAATGCAATTTACTTTGTAATTACCTTTAGGTAAAAAATAAAAAGGGTAAACTATTGCAGCATTAATTATCCTCGGAATGATATGAAAAGTACACGGAAGTTCGACTAGACAACTTTTTAGATGAGATGTTTTTTTGCGTTTTTTTTTAAGCTCTGTCATAGCAGAAATGAGCCATAATATTCCTGCTATGTTGTTATCTGTTTCTATCTTTACTCTTTGTTTACTTGTTTCTTAGTCGAAACAGGTCAATTTGGTTTGTTTATTGTCTTGATCTGCGCCGCCCGAAGATACAAAAAGATTCGATTTGGGAAATCGTGCTTTTAAAGTCGATCAGATTTCATTGGAAAACAAAACAATAGCAATTACAATATTTTTGTGCTCGATTTTAAGTATGGATCGATGAGAATAGACGTAAAGAATAAAGTAAAGGGAACGAAGAATTGGATCAAGTCCAAACACAAAAGAAACAATGTTATTTTTGCAGTTCTTAATACTTTCCAGAAAGAAACGCAGTTTTTTTTCTTATCGAATTTCAAAGCAGCTTTATTCACTTAGATAGGAAAATAAACTGAAATATGCCTGAAAAAAGGCTACAAAACGTTTTTTTAGTAATAGCAATCGTCTATATTCTATTTCTTCATAAAGTTAACGACATAAAGCCAAAAAAAACAAGAAAAAATCTATTATTCTTACCTTTAGCGACCGGAGAGACAGCTATGAAGTTGACGAGGGCAGCTCCCGTGCTGTGTCCCATCAGTGTTACTCTCTCGGGATCACCACCGAAAGCTGGAAGGTTTTCCCGGAGCCAATGTAAACCTGCTACCAGGTCCATTAGGCCGAAATTCCCTTGTGCACTCCCTTTAGCACCAGTTTTTAAAAATCCTACAACAAATCACACCTGATGTTACACACGAAACACACATATTTCAACAGAAACTTTTGTAAATTAATTTTAGAAAAGAGTTACTAATGAAACTAACTTAAGTAAAATACTGTGATGATAAATATAAAAATGTTGGTTTATAAGTACTTTATTAAATTTCTTTCTTTGTATCTTAATTAATCTGTTAATTAATATGCTAATGAAATGATACCGCTCATAATGTCTACTCGTATATAATAATTTATAATGGCGTTGTATAAAATGTTACCTCAGGGAAACTAAAAGATAGTTTGTGGATTTTAAAAAGTTTTCAGATATGATAATTATAAAATAACATTAAATATTTTAAATAAACAGTAATCGGTGTGTCTGACGCCTCGACACCGAAAGGTATATGAGGTTAGAGATTTATATATATATATAATTATATATATATTAAATAGTAAAAGCTATGTTCTATTTTCTATGCTCTAAAATTCCATTTTTCACATTTTTTTTAACTTCTTATTCTGAAAGCAGAATGGGGAGGCTAAAGATATGGTTTATAATGATAAGAAGTGTTGTTTTTAAAATTTGGATAACGCTTCCATTGTCTAAACAATTTCTGGTATTTTAAATCTTTTACCGGAAATGGCCTATTCCATCTCAAAACAGGCAGGTGGTGGCGGTCACCAATTTTGATGAAATTTTAGTATAGTATTCTTTGTTAAAAATAAAAGGGCACCTATTTTTTGTTTGGCCAAAAAAGATTTTCGATCAAGGTACAGGTCATCAAAGTCAGGAAACTAATAGCCCCAGTAGCACAAGATATTGACCCATTATTGGTGCTATATGGGTAACATATTATATCCAGGCCCAATATTTAGAAGATTCAACGAAGATTGGTATTACATCGGTTAAAGACTGGCACCCAATGTATGTTGCCAATGTTGCTCCTACAAAGGTCCAATAATATAAATAAGAAGTTTAAAAAATGTTTTCCTCTATATTGATCCTATATTGGGCTTATATTTCAGCCCACTATATAATTAATTCATTAGATATTTAATATTATATATCTAATTACTATTAATGTTATATTGATTCAAGATTGGCGCCCAATATACGTAACTAATATTTCCACAGAAGTCCTATATAAAAATGATTCATATTGTATTATTCTGTACTGGTCTTATATTGAACATATAGTACAGTTAATATTTCACCTGTATAATTCCGACACTGGATAAGCAGCCTTTAAACAAGGTTACTTGATTATTCAAGAAATCAAAATATCAATACATAGGCGGGTGCTTAATATACGTAAAAATATTTTACAAATGTGCACCACGTCGAGAAAAATGAAAGATGATTACAAGTTACCATAACTCACACGGTTTTATCAAATACTGAATACTAATAATACCTCAATACGTAGTAATTATTATATACCTCAGTGTAGATTCATAATGATCGCATTTCAAATTTCGCGCCCAATAACACACAAGCAACCGTGTATTGCAGGGTAGAAACGCTCGTGATTTTACCGCCATTGATACTTGATGCATCTGTTTTAGTGTTGCGATATCTGCTGCTGAACGTTTCTTGTTGAAAAATTTATATTTACTGTTTGTGTGCCAGTTATTTATATTCATTATATACTGTAAGCACCCACTATAATATCCATATATTTTAATTGTTATAACCGCCTAGTTTAGGTCATGTTTTGTTTAAACATGAATAAAATTGTGTAAACAATATGTCTGTGATTCATTTTCAGAATGTGTAAATACAATAATAGTACGTACATAATAATGTAACTTCAAATTTATTAAAAGTAGCATTATCTCGATTTAATACATTTTTAAAAAATTTTATTGAAGTGAATGAAATATCAAACTTAAGCTACAAATTTTAACAAATACTCCTAGTATATATTATTGGCGCAATATATTGCCAATATATTTTTGATATATTTAATTTTATTAGTTATCTGTTTTACGTTGATACAATTTATTTAACATTTTATTAGAATTCCAATAGATAAAAGTCCAATTAACATAATTTAATGCGTTTGTAACTACAGTTTTCGCAATGACGCAAATGTATTATTGTGTTAAGTACAGACATCTAAAACGAATTCTATATAGAAGATACATCGATAGTTTTAAGTGTAAATGGACAAAATAACAGAGTTAAATCACGTTTAGCGGATAATAGTACTTCAAATTACGATGAGCCTCTCCCCCACCGACTCCATCTACAGTTGAATATTAATTTAACGATATGGACTGTCGGTTTATTATTATTAATATCGTCGTCGGTTATTAAATATGATTGGGTTGAATGAACAGAAGATATACAAAGTGATTTGTGACAAATATTACCTATTGAGGGAGACAATCGAATTAAACGAAAATGTAGATATCAAGCATATCACATTATCACATCAATTGTACCAATACTAGTACAAGTATACTGCACCAATATTACGTTTGCACAGTGGATGAATATCCTGTGAATGCATTTCGCCAATATTGTAAAAGAATATTGGACCATTAAATGTTTTAACGCTGGACCAATATTACCATGTTGGAGACATAATCTATGCACATATTGTGCCAACACTATAAACGTATATTGAACTAATATAATGTTCCAATGGATGGCCAATATCCAACTGCAGTACTGAAGATATATTGCTTCCGCATATTGTTCCAATCCTGTCAGTGTCTATCATTTACAATGTTTGGCCAATATGTGGAACAATACTTTTCCAACATGTTGTTACAAAATATATTTAGTTTTGCTATCGTGGGGGTAGCAAAAAGGTAACCCAGATACTCGTCGCGTGGGTCGTGGGTAAATAATCTAAAAATATAATACGGAAATCTTAAAAGGGCGCCAGGTCCTAATCTAAGACAAAATCTTTTGGACGGACCTTCCAAAAGTGATGGTCCCACTAAAGCATTTATTAATTTGTAGTTTTGGTGCACTGTACAACTAAATAAATAAAAGAGTAGTGTGCTGATAAGAACTATAATGAATAACGAATAATAATCTTTAACAAAGTTCATATAAATTTTCGTTAACATGCAAAAGAAAAAAAAATTGTTATTGTTTGTAAATATGAAGATAAATCATAAATAGGTAAGTAAGTATATACATATAAATTAGTAAATAGATATATTTAATAAATTGTATCAGATAAATAACTAACAGGTAACTAATAACATATAAACGTATAACCAACAAAATAATCGCAGATAATAATAGTAGTAGTACGAAGATTCGGAAAAAAAAATAAAAGTAATTCGGGTAAGTATTTGATTTATTTAATAAGTTTTAAACTTCTACTAATATATTATTTTCCTTTTGTTTTAGATTTACTAAGATTACTAAGTGACCTAAGCTACGAAGTGTGTAAGCGCTTACTACCGACGTGAGCTCATTCGTTATCAAATTTGTATTCAATTGTAATCAGATTAATATTTAATAAATTAATTAAAAGCAAAAGCGAATTACTTCCTTACAATAATTATCCCGTTGACGGTTATTTAAACACTCAGATAGGTAATCTTTTCAAATATGTGCAGATAAAGAATTTACTATACTTTTAGTGTACATAAACAAAGGTAAACAGTACACTGTAATGATATCTAATAAGTAATTAAATACATAGATCATTAACTAACTAGAATTGTTATTCTGACCTGGCGAATGCTGATGGACTGCACAGCTTACCGGATTGGAAGTTACCAAGTGTTGATTTTCCAAATAAATAAGTCCTTCGCAATACAAGCGATATACGGATGGAAGCTTTGTAATCTTTAATAGCTACTGGTTGCCTCCATAACGTTAACAACAACAATGAAGAAGTCAGTACAAAATGTAAGTGTACTAACCCAAAAATAAGAAGAAGCACAAGAAGGGCTATTAGGTGGAAAAAGCCCTCATCTTCCTGAATGGTATGTTTGAGAAGAAAATCCCACAAATGTGGTTATTAAAAGTTCCAACAAAATAATAGGTATAATACTAATTCGATCAGTATTATCTAAAATCCAATCTTCTAAATTTTGTAACTTTTAATTAATTTCCAGTTAGATGAATCCAGAAAATATAAACTAAATTTACACCATTTCTAACATGGAATTCTCAAAGTAATGGCTGCAGGAAGAATGACTTTTTTGCAGAGAAAAAGATAATGCAAAAATTTGAAGTTTTGGGGAATTTTCGAAAAGGAACCAAGTTGAAGGATAAAGATATCCATTAAGAAAATGGCATATAGGCATGCAACCCAACATGCATAATAATAATAACAATTGAACTGAATCAAATTATACCAAAATGTATTTTTAATATAAGTTAGTAATTAAATTTTAGTATAAATTAGTTCATAGTAATTTTAACCGTAACAATAATTTTCCCCCTCACCAAGAGTGAATTTTCCCAAAATTTACATGCAAATTCTATATACAATTCTAATACGTAATTCCTAAATCATCTAAACATAACTAGTATTGACTATCTTAGCTAATTATCAACATTAATTTGCTTTTTCCAAAATATTATATATCTTGATCATTACTATAAGGTTTCAAATCTTTGACATGCCAGTTTCCTTTTGAATTGCCTAAACTGTCTTCTAATTCATAAATGCAATAACCTACTCGACGTTTTATTCTAAACGGTCCTTCAAATTTTCCAGCTAACTTTCTATTGAAATAATTAGTTGCATCCGATAACACATAATTGTGTTTCCAGACCATATCACCTACATTATATTGAACATCACGTCTGCGCAGATTATATTGCTGTCTACTACGTTCATAAGCTTTACCTAAATTTTCTCTAACAAGACTATGCAATTTGGCTAAATTAGATTCTTTATTCGAACGCTCGTTTTGTTCATCAGCTAAGTCTTCTAGTTTGGGTTTAGTATACTCGTCTCCGGATTGACACATCTCACGACCGAAATTAATAAAATAAGGAGTTTGTGTAGTAGTTTCGTGACGAGCTGTGCGCAAAGCACAAGCCAATACGCTTAGATTATCATCCCATTTTCTATGCTGACCTTTTACATAAGCTGAGATCATAGTTTTGATCACCCGATTAACACGTTCGGTATTATTTACCTGGGGATGATAATTAGGATTAAATATAATTTTAATTTTATATTGTTCTGATAATTTCCGAAGCTCGTTTCCTCTAAATTGTGTTCCATTATCACACCTAACAAATTGCGGCACCCCAAACAGTAAGAAGATTTGATCTTCTAGAATTTTACAAATATTAGTGGCCAAAGCTCTACGCAAAGGAAATAACAAACTGAATTTACTGAAGATATCGGTTACTACAAATATATACTGATTCCCATGAGTGCTTTTTGGTAGAGGTCCAATCAAATCAAAACTTATTATTTGCCATGGCATTTTTGGAATTATAGGTTTACCCATATGACCGGCTGGTAATTTTTGTTCAGGCTTGATCTGTTGACATGTAACACAAGAACGTACATATTTAGTAATATCAGCTCGCATGGAAGGCCAATAATAAAGTCTAGCTACTCGAAAATAAGTTTTATAAATTCCTAAGTGACCAGACGAAGGTTCGTCATGACAAGTCTTTAAAACTTCTCTACGCTTTTCTTTTGGAACCACTAACTTCCAAAAGTCTTCAGGATCTTTAAGTTCAGCAAAATCTAATTTAACGTGTTTATAAATTTTATTATCTGAAATTCTCCACTGTGAATAAGCTAATGGTTTCTGTGTTATTAATTTAAGCATTTTATGATACCAAGGATCTTGAATGTCGGTGATCTCAATAAGATTTAGCTCGCCTAAGTTTTTATCATTATTTACTAACCGTGATAATGCATCTGGCACAACGTGTTCTTTGCCTTTCCTATGAATTACTTTATAATTGTAGGACTGTAAACGTAACACCCATCTACCTAATCTACCTTGTGGATCCTTCAGTTTATCCAACCACACGAGACTATGATGATCTGTAACAACTGTAAATTTTGCTCCTTCTAAGTAACAACGCAGTTTTTCAATACTCCAAAGCACAGCTAAGCATTCTTTTTCCGTAACAGAAAATTTTTTTTCGGTTTTGCTAAGTGATCTTGAAATATAGCAAATGACATGTTCACGGTTGTTGTAATTTTGTGTCAACACTGCACCAATCCCTACTGAACTCGCATCGGTCTGTAAGTAAAATTCTTGATCAAAGTTTGGAATAGATAAAATAGGAGATGAAATTAGAGCCTCTTTAATTTTATTAAATGACTCATCGCAAGCATTATCCCAAGTAAACTTTGACCCTTTTCTAAGTAAACGTGTTAAAGGCGCTGTCATTTCCGCATATGTAGGTATAAAGCGTCTGTACCATGATACCATTCCTAACAAACGACGTACTTCAGTTACACTTTTGGGTACTGGTATATTTACTATACATTCTACTTTGGCAGGATCTACATGAAGTCCATTACGATTAACAACATACCCTAAATATTTGAGTTCGGGCCTACAAAAATGACTTTTTTCACGATTTAAAGTGAGTCGTGCTTTAGCTAAACGTTCGAGTACCACAGATAACACTTCAATATGCTTTTCAAAATCTGGAGCAACAACTATAATATCGTCTAGGTAACAGAAGACATATGGTTCTAACTCTGGACCAAAAATTTTGTCTATGAGTCTTTGGAAGGTTGCAGGGGAATTAGACAAACCATATGGTAACCTTGTGAACTGATATAACCCTCTCCCTGCACTGTAAATGCTGTATACTGCTTGCTATCTTTATCTAAGGCTACTTGCCAATAAGCGCTTCTGATGTCTAAACTACTCATATACCTAGTGGAACCTAATTTTGTTAAAATTGATGAGATGTACGGCAGTGGGTAAGCATCTTTCTCGGTAACGCGATTTAATTTTCGGAAGTCCACGCAAAACCGTTGCGAACCATCCTTTTTTGGAACTAAAAGAACCGGTGATGACCAAGCACTCGCTGATTTTTCTACAACACCAGCTTTAATCATCTTATCTAATTCTTCGTCAATCAACTTCTGCTTGTAAGGTGAGACAGGGTAATAACGTTGTTTGATAGCCGAACTATTTGTTTTAATTGTGTGTTCTACTAAATGTGTGCATCCTAACTGATCCTTTTCAAAATTATTAAAGTAATTATCAATGACTTTTTGCAAACGAATTTTCTGATCCGGGGTTAAATCTACTTCTGAGGTAATGTTATTTATGTTAATATTATTTAAAGATTCCTTAGAAAAATACCATTCTCCACGACGTACGTCAGGTATAATTCCCATTTTTGCCCAAAAATCGATTCCTAAGATGATATTTTGTCTTAAAGTTGGCACGACATAGAGTTCAATTAATTTAACAACTTCTTTTAATTTAATAGGCACACTAACAGTACCTAAACATTCGCAATTCTGATCATTGGCTATTCTGCAAGTAATAGCTTTTCTAGTATCTAATTTTAATCCTAAGTTGCGTAATAATTCCCATGTATCTTGGTTAATAAATGTTTTGTTTGCACCAGAATCTAGTAAACCATAAAACTTAAGTCCAAAAATTTCTACTTGAACATAAGGGCATTCTCCTTCACCAACCTGAGCCAATATGTAATCTAATATAACTTTTTCTTTAAATTTATCAATCGATGACAAGTTATTACTGACCGTTTGAGTATCTCGGAGCAGTTTCCGGCCTAAGACTGTCTCCTTAACCCGTTTTCCCGAAGATTTATTGCAATTTGGACAAGTATGTTTTGTAAAGTTCAATTTCCCACAATTAAAACATTTTAATTGAGTTTTAACATGACAGTTACGAGCTATATGACCTGGCTTGTTGCAACGAAAGCAAAGTTTAGCAGTACTACTTGCTACTTCTCTAATTTTTACCTGCTGTGAATTAAAGTTTGATTTTGAGAAACTTTGAAATTTGGGAGTTGCATGTGAATAATCTAAATCAGGTTCAAGAGATAACTGACCCTTAACAGGAGGTTTGTACTCATGAATCTTTTCTTTGGCAGCTTCTAACTTACGACAATATTCAATTAATTCATATGGTGTTTTAATGTCTATTAATACCAATCGTTCTTGATAAAAAGGTAAAATATTAGATCTGAGGACTTGAAGTCGTAACCTATCTGGAACTGGAGTTGGCATTCTATCAAATAAAGTAGTCATCGCAGCTACATATATCCCTATTGTTTCATCGGAACCTTGGGTACGTTTTAAAATTTGTTTCCATAATTGTTCTCCTTTATAAGAAGGCATAAATTCCTCTTTCATTAATCTAACTAAATCATCCCAATTATCGACCTGTTTTCTAACTAACCTAAACCATAATAAAGCTTCGCCTTCAAACAAATCTATGGCAGCATCAAATAATTGACTTTTAGTAACATGACGTGATTTGCAAAACTCGTCTACACGCTCAAGAAATGAATTAAAACTGAAGCTGTCATTAGGATTTCCTGAAAATTTAAGATTCCATTTGTATACCGGAATAGACTTAGGTACTACGGAAGTATCGGACGTTTGATTACTAATCGGCTGATTAACACTAGCTTTACTGTTACTTCCCGCTGGCATATCATCTGAATAAAATCCTGGAAAAGAAGGTATATCACTAAATTCTTGCTTTATTGTATTATAGTCTGAAACAAGTTCCATTAAAAGTGCAAATATTTCAGAACGTTTTTCTACAACTTCATCATCTTCATCGGAAATACGATCAATACGACCAAAAATGTGAGCAAATTTACATTCAATTTTTCTAATATTAGAAGCAGTAGTTGTGGCAGTCAAAGATTCTACACTATCTTTCAATTCATTCAATTTTTGTTCACAAATTCTCAATTCATTGTTAGCATCAAATTTTGAGTAACTAGAAACAACACTTCCTGATTTCTCAAGTACCAATACACCCCTTAAATTTTTACGTAATTTATCTACCGTTCCTGATTCGCTGATACCCCTAACTTTTAATTCATATTCAAGTTCATCCTTAGATAAACGATCAACATCTAAACGAAATGACATTTTGAAAATAACTTTTGAAATACAGTACACCAATTGAAAATTTATTTAAATTCTGGAAAAATAGTAATCGATTCCAACCTAGCTCAACGTGGCCCCAAACGTTCGGGCGCCAATAAATATATGTTACAAAATATATTTAGTTTTGCTATCGTGGGGGTAGCAAAAAGGTAACCCAGATACTCGTCGCGTGGGTCGTGGGTAAATAATCTAAAAATATAATACGGAAATCTTAAAAGGGCGCCAGGTCCTAATCTAAGACAAAATCTTTTGGACGGACCTTCCAAAAGTGATGGTCCCACTAAAGCATTTATTAATTTGTAGTTTTGGTGCACTGTACAACTAAATAAATAAAAGAGTAGTGTGCTGATAAGAACTATAATGAATAACGAATAATAATCTTTAACAAAGTTCATATAAATTTTCGTTAACATGCAAAAGAAAAAAAAATTGTTATTGTTTGTAAATATGAAGATAAATCATAAATAGGTAAGTAAGTATATACATATAAATTAGTAAATAGATATATTTAATAAATTGTATCAGATAAATAACTAACAGGTAACTAATAACATATAAACGTATAACCAACAAAATAATCGCAGATAATAATAGTAGTAGTACGAAGATTCGGAAAAAAAAATAAAAGTAATTCGGGTAAGTATTTGATTTATTTAATAAGTTTTAAACTTCTACTAATATATTATTTTCCTTTTGTTTTAGATTTACTAAGATTACTAAGTGACCTAAGCTACGAAGTGTGTAAGCGCTTACTACCGACGTGAGCTCATTCGTTATCAAATTTGTATTCAATTGTAATCAGATTAATATTTAATAAATTAATTAAAAGCAAAAGCGAATTACTTCCTTACAATAATTATCCCGTTGACGGTTATTTAAACACTCAGATAGGTAATCTTTTCAAATATGTGCAGATAAAGAATTTACTATACTTTTAGTGTACATAAACAAAGGTAAACAGTACACTGTAATGATATCTAATAAGTAATTAAATACATAGATCATTAACTAACTAGAATTGTTATTCTGACCTGGCGAATGCTGATGGACTGCACAGCTTACCGGATTGGAAGTTACCAAGTGTTGATTTTCCAAATAAATAAGTCCTTCGCAATACAAGCGATATACGGATGGAAGCTTTGTAATCTTTAATAGCTACTGGTTGCCTCCATAACGTTAACAACAACAATGAAGAAGTCAGTACAAAATGTAAGTGTACTAACCCAAAAATAAGAAGAAGCACAAGAAGGGCTATTAGGTGGAAAAAGCCCTCATCTTCCTGAATGGTATGTTTGAGAAGAAAATCCCACAAATGTGGTTATTACAAGTTCCAACAAAATAATAGGTATAATACTAATTCGATCAGTATTATCTAAAATCCAATCTTCTAAATTTTGTAACTTTTAATTAATTTCCAGTTAGATGAATCCAGAAAATATAAACTAAATTTACACCATTTCTAACATGGAATTCTCAAAGTAATGGCTGCAGGAAGAATGACTTTTTTGCAGAGAAAAAGATAATGCAAAAATTTGAAGTTTTGGGGAATTTTCGAAAAGGAACCAAGTTGAAGGATAAAGATATCCATTAAGAAAATGGCATATAGGCATGCAACCCAACATGCATAATAATAATAACAATTGAACTGAATCAAATTATACCAAAATGTATTTTTAATATAAGTTAGTAATTAAATTTTAGTATAAATTAGTTCATAGTAATTTTAACCGTAACAATAATTTTCCCCCTCACCAAGAGTGAATTTTCCCAAAATTTACATGCAAATTCTATATACAATTCTAATACGTAATTCCTAAATCATCTAAACATAACTAGTATTGACTATCTTAGCTAATTATCAACATTAATTTGCTTTTTCCAAAATATTATATATCTTGATCATTACTATAAGGTTTCAAATCTTTGACATGCCAGTTTCCTTTTGAATTGCCTAAACTGTCTTCTAATTCATAAATGCAATAACCTACTCGACGTTTTATTCTAAACGGTCCTTCAAATTTTCCAGCTAACTTTCTATTGAAATAATTAGTTGCATCCGATAACACATAATTGTGTTTCCAGACCATATCACCTACATTATATTGAACATCACGTCTGCGCAGATTATATTGCTGTCTACTACGTTCATAAGCTTTACCTAAATTTTCTCTAACAAGACTATGCAATTTGGCTAAATTAGATTCTTTATTCGAACGCTCGTTTTGTTCATCAGCTAAGTCTTCTAGTTTGGGTTTAGTATACTCGTCTCCGGGTTGACACATCTCACGACCGAAATTAATAAAATAAGGAGTTTGTGTAGTAGTTTCGTGACGAGCTGTGCGCAAAGCACAAGCCAATACGCTTAGATTATCATCCCATTTTCTATGTTGACCTTTTACATAAGCTGAGATCATAGTTTTGATCACCCGATTAACACGTTCGGTATTATTTACCTGGGGATGATAATTAGGATTAAATATAATTTTAATTTTATATTGTTCTGATAATTTCCGAAGCTCGTTTCCTCTAAATTGTGTTCCATTATCACACCTAACAAATTGCGGCACCCCAAACAGTAAGAAGATTTGATCTTCTAGAATTTTACAAATATTAGTGGCCAAAGCTCTACGAAAAGGAAATAACAAACTGAATTTACTGAAGATATCGGTTACTACAAATATATACTGATTCCCATGAGTGCTTTTTGGTAGAGGTCCAATCAAATCAAAACTTATTATTTGCCATGGCATTTTTGGAATTATAGGTTTACCCATATGACCGGCTGGTAATTTTTGTTCAGGCTTGATCTGTTGACATGTAACACAAGAACGTACATATTTAGTAATATCAGCTCGCATGGAAGGCCAATAATAAAGTCTAGCTACTCGAAAATAAGTTTTATAAATTCCTAAGTGACCAGACGAAGGTTCGTCATGACAAGTCTTTAAAACTTCTCTACGCTTTTCTTTTGGAACCACTAACTTCCAAAAGTCTTCAGGATCTTTAAGTTCAGCAAAATCTAATTTAACGTGTTTATAAATTTTATTATCTGAAATTCTCCACTGTGAATAAGCTAATGGTTTCTGTGTTATTAATTTAAGCATTTTATGATACCAAGGATCTTGAATGTCGGTGATCTCAATAAGATTTAGCTCGCCTAAGTTTTTATCATTATTTACTAACCGTGATAATGCATCTGGCACAACGTGTTCTTTGCCTTTCCTATGAATTACTTTATAATTGTAGGACTGTAAACGTAACACCCATCTACCTAATCTACCTTGTGGATCCTTCAGTTTATCCAACCACACGAGACTATGATGATCTGTAACAACTGTAAATTTTGCTCCTTCTAAGTAACAACGCAGTTTTTCAATACTCCAAAGCACAGCTAAGCATTCTTTTTCCGTAACAGAAAATTTTTTTTCGGTTTTGCTAAGTGATCTTGAAATATAGCAAATGACATGTTCACGGTTGTTGTAATTTTGTGTCAACACTGCACCAATCCCTACTGAACTCGCATCGGTCTGTAAGTAAAATTCTTGATCAAAGTTTGGAATAGATAAAATAGGAGATGAAATTAGAGCCTCTTTAATTTTATTAAATGACTCATCGCAAGCATTATCCCAAGTAAACTTTGACCCTTTTCTAAGTAAACGTGTTAAAGGCGCTGTCATTTCCGCATATGTAGGTATAAAGCGTCTGTACCATGATACCATTCCTAACAAACGACGTACTTCAGTTACACTTTTGGGTACTGGTATATTTACTATACATTCTACTTTGGCAGGATCTACATGAAGTCCATTACGATTAACAACATACCCTAAATATTTGAGTTCGGGCCTACAAAAATGACTTTTTTCACGATTTAAAGTGAGTCGTGCTTTAGCTAAACGTTCGAGTACCACAGATAACACTTCAATATGCTTTTCAAAATCTGGAGCAACAACTATAATATCGTCTAGGTAACAGAAGACATATGGTTCTAACTCTGGACCAAAAATTTTGTCTATGAGTCTTGTAATAATAATTGTAAGTTGCGTAATAATTCCCATGTATCTTGGTTAATAAATGTTTTGTTTGCACCAGAATCTAGTAAACCATAAAACTTAAGTCCAAAAATTTCTACTTGAACATAAGGGCATTCTCCTTCACCAACCTGAGCCAATATGTAATCTAATATAACTTTTTCTTTAAATTTATCAATCGATGACAAGTTATTACTGACCGTTTGAGTATCTCGGAGCAGTTTCCGGCCTAAGACTGTCTCCTTAACCCGTTTTCCCCGAAGATTTATTGCAATTTGGACAAGTATGTTTTGTAAAGTTCAATTTCCCACAATTAAAACATTTTAATTGAGTTTTAACATGACAGTTACGAGCTATATGACCTGGCTTGTTGCAACGAAAGCAAAGTTTAGCAGTACTACTTGCTACTTCTCTAATTTTTACCTGCTGTGAATTAAAGTTTGATTTTGAGAAACTTTGAAATTTGGGAGTTGCATGTGAATAATCTAAATCAGGTTCAAGAGATAACTGACCCTTAACAGGAGGTTTGTACTCATGAATCTTTTCTTTGGCAGCTTCTAACTTACGACAATATTCAATTAATTCATATGGTGTTTTAATGTCTATTAATACCAATCGTTCTTGATAAAAAGGTAAAATATTAGATCTGAGGACTTGAAGTCGTAACCTATCTGGAACTGGAGTTGGCATTCTATCAAATAAAGTAGTCATCGCAGCTACATATATCCCTATTGTTTCATCGGAACCTTGGGTACGTTTTAAAATTTGTTTCCATAATTGTTCTCCTTTATAAGAAGGCATAAATTCCTCTTTCATTAATCTAACTAAATCATCCCAATTATCGACCTGTTTTCTAACTAACCTAAACCATAATAAAGCTTCGCCTTCAAACAAATCTATGGCAGCATCAAATAATTGACTTTTAGTAACATGACGTGATTTGCAAAACTCGTCTACACGCTCAAGAAATGAATTAAAACTGAAGCTGTCATTAGGATTTCCTGAAAATTTAAGATTCCATTTGTATACCGGAATAGACTTAGGTACTACGGAAGTATCGGACGTTTGATTACTAATCGGCTGATTAACACTAGCTTTACTGTTACTTCCCGCTGGCATATCATCTGAATAAAATCCTGGAAAAGAAGGTATATCACTAAATTCTTGCTTTATTGTATTATAGTCTGAAACAAGTTCCATTAAAAGTGCAAATATTTCAGAACGTTTTTCTACAACTTCATCATCTTCATCGGAAATACGATCAATACGACCAAAAATGTGAGCAAATTTACATTCAATTTTTCTAATATTAGAAGCAGTAGTTGTGGCAGTCAAAGATTCTACACTATCTTTCAATTCATTCAATTTTTGTTCACAAATTCTCAATTCATTGTTAGCATCAAATTTTGAGTAACTAGAAACAACACTTCCTGATTTCTCAAGTACCAATACACCCCTTAAATTTTTACGTAATTTATCTACCGTTCCTGATTCGCTGATACCCCTAACTTTTAATTCATATTCAAGTTCATCCTTAGATAAACGATCAACATCTAAACGAAATGACATTTTGAAAATAACTTTTGAAATACAGTACACCAATTGAAAATTTATTTAAATTCTGGAAAAATAGTAATCGATTCCAACCTAGCTCAACGTGGCCCCAAACGTTCGGGCGCCAATAAATATATGTTACAAAATATATTTAGTTTTGCTATCGTGGGGGTAGCAAAAAGGTAACCCAGATACTCGTCGCGTGGGTCGTGGGTAAATAATCTAAAAATATAATACGGAAATCTTAAAAGGGCGCCAGGTCCTAATCTAAGACAAAATCTTTTGGACGGACCTTCCAAAAGTGATGGTCCCACTAAAGCATTTATTAATTTGTAGTTTTGGTGCACTGTACAACTAAATAAATAAAAGAGTAGTGTGCTGATAAGAACTATAATGAATAACGAATAATAATCTTTAACAAAGTTCATATAAATTTTCGTTAACATGCAAAAGAAAAAAAAATTGTTATTGTTTGTAAATATGAAGATAAATCATAAATAGGTAAGTAAGTATATACATATAAATTAGTAAATAGATATATTTAATAAATTGTATCAGATAAATAACTAACAGGTAACTAATAACATATAAACGTATAACCAACAAAATAATCGCAGATAATAATAGTAGTAGTACGAAGATTCGGAAAAAAAAATAAAAGTAATTCGGGTAAGTATTTGATTTATTTAATAAGTTTTAAACTTCTACTAATATATTATTTTCCTTTTGTTTTAGATTTACTAAGATTACTAAGTGACCTAAGCTACGAAGTGTGTAAGCGCTTACTACCGACGTGAGCTCATTCGTTATCAAATTTGTATTCAATTGTAATCAGATTAATATTTAATAAATTAATTAAAAGCAAAAGCGAATTACTTCCTTACAATAATTATCCCGTTGACGGTTATTTAAACACTCAGATAGGTAATCTTTTCAAATATGTGCAGATAAAGAATTTACTATACTTTTAGTGTACATAAACAAAGGTAAACAGTACACTGTAATGATATCTAATAAGTAATTAAATACATAGATCATTAACTAACTAGAATTGTTATTCTGACCTGGCGAATGCTGATGGACTGCACAGCTTACCGGATTGGAAGTTACCAAGTGTTGATTTTCCAAATAAATAAGTCCTTCGCAATACAAGCGATATACGGATGGAAGCTTTGTAATCTTTAATAGCTACTGGTTGCCTCCATAACGTTAACAACAACAATGAAGAAGTCAGTACAAAATGTAAGTGTACTAACCCAAAAATAAGAAGAAGCACAAGAAGGGCTATTAGGTGGAAAAAGCCCTCATCTTCCTGAATGGTATGTTTGAGAAGAAAATCCCACAAATGTGGTTATTAAAAGTTCCAACAAAATAATAGGTATAATACTAATTCGATCAGTATTATCTAAAATCCAATCTTCTAAATTTTGTAACTTTTAATTAATTTCCAGTTAGATGAATCCAGAAAATATAAACTAAATTTACACCATTTCTAACATGGAATTCTCAAAGTAATGGCTGCAGGAAGAATGACTTTTTTGCAGAGAAAAAGATAATGCAAAAATTTGAAGTTTTGGGGAATTTTCGAAAAGGAACCAAGTTGAAGGATAAAGATATCCATTAAGAAAATGGCATATAGGCATGCAACCCAACATGCATAATAATAATAACAATTGAACTGAATCAAATTATACCAAAATGTATTTTTAATATAAGTTAGTAATTAAATTTTAGTATAAATTAGTTCATAGTAATTTTAACCGTAACAATGTGTGTGCTACTTAAGAGGAATATTCTAATGCAGTTTGATTTGCCTGAAAGGTAATACTTTTCTCTAAATTTTGACACCTAAATTATATTTGTACCTGAAGAAAGATCTATTGTTTATTTTTGAAAAGAGTCAACTTTGACGTATTGTATCTCAAAAAAAAACACCTTCAAAACATCTGAAATTGTGTTTTGATACACTTGAACTATTTTCTCCATAGATACCAGTTGCATCATCTTATTGGTTCATTAAAAAACTTTAATTACCCGTGGACGGATATACCGTGAGGGTACATGGTATATGAAAAAAGCCGCTCAAAAGATTTTGAGATTTTAATATTATGTTCTGATACATCTAAATTACGTATCTTTTCCATAAATTAATATCAGTTGCATTATCTTACTTGTAACCAGGGCTAGCTTAACATAGGTACATGTAGCTCAGTGGCGCTCAGTAAATTTATTAAATGTGCTTTATACGTAAGATAATGTTTAAGCAATGCTATTAAAACTGTAGAGTACAATTTTGATTATGTGATGTAATATTTTATTTACATTAAATTGTAAAATAATAATACTTTCTTATTTTCTTTCTAGTTCTATTTTAATTTGTTTATATTGCAATCTAATTAGTATTCAATTATCGAGTGGGAGAGGGAGTGCTCCAAATTGAGTTAGCCCATTATATTACATCACATAATCAAATTTTACACTACAGTTTTGATAACATCGCTGAAATATTATATACAGTATCTGGCCATATTAATAGGGACATCGAATAATATTAATGATAAAATTTATGTATTGTTAATACCAAGAATAACAGATTTTGGGAAATGTTTTACGTGTGATTATTAACGCTTGTTGTATTAACAAATAATTTAATAAAATAATTCTAAATAAGAAACTGGTATAAATGGCGAATTTGCTGAATATGCAGATAAGTAAAGGATGCAAATTTTAGCGGGTACTGAAGAAAATAGTAAAGAAGGTATTTTACTATTTCTGTAGAAAATAATCGTAGAAACGTTTCCAAGAAACTCTTTTCCACAGCAATAGTAAAATATCTACTTATAATTTTGGTCAGTATCCTCTAAAACATTACCCTCTTCAGTTATTGGCATGTTCAGCAAATTCGCCATTTATACCAGTTTATTACTTAAAATTATTTCATTGAATTGCTTGTTAATACAAGAAGGGTTAATAAAACATACGCGAAACATTTCTCAAATTATTTTATTTCTGGTGTTAACAATATAAAACTTTTAACATGGAGATTATTGGATGTCCCTAATAATATGGCCAGATACTGTAAAGTATCTATATTTAATATATTAATTTTTTTTTCTCCGCTTGTCCTGCTGCCTAAGCTGAGCGCCACTGGACTACATCCCAGTTAGCCGATATGTTGAGCTAGCCCTGGTTAGAAGTAAGATAATAAACTGATATTAATTTATGGAAAAGATACATAGTTCAGATGTATCAGAACATAATATTAGCTTTTTTGAGATACTATCGTCCAAAGTTGACTAACTACATATAATATCACTATTGTTACATGCTATGAATGTTTTGCAGCTTGATTTATTAATTTGTTCACATGATTGAGAGAAATAAAAATTACTATACGAATTTACGTAAGTAAGGGTACGCACGGGTTATCCGTCCACGGGTAATTAAATTTTTTTAATAAACCAGTAAGATAATGCTGGTATTTATGAAAATAATAATTCAAATGCATCAGAACACAATATTAAAATTTCAGATTTTTTTGAAGGTGGCTTTTTGAGATACAAGAGATTAAAGTTGACCCTTTTCAAAAATAAACAACCATATATTTTTCTTTAGGTACATGCTACAAACATAATTTATTTATAGAAAAAAATTATCTATCAAGCAAATCAAACTGCATTAAACTATTTCCAGTGGTTTCCGAAATATTAAAAAAAATCAGTTTTAAACAGTAAAAATGTTCGCGATCTTGCATTTAACTTTGATGCCCTGTAACGTGATCCAAAATTTTTTTGACTCGAACAAAAAATAGGAGTAATTTTATTTTTGTCAAAGAATAACATACTAAGATTTCATCAAAATTGGTGACTTTGACCGTCACCACCTGCCTGTTCTGCAGCAGCGTGCAGTGCATACGTAACAGTGGATTCAGTCCCGTTACGACGTATGCGCTATTACGCTCGTACGTAATGTGTATGAGCGTGATAAAGCATACGTCATATCCGGGACTGCTTCCACTGTCTCGTATGCACAGCACGCTGCTGCTGTTTTGAGATGGAATTGGTCGTATATATAACTTTTCTTGTTATATATCTCGTGACATTGTAATTACTCAGGTTTCTCTTTATTAACTATAGATTTTACTTATTCTTTTAAATTGTTCTAATTAGGTACTTTCGTTTTGACAAATGGTTCCGTTCAAACCACCTTTTAGATTTCGCGAGACGAAGTCTCTTAAAATCATAAAATCTTTGTTTCCGAAAAACACAAAGGATACATGCCAGTCTCGGTGGATTAGTGGTTTGCATGTTTGCTTTATAATCCAAAGATCGCAGGTTCGATCCCCGGCCGAGCTGGTAATTTTTCATAGCGGAGAAAAATTAAAAACATGCCTTCTTCTCGGATAGGAAGTAAAACTGTAGGTTCCGTGTCAATGCGATGTTTGGCACGATAAAGATCCCTACTGGGGGGTGGAATTACCCCAGATTCGGCTAAATTCTAGTAGGGTTGGCCAAATGATCATAGCAATCGGTGCCATGAGGTACGAAGGATGCTCCGCCATCCTGATTCCTCGCCCAAAAACAAACAAAACAAACAAAGGATACATATGACTTGATATGTATATATCAATTATATATGATATTATATCTATGACATCAATATAATTTATGTAAAGTGTACACTAGAGAAATAGTGCGCTGACGTCATATTTTTTGCGGTTTAGGACCATATCATATTTACACAAGCTTGTCACATTTTGAAACAATTTATTATTTAGTTTATGTATGAATTACGATATATTTGGTGATTATTATTATTTTCTTTAACTTATATTATAAATTTTCTATTAGTTTAGTATTTCAATTTATCGGATTGTGTATTGCAAATTTAAATTGCACTGTAATTTTATTTAACTTTGTTATGATTATCCTGTAGACCGTAATAGGTAACTTAACTGTGGTCTACAGTTTAAATAAATAAATAAATATGCAAATTAGGCCAGTAAAATAGAATCCGTTGGTGGAAATAAATGTTGGAAAGCGGGAGATCGTTTCAATCGCTTCGTTTGACGTCAAATATAAGTATCCTAGGTTTGACCGGTCCCTCGACTCGAGCTTACCTGAGGGCATCAAAAGAACCACGAAATCTTCGGACCGTTTTTAGTTTTTCGCTTATAACTACAAAACGGTGCTTTCCAACGAAAGCTTCATTATTACAGGCATTAAAGAGCATTAAATTCTGCGTCGAATGAGTATCCAACACTTTAAATTCGGTCCAGTGGTATGGTCGAAATCGACGGTGGAGAAACGACGATTTTACAAATTTTTGATTTCTCGTTTTGACCGGACGCCCAGAGGCTTTCCGCATAAAAAACCCGTTGGACTTATTCTGATTGTTAATATAAGTCGAAAAATATCTATAAGCTTTGGTATTATAAAGGTTGCCGGATTAAATTAATGGCCATTTTTTCACATCCCCCATCATAGCAATTAGGATCAATCCATATGAAGTAGTGCAGTACTAGTCACTCGATCATTTCGAAAAAAGATAATTTTTTGTGTGTTATCACCCCTAAGTATTGGTAGATCAAAACCACTGTGATTTTATTTTTATTCCATTTGATTGAAATATGGCAGCCATATTTGTTTCGTGATGCACTACGTTTCTTGCAGTTTTTTGATGTAAACGTAAATCTTGATATCTCAAGAACGGTTGATCTTAGAGACCTGCGGTAAAAATGATTGTATTGCTCACATGTCGGACTACATTTTTACTAAATCTAAACATAATTTTTGTAGGACGCTTACTTATGGGTGTGATTTAATCCCGAAGATTAAAGTTTTTACAAAAATTTTCGCTTTTATGTTGGGATATTTCATATATCCAGATAAAATAAAGTCTTAGGGCGGATTTTCTATTTAAACGGACACAGTTATAGGTAGTTTATGTATAAAATATTTTAAATCTGAAATTTTACTATTTTGGTATTTATGGGCTTTAAAGTTCTCGTTATGATACGTCATATCAATATTATGTTTAGATTAAAAAATGTAGTCCGACATGTGAGCAATGCAATCATTTTTACCGCAGGTCTCTAGGATCAACCGTTCTTGAGATATCAAGATTTACGTTTACATCAAAAACTGCAAGCGACGTCGCGCATCACGAAACAAATATAGCTGCCATATTTCAATCAAATGGAATAAAAATAAAATGACAGTAGTTTTGATCTACCAATACTTAGAGGTGATAACACACAAAAAATTATCTTTTTTCGAAATGATCGAGCGACCAGTACTGCACTACTTCATATGGATTGATCCTAATTGCTATGATGGGGGATGCCAAAAAATGGCCATTAATTTAATCCGGGAACCTCTATAATATCAAAGCTTAAATATTTGTCGACTTATATTAACAATCAGAATGAGTCCAACGGGTTTTTTTATACGGAAAGCCTCTGGACGTCCGGTCTGACGGAAAATCGGAAATTTGTAAAATTTCGTTTCTTGACCGTCGATTTCGACCATACCACTGGGCCGAATTTAAAGTGTTTGATACTTATCCGACGCAGAATTTAATGCTCTTTAATTCTTGTAATAGTGAAGTTTTTGTTGGAAAGCACCGCTTTGGAGGTATAAGCGAAAAACTAAAAAAGGGCCGAAGATTTCGTGGTTCTTTTGATGCCCTCAGGTAAGCTCGAGTAGAGGGACCGTGCAAACCTAGGATACTTATATTTGACCCCAAACGAAGCGATCGAAACAATCTCCGCTTTCCAACATTTATTTCCACCAACGGTCCATATCGGGTCTAATTTTACTGGCCTAAATGTCAATTTGTATATCCAATTATATTCTTATAGTTTACAATTCTTGTAAGTGCATTATCTGTTCGCGTTTTTGTAATGTTTTCCTGACAAGGTTTTTGTTAGCAATTTTTGAAGAATTATCTTACTAATCTCCCCTTTGTAGCCATGACAAACATAGAACTCTGAAGAACAAATTGGAACAAAAATTAGTGAGGTTAGAATGTCACACGGATTATACTTTCCTGGTAAATGTTCTACAATCTGATTATTTGGTTGATTAAAAGTGTAAATCTTCTAGTGGGGTATTTTAATACACATTTGTCTTGAAGATTTATAAGTCGTAGCGGTGGATTTGAACACGAGGATTTAACAGAGAATGTAAACATTTGTCATTCAACCCTTTCTTCGGTAGTATTTGCGATGTATTCTGTCAGGTTACAGATGCCTTAAGAATTCCGTAATCGAGATGCATATATAAGGTTTGAAGTTCGTTTATTAATTCTGTTATATTTTCAGGAAGTTCGATGTTGAAATTTATTGCTGTATTTGTCAAAGTTGTAATTTGTAAGAATTCTATTATAAAGAAAACTATTAAAATATGTTATTTATCCAACCACTAATAAAAACACATCAACAGAAGTGAAGGTACTACGGCATCATGCTTTAGCACTCTCCGACCAGAAAATGTTCTTTTATAGCAATATCTGTTTGAAGGCTATCTTTTTCAGGTAACTGTAATTGTTTATCCGTCGAAATAAGAAAATATATGGGTCATTCTTTCTGAATTCAACCCACTCTTAAAATGAGCTTCCGCTGGCCTTTCTAAGTTGCGCCAATTTTTGGACCTAGCCGGTGGTTGAGTTCAGAAAGTATGACCCCTATACGAGGGTGGTCCCAGAAGTACCCGACCTGACCAAGAGGTGATGGTAGTTGTTTGAAAATATCACTGTATTGGAAAGTACGCAGTCTATAAAGCATATGTTTCAAGTTTGAAAGCGCCACGTTGTTCAGTATTTGTTTGGCAGCCATCAATAGTGAACGTTGTCAGTGAATTTGTGAAAATGGACAAAATTGGTCATCCTTATGTGATACAATACTTTTATTTGAAAGGCCTCAGCCCAACCAATATAAAAGCTGAACTGGATTCTACTCTGGGTGAGTCTACTCCTTCGTTTACAACAGTAAAATTTTGGGTAGCTGAGTTTAAACGAGGCCGTACGAGCTGCCAAGACGAGCATCGCAGTGGTCGACCAAATGAGGTGACGACTCCAGAAATGGTGAAGAAAATCCACAAAGCGGTACTTGATGATCGTCGACTGAAAGTGCGCGAGCTAGCAGACATTACGGGCATTTCAACAAGTGCGGTACATCGCATATTATCTGAAAATTTGGACATGAGAAAGCTGCGTGCAAGATGGGTGCCGCGTTTGCTCACACTCGAGCAAAAACAGTGTCGTGAAAATGTTTCAATTGAGTGTTTAGCGAAGTTTCACAGCAACAAAGCAGAATTTTTGTGCCGTTTCGTAACAATGGATGAAACATGGGTCCATCATTTCACACCCGAAACAAAAGAACAATCGAAACAATGGACTCAAAAGGGAGTACCGGCTCCAAAGAAGGCGAAGACCGTTTCAACTGCAGGCAAGGTTATGGCGTCGGTTTTTTGGGATGCGCGTGGAATAATTTTTATTGACTATCTCGAAAAAGGAAAAACTATCAACGCCCAGTATTATGCAAACTTATTGCAACGTTTGAGCGAAGAAATCAAGCAAAAACGGCCGCATTTGGCTAAAAAGAAAGTGTTGTTTCATCACAACGCGCCAGCTCACAAATCCGTTATTGCAATGGCCAAAATTAATCAATTAAAGTTTGAATTGCTACCTCATGCACCATATTCGCCAGATTTAGCCCCCTCGGATTATTTTCTGTTCCCAAACTTGAAAAAATGGCTCAGTGGTCAAAGATTTTCCAACGATGAAGAAGTGATGTCAGCAGTTAATGGCTATTTTGAGGAGCGAGACAGTTCTTATTATAAAAAGGGTATCGAACTTTTTGAACGCCGCTGGGAAAAGTGTATAGAGCTGAAAGGAGATTACGTTGAAAAATAAATAAATCTTTTTCCAAAATTTTTGTGTTTTCTTTGTTGGGTCGGGTACTTCTGGGACCACCCTCGTATATATCAATATGATTATTATTTTGCTGTTGCTTTTTTCAGTTGCTCTGCCATAACTACAACGTAAAATTTGAATCCATTTTTCTCGTAAGGTAAAATTTCAAGAAAATTTATGAATTGATATTTTAAGATCAGTCGTACTACTATTACACGCTGCAATGTTGCGGTTATACTTTTTTCTGCTAGTGCTTCCCATTACTAAAGCGAACAAAAAACATCTAGAAAACTACAAAAATTTAAACAAATAACAGAAATAACGTAACCATATTAAAAAATAAAGAAAACGGTCTCAAAAGATTAGAAAAATATAATTTATTTATGGTACGCGCAAAACTGCCACAAAGTAGAAAATTGCACAAACTTAGCGTAATTTAAAATTGATGTTTGCGTGTTATATATCCGTTTCCGCCTCTTTCGGAGAAACACTTGAAAAAATCAAGCGCGCAGGCCTTTTAAGACACTTCGTATCACGAAAAAAGAAGGTCATGGTTAAAAAAACTGACTTTTATTTAAAAAACATCTTAGTTGCTTAATGCAATGCAAGCTGATTAAATCATTTATTCAGCTTGACAAAAACTAAAAGTATTAGTTAGGTTAGAGCCTATGAATGTCTTTTAGGTTAGATTATAGATTTGCGCGCAAACGTAAAATATAACCTAAAAGATATTCTTTTGATTTTGTTATTTTAAATCAATAGTTTGCTGCCGAATTCATCATCATTTAATGATTTGTTGTAAATATAAAAATTTTCAAAAACTACCTATTTTCAGAAATGTTTGAAAAATAAATTTAAAACTCCATATTTACACTCTAATTGCTGAATCGTTAATGTTAAAACAGTTAAGTACGTACTTTTTTTAAATTTCTCAGTCATATATCACCTGTCTATTTAAATTTCTAGAAAACTAATAATAATCACTCCTCCAAATATATCAAAAAATGCAGAAAACATTGTGACGTACTCAAAGTCAAGGTAAAGAACAAGCTAATTACAAATTGAATTTGTTAAAGTTAGCAAAAGTTGACCTGTCTCATTTTGTAGGCAAATAGAAATATGGAAAGAATACACCAATGGCGTTGGAATATTTCAAATTCCGCGGGTGATTTTAAAGAATTTTGCGATGTTATTAACAACGAAAAAATCCCATACATAACAAATGCACGAATTAATTAGTTTGTTTATTTTGGAAAATTGGCGTTACAGAATACATAATTGGCAAAAGCACAATTAACATATTAAAACAAACCAGTAACCAACAACGATTTCCTTTGGACGAATAATTAAAAACCACTTTTGAAAACAATAGATGAAAGGAAAATATGTCATCATTAATATTTCTTTAATTCTGAATTGGAAACTAAGCATGTCATTAAAAAAGCAATTAGAAAGTAATTAAGGAGACGCGCGATTTTAAAATTGGTGCCTGAGTTCTACTTCGATCCATTCCTATCCACACATGTTTGTAGAAACGGCGAAGACTACGTCAACATTTATACTAAACTAAAATAATATGAAATCGCTGAAAGCATTACTATTTTACGATTTCATGTCGGAAATATATACAGCAAACATTCATTAACTTGTCATCTAAGGACTGATAAACAGAATGGAAGACATCTGAATGCTCTAGTTTAAAAATAAAAAACTTAAAATGACAAAAAAGAGGAAAAAAAAATAAAAATCGAACGCTAACAATAAAGTTCAGAAATAGCACTGGCTTTAAAAGAGACGTGTTTTGACTACGCTTTTCAATTCTGTTAAATATATAGAATAGGGGAAACTGTATAATAATAGAGTATTTAGTATATAGAATGTTCAGATTGTCTATAGATTAATATATTAAAAAGCATATATCTAGTGGGAAAGAAAATATAGCAATTATAATTTAATACGCGCAAAAAGAAATCAATATTAACATATGCTCATATAAGAGTTACTTCTGCCAAACGCGTTCGCAGTGTCTGGTATTTGCTCACAATGCTTACAGATATGTGGTATAGGTAATGGTATCCATAATGCATAGAAATTATTGTAATAGCGTAGGACCATTCCATTTGAATTTTCTCTTTGATGGTTGCATCATCAATTCAACAAAAACTTCATATTGTGCTCATTTTATCTTAGGTACATTTTTGTCTGCAAAAAATATCAGAATTTCTAAATTTTCCTCCCACTAGTTCACCCGATATAGTTGTTTTCCATCTTTCATTTCCATCAAAAAACACTGAACTTCAAGCTTCACTTTAGTTATTAAGACCAAAACCGATGTGTGCTGATGATGCAATCAATTATAATATATTATTGGATGATTTCATATGGAATGTAAATAATTTAAATGTATGGACGTAAAACAATGGACTGGCAATATTAATAGTTTGCACATAATCAAAGGGTGGCTTAAGAGATGCGTTAAACAGAAGCAAAATGGTGACGTAGAAACATGGTCAAGATTCTATTCAGGAAATTTGATTGATAACAGGTTATAACAAAGATATTTTTAGATCTTAACTGTTTTATATACCGGGTGGGGAGAAAAAACGCATGATGTTTGCAAGCTTACTGTGGTAAGATAGGAAAGCGCATGATGCTGAGATTTGCAGTACGTATTGGGAAAGTATTGAAAATCATATCTCTAGAGTTTTGGATAGTTATAGCCAAAAACACATGAATGACGTATACCTCAAACTTGTTAATTAAAAATACGTTTCAGTGTACGTAACAGGATAGTGCTCCAGCACAAAGAGCACTATTAACTCAAAATTTTCTGGCAGAAAATGTACCGCAATTTGTAATAGCAAATCAGTGGCCACCAAATTCCCCTGACTTAAAGCCCTTGTATTATTCAGTCTGGAACGCTCTACAGAAGAAGGTTTCCCTGGGATGAAGAGAACCTTTTGCAAGCTTGAAGGAGTTATAAGAAAGGATTAAGGCAGTATGGCCGGAAGTAAGCCTTCAGGTAATTAGAAAAGCAATTTTGCAATTTAAAAGAAGATTATAGAGAGTGGACACTGAGAACGGCGGTCCCATACAACACATTTTTAAATAGCTACATAAATTAAATTAAAATAGCTGTAATTAATGCATTAACAATACTATTCAAATAACTTGAGTTCGAGTTTGTGATGTGATTTTGTTTTCATGAATAAATGCATACATTTTGGCAGAAAGGTTATTTCATCTATCTCTTATGCACCTGCAAAGTTACAATTCCATCATTTAATTCTACATCAAATTAGAGACCTTTAAACAGGATGCGTTTTTTTTGCCCCACTCGGTATACTTTATTAACAGTTTTTTATAATAGAATATTAACATGCAAAATACGATAACAAATTTAACAAATTCCGGACTTGTCACGGGAAGCTATATGGGCGTGCTTCGCATCGCTTCGCCAAAATTAAATAAACCTAAAAATATGCAACTTGATTTTTACTATATTATTATTAAATGAGGCCCTCCGTGGTCGAGTGGTAGAGATTCTACCTCTCGTTCAGAGGGACAGGGGTTCAAACCTCGGTTGCGACTGAATTTTAAAAATTTAGTACTATCGTGTTTGAGCTCCTTAGGTTAAGGTATGAAAGTTGTATGAGTGGTAAAGCATGGGGGAGTGTAATGTACTCGCTACAATAGCTCCATTACCTCCGTTGCACTCCCATAAGAGATTGTGTGGAACCCGACACTGCGAAATGCGGCAAAAGGGGAATGGATTATGTATGTATGTATTATTAAATGATTGTTTTTACGTAATTTGGTGTAGACGCCCACTCATATACCAGAATGACAATTTTGTCATCAAGGAAACGAATGTCAAGTCCGTTGCTTTATATGTCCGTGTTCAAATGTGTATAAACTTGTAAAAGTGTGTAAAAGCTTGACCGTCGGAGGGCATCACTAATGCATGTATGTATGTAAAATAACGAATAACATATAACATCTAGACGTTGTATCCTTTAATAGTAAAAGAAATGATCTGATCTGTATTTTGTTGCTTTACGTAAATAGGCCAGTAACCGGGTAATTTATTTCTGCAATCTTCTACAGAATTGATTTTCTTGTTGAAAAATGTTTGGGGGTGTTCCCTGAACGTAACGTCAAGTTGGCGGGACGGGGGCGGTTGAGCGTTAGCCGCCATCTTGGAAAACGTGTTTTATCAAATATCTCGTGAACCGTGCATCGTACGAGAAAAATAGTACAGATCGTTTTCATAGATAATAACATTTTCTACAACTTCTATTTAAAACTTTTTTCTGTATAGTGCATAGGTTTATATTTATAGGCGCCAAACTTTTTCCAACATGGTTAAACATTAAAAATGATAATAGCCAAATTTGTAGAACACAAAATTTCCAATAAGATTTATTTGAAGTTTTTTCTATACAATTTATACATTAAGAGCTATAATGCTGTAAATGCCGAGTTGACACACAATAGCCACGAGATTATAACGCTATATATTAAATCATGCGCCTTAAAATATACACAGCCTTGGTAGTGTAATGTCTAGCACTAATGTCTGTGACACAAACGTGGGATTTGCGCTGCTCCATCCGTAAGTCGGCTGCAGCAGCACGTTAGGCCTACGTAATAATAATCGCCCACTCCATACCGCACAAGCTTATAGTTTCTGGGGCCTGGTTTCAGGTTATTGGTTGTAGCAATTATTATTATTATATATTTTACTATATATTTTACACCAAACTAAACCTCTTACTTATACCTCCAACCCAAGATGCGGCACGTTACCATTCTTTTAGAACCCACATGCGACAATGTGCCAGATACATTGGATGCCATCGAAGATGAAATCGATGACGATGAAATTTTCGATTCATCTCCTACGGATATAGCGGAGGCAGAAGACAAGGATGTGGAAGGTGATGAGTGTCTTCCGTCATCATCGAAACAGATGAGGCTTATGACGTAAAATAAGTGCCACTTTTTGTATAAATAAATGTTTTAATCCGTTTCTTATTTCAAAAAATTAATTTGCATTTATTGAACTCTGTTATCCCTTTCCCCACCTTTCCCTTCTCATGATTATTATTATTATTATTATTATCATCATCATTATTATTATTATTAATTTTTATGATGTACGTGATGTACAAACAATTGTATCCTGCTACATTGACAAATTTTTATGATAATACGTTCTACCCATGCAAGTAAGAAACATCTATAAATTACGAGTACTTCTTCGCACTATTTATAATATGCATAGATTTACTACACAGTATTGTCATTTTTCTGAACACTTTTCGCCGTTTTATATGTTATAAAATGTTTTCCATGTACTACGAGCAACATTTTCACTGATAATTCACGCGGTGCAATAGTTTACCAAGCTGTAGCTCTTACAGTATCAATTTTATAGAAAAAAACTTCAAATAAATCTTATTGGAAATTTTGTGTTCTACAAATTTGGTTATTACCATTTTTAATATATCATCAACCGTTAACTATACATTTAGCAATATCCATGTTCAAAAAAGTTTGGCGAGCTATAAATATAAACCTATGCACTATACAGAAAAAAGTATCGAATAAAAAAGTTCGAATAAAAGTTGTAGAAAATGTTATTATCTACGAAAATGCTCTGTACTATTTTTGTCGTACGATGCACGGTTCACGAGATATGTGATAAAACGCATTTTCCAAGATGGCGGCTAACGCTCAACCGTCCCCGTCCCGCCAACTTGACGTTACATTCAGGGGACACCACCGAACATTTTCCAACAAGAAAATCAATTCTGTAGAAGATTGCATTATGAACCTACTTTTTTGCTCTGGTTATTGGACTAATAGCAGACGAACAAATTTCAGTTTTAATGGAACAACAAAATTGCTTCTAATAAACAGAAGTTTTTCTAAAAAAGTATGTTTGCTTATTTTCTTTTTTTAATGAAATATAAACTATGTCGTTGCACCCTATGTTACATTTGAAAATAATCGAGTCAAAGCATTATGCGCACATAGGCAACCAATTATACAGCCAGCTCTTTTATACGATTTACATAAATTGCATGTTAGAGAAATAGCACTGTGTAATAACAGCTAGTGCTATTAGCAAATTCTACTGCAAAATGTTATACGAAGATTTCAAACGAGTTAATAAACTAAATATTTACCTGCCAAATATTTAGATTCAATAGTTATATAGCTATATTTTTAGACTGCTACGAAAATAGAATTTTCTTTATAATAAAAAGTATAAAGTGTATTAAATCTTACATTTATGTATTGTAAAGTTAACTGAATTAGTGTTGTTGAGGTTGAACGCTGCTTTGAACTTTTCCTTTCTTTTGGTGTAGCACTTTATAATAGCCCGCGTAAAGCTGTATAAGTTTGGTCATTTTTCCCTGTTAAAGCTTAAAAACTTTTAGCTTCACCTTTGACCTGCTTAGATCAAAGTCCACGTAAAAACTTTTTCTCAATGTAACAAAAGTAACATAGTGTAAAATTTTTCAGGACTTTGAAATAACTAACAAAATACTTTTATTCTTCATTTTATGATAGAGGAATTTCACAATTTAATTTAATTGTTATTATTAAGACAGCTGACATGTACTTTTGAAACTATGTTATAAAAAGCCAAAATAATAATATCAAGTGATTTTAGTTACATATGTTTATAATAATAATATAATAATAATACATATGTTTAAGGGGGCGCTATTGGCGCAAAATATTAACGTCAAAATATAGCTGACGTTTTTTATTCAGTTTTCTTTTAATAATCATTTTTTAGCGAAATAACGTTTGATATCGATTGCTAAACTATTAAAGTGTGTCGATCATAGTTTGTAAGGAGTAGATATCTAAAATAAATTTTATAATCGTAGTCGAACATCGCCAATTTTGTAGAATAACGTTTTCTAAAAAATAACCAAACTAAACATAATACAGTCATTATAACACTGTTTAATAGCAAAATCTATGACAATCGATAAATGTTTTTGCTTACTTATTTAGTTTTGATTGAAATAAAATAGATGTACACGGAGCAGAAGTTTAAATATGGCAGCACGAAAGTCAGTCTTTTTTAGTTGAACGCTTTCTGCACCAGGAAGCGTTGGGTGGTATTATTCGCGGGACATTAAAAGTAATATAACTTTCCCAATCTTTTAACTATTATTTAATAAATTCCCAAAGTAAATGTTGTTTTTCTTTACTTAAGAGTATGTGACGGTTAATTTTTGAATAAACTATTTCACTCTTCATTAGTCCCGATTAATTTCTTAAAACGAATATATATTTTCAATATTTTAATATAGTAATACTTTACTTTTTCTTAAAACCAGCAAGAACAACTGATATTCTTAAAGATATTTAGCAGTTTTATGTTCACCTTTTTGATTTCAACTACCTTAAATTATTCCTTGGCATTTAAAAATTAAAAATTTCAGTTAAACTTAGTTCACGCATGTCTGGCAACACTGTGAGCAGAGAACTGCGATGCGATCAAATAATGTTTCTATGTACATTTTCAAATTTTAGTTTTAAAGAAATTAATTCCGTTTTGCGGACCGTAGCGCCATCTTTAGATGTTTATAGTTTCTGAAGATTCCTATTTTTAACACTGGCGGCGATAACACGCCCTTAAGCAAAATTTAATGCAGATACTGCAGTTTCCTGTACTATCTAGCCGCAAATCCAAAACCCGTAATTTGACGTTAGCTGCATTGACACTTTTCGCTGTAACTTTAAGGGTGGAGAAAAATGACATAAAATGTGTTTTTTCAACATTGAGTTTTTAATTGACTGAACTATTTTAATAGATACTGCTTATATAAAATCGGTACATAACCTTCAGTCAGATTATCTTTATTGGATTTTAGAAATGTAAAAGCACATTTCTGGTTCTACATACTAGAAGATGCAATTATTTCAATTTCCTGCACAGGAATTCCAGTTGGTCTGATATAATTATAGTTATTTAAAAATCATTTACCGTTTACAAATATTAAAAAATAAATTATTTTCCAAATGAATTGATGCTTGTATTATTGGGTTTAGAAAAAAGAATAGTTGAGTTTTACAAAATGTTAACATTGAAAAATCAGCTTTACTTAAATTTTATTTAGTTAGTACCAAAGTGTGTATGTATTTTAGTTTTTTATAAATCCTATACAAATCTTGTATTACAATTTATCCCTTGTCTGTTATAAATAAACCATTAAGCTGAGTTCTGGATTTACTTATGACCCCACTGGACAAATAGAGAAGGAATTTCGTCTCAGTTACCTTTGTGATAAAAATTTAATAGTATGAGAAAAAAACTTTTAATATTAAGAATAAACATGGAATAAAAGTCAAGATTATTAAATGCAAGATGCCAAACTGTTTATTTATCATTGATGGATCAGAATCTTCGATAAATCTCTCTTTGTTGAATCCATTTTAAGGGGGGTTTTACTTCTCTTGTCAAATTCAAATAGTGGGAAGATTAAGCGGTTGATTGCTAAGGCTGACACGCAGGATTCCACAGTTTATCGTAGACATGCACAGGGTAGTATACTTTAAAATTTTTAAGTCCATTGCGATTGTTTAGAATATGGTTGAAATTTAAAGTAATTGTTAAAAGTTAAACAAACTTTTGCCGTATTGCCTGAGGGTTATTAATCTAAGTATTTTTGAACTTTACATAGAGTTGAATTTAAACAACTTTAAGAGAAAAATAGATTTCCAGAGATTTTCACATAGCATCGATGAACCTTATTAATACAATTCAGTTGTGTTTGTTAAGTTCGAAGTTTAAAAACTGTTAAATTTAGGCAATTGAAGTCAACCGCAAAATCTGATACCTTAAATGAATAGAAATCAAGAAAATGTAATTTCATTATTGAATTTTCACTCAGCGCGTTTTTTAAAAACTAACTGCTTTGCGAAGTTGTTTTTAAAAAACAAAATTCAACATTATTTCCCGTAAACTGTAAAATAAGTATGTCAAAGCTAATGTCAACTATGGTTACTTTAGTTTAAATATTAAGTATATGCAGTCCATAGTACTTGATTTTAACGCCTTGAAATTCAGCAATATATTCGATAACGAACTAATATTGTTTAGAAATCTTTTTTTACAAATATGTTGCGTTTATTTATTTTTTAATTGTGGCTCCAAAGGCTATGGTGCCAGTGCCTTCAAAATGCGTGAATTTTCATTTAAGCAGTCGAGCAGCAAGAAAAGTTTCAGTAATGTTAAAGATAAACTCCCCCAATAGAAATAAATTATCAATAATATTATAGTTGAATGCATACGTATAAAGAATAATATTTTTTGTCGATTTGTTTGATTTTCGGATAAAATTTAACGTAAATTAAGTAAATAAAAAAAATAATCATTTGGTCATCTTAATTATGATTGCGGTTGCAACGGTACGCATTATAGCCCGGTAAATTGTTGTAACAACCACCTGCCCAACTCAGTAATGCATGTTCGAGTCTACGGGTCTGAAATTATTAATGTAAATAAGGGAGTGCAACAAAGTATGAAATAAGCATGTTTCATGCTGCTATGAGCTAACTCCAAATGAAATAAGTTGATGATTAAAACTTGTGTTTACTTTAGTGGCTTTGTAAATAACAGCTCTATATAAAAAGAAAATATGAAATGAATTGAATTGATAAATTATATAATTTTTATGATTTGATTTTTTAACTAACTGTATTTATTTAAAAACAAGAACAAAACATGAAATTCTAAAATGAAAATCTCTCTATCCTTAAAAATATTTCAATTTTTATCAAAAATTTTGTCTGAGTGATTATTTTTCTATTTACAGGGTAAACATAACTTTAACACTGTTGCCAGAAAGCATTGAGTATATTTTCATTCATATATATTGGTAGCACAGAGATATTCATTGTTAATTCTGAAGTAGGTAGTTTTAAAAATTCACTGATATTGAACCGATTCAATGTTTCATTATTTGCTCCATGCACACAACCGGCGGTGAATACATAACGATTTCAAACAAATTAATCTTAAAATAATAAAGCCATAATTTTGTATACAATATTCAATTGAACCTTTTTCTTTCGAATTTCCAATATTTATTTTAAAGAACCTATAAGTTACTTTGGTAGCAGTAAAAACACAAACGTTGTGAACTTGTGAGCTAGAAAACAATTAGCGCTTCGGGCTTGGTAGTTATTATTTACTTTCTCATGAGAATTTCTAACATTTAAGAGAAACTTTCCTATGTAAGATGTGAGAGAAGCGATATTTTAAACGGGCTTACCTAATTTACAAGTTGGGTATTTAAGCTCCTTTTACCTCCTTTGAATTTAATTTCCTTAAATATCTATAAGGCAAAGTAATTCATTTGGCCAAAAGCGAAATTTGTTACGCCATAACGTTTTCTTAACTTAAAGCTGTTTTCATGGTGTGTGTTTGTGAAACGAATAGAATTACTATTTTTCTTTATATTCTCACAGTTTCTTCAATGGTTACACAGTATATCGCACATCCACTTCAATAGGGACACAAGTGCGAAGTTTACCGATTTGGAGTTATGAACATATGGCACTTTCATTTTAAGTCCTGTATGTAATGCAATAACGCCACATGTTACATCTAAGACAACCGATTTTTAAAGTCACATAATGTTGTAGTGCAATGTAAGAATATTTTGAGTAATATAGCCATATCGTAACAAATGTGGCATTATCGTACTTAAGATCTAAAATTTGCAATGTTATAACGCTTTATATGTCATATGTGGCACTATGCTATTGAATTTTGGACTAATAATGCATCATAGGACACTTGCGGCCATATGATTCTGCGGTGCATGAGCAAATAAGGAATAACAACAGATAGTAAACACTACTTACGTCAGTTGCGAGATAGATATAGCCAACATGTGCAGTTTTCAGAAACCTTATCTAAATACATTCTACGAAATGCTAACGGGTGCAAAACGTTATCGCCACGTGTGTGAAACCGAACAATGGATCTGCAACACGAAAAGGGATATAAATACCGCAATTCTGTGGGGCAGATTAGTTCGAGTTACAATCTTCGACAGTTCAGAGCTTCGAAGCTGGCATCGAGGGATGTTGCTTACCTAGCTTCTGAACTACTAGCTTCACTCAGAACCTTAGAAATTGTCATCTAGGGATGTTACTTTTCTAGGTTCTGAGCCAGTTTACCAGTTTAATGTTGAAACTAATAGTAGTATAATAGTATTTAAGTAATTATGCAAGAGCATATTGTATAATCTCAACGAATAAATATCTTATTGTACTTAATAGTAAACGTTCATTCTGTAACCTGAACTCCGTCTTATGTGTTTTTGAATAAAGAATTATTTTAAAAATACTTTTCAACGTTAAGAAAGCTTAATTCGTTTCAGTGCTTCTTACATGTGCATTAACTTCTTGTGTTAGTCTTTTCGGGTTTGCATTTAAAGATGCTGGGTAATTTGTAAATTTTTCGAAAAAGTAATGTGATGGTTGCGCTTTTTTGCACATATTTTTTCTTTTTTACTATACAAATGCATAATGTATAATTATTATGTTTTCTTATATTTATTTGAAATAACTTATGTATTTAGTTTGTATTGCAATCTTTTTCAATAAAGTTATACCATAATTACTTTTTCATTATCTTGCTGCTCGCGTGCAATATAGCCACATATTTTTATTTTTTGAGAGAACTGATTAGTGCAATATGGCCATATCTAACAAAGTTCACATTTTGGTTAAAATTATAAAATTGCTTTTTAGCACTACCTAAAAAGGATATACATACTTAGTGTATTATGAAGTTTGATGGAATTACAACCATATTTCTATCTGTAACAACTAAAAATAATAATCAAACAATCTTTAAACTGTTCTCCTTTAAATTTTAACTATTTGCACTTGTGGCCCTATTGAACTGGATGTGCGATATTTACAGCCCTTTCGGGTAGGTAAATTTATTTCTTGGTTGTTATACATTAAATATTAACAAAATAACACATAAATGATGAATTTGTTCTATTTGTTGCTGCTTCATGTTATGTCGTCTCCTAGTACTTTTCTTACAATAGTACATGTATTCAGTATGACAGCTTTCTGTGCTAACTGATATAGGTATTCTCCAATTCCCAGCTTTTCTAGCGATTGCGCAATTGATTTAGGCACTTCTCCTGTTGCTACCAGAACAATTGGAATCACAATCATCTTCTTTTGTTTCCATATCCGTTTGACTTCATCTGCTAAAGGTGCATACTTCTCGAGTTTTTCGATTCTTTTACGTTCTAAGTTGTTGGCGAGTGGAATCGTAACATCATCAGGTACGTCGTCTCGGACTCCTTATCTGAGAGTGTTATGTCGGGGATCTTAATGGTAATCTTAATGGGGATCAGTTTGGCTGTAGAGCTTGAAGTTTTCGGTTTCTATTAGTCTCTTAGTTTCGTATTTGAAATATTGCATTTTTTCACTGATATGTTTATAGTTGTAGATAATTTCTTGGTGGACTATTTTGGCTACGTTATTGTGCTTTTTGATGTATTCTCTAGGTGCTAAAACCGTGCATCCCCCTATGATGTGTTCTATGGTTTCTGATATTGTCATAAACGGAATTATTTCGAATTGAATAATTTTATAATTCCTCAATTTGCTTTCCGTTTAGTGCAAATGTTTCCAAGGTTACACTCGTCTGAGCAGCAGCTGCCTACGCTATCAGACCATCCTAAGCGGCTACCCACGCGACTAGATCACCTGCAAGAAGCATCGCATGCCAACCACGAGTTATATGATAATGTATGCATCTCATTGGAAGTAATTTATTCATTTGTACAGTACGCATTGAAATATTCATCTCATTATCCGTAATATATTTATTTATACAATAAGGCTTCCGCAATGTTTATGAGGATACAGTATATAAACAGCCTGGTTCAAGCCAAATATTCAGTCATGAAAATGATTCCAACACGACAACATCTTGAAGCAAGCTGGTGAGTAAATTTATATTTATTTATCGAAGGGACTAGATACTGGTGTCCAGGTGCACTGATTACCTGTCTCCTCTCTGCTTAGTTTAGGGGTGTGGTCTGTGTTTACTTCCTAATTCTATCTCTGACTACGACCCTTTCATGTCTGAATATTAGGCTTGAAGCAAGCTGTTAATATAGTGTATCCTCATGAATATTGCGGAAGCCTTATTGTATAAATGAATATATTACAGATAATTAGATGAATATATAAATGCATAATAAGATGCAAATATAAATGCATACTGAATAAATAAATAAATTACTTCTAATGAGATGCATACATTATCATATAACTGGTGGTTTGCATGCGATGTTTCTTGCAGATGGTCTAGTCGCGTGGGTAGGAAGCTGCTGCTTAGACGAGTGTAACTTAGGTAACATTTGTACTAAACGAAAAGCAAGTTGAGGAATTATAAAATTATTCAATTCGAAATAATTCCGTTTGTGACAATATTCTGTCACACACCCTACACTTGTCATCGTGTAGTTCTAGTTCTCTTTTAATGTATCTCCTATAGGCTATATATCTCCTTATTGCTTATCACATTGTCTTGAATGACAAACATGGACGTTTCCGTTTCTATTGTAAGATTTCGGTGTTTAGTCATGCTTGTGATGTACCAGTGTCTACGTGCTCCTACTGCAGGAGGGCAGGGTAACCTCCGTGCAAATGTATTCTGCTTCCAAATTTCTTTTGTTTCTTCTACCTTGGTTACTTTTGCTAATGGGTAGTACTCTTCATCCGCCAGTCGTAAGGGCATCAGTGTCTTGTCTGCTCATTGATCCAGGCCCTCTCTAAAAAATACTTCCTGAGGTTGTGGATTTGCTGGTAATGCCTGTTCTTCATGTCAGGAAACCATCTGCCTCCTTCGTTTTGCGGTAAGAGATACCTTTCAATGCTGCTTCTGTATAATGTTCTCGTTGTTTAGTGCAAGTTCTGTATCTGTCCACTTGACAATTCCAAAGCTGTAAGTTGGAATTGACGCAGCATACCTGTTGATTGGCTTTTGTTTCTCGCAGCCAATGCTGTTTTTATTATCGCCTTCATTCGTCCTTTGAATTTGTTTAGTACTTCTACTTTCGACGTTGCGTTATCCATCCCTCTTGCTTGCTGGAAACCAAGATATCTGTACCAGTATTCTTGCTCCATGGCTTCTACTCTCCCTTGTACTCTCAATACATAGAAATTTTCCAGTCTGACCTATTACTTGTTTTCTATTCCGACTATCTTGCATTTGTCCAGTCCGAACTGCATTCCAATATCAGTGCTGATTCTTCCCGTTTCACACTTTCAGGTGTAATGGTGTTCCCGCGTATAATTTCAAATCGCCCATGTATAACAAGTAACTCATTCTAGCGGTAGCATCGTTCAGTGTATATGTTTATTGCGTTCAGCATTGATGTCAGGGGTTTTATCGCCAAACAAAACTATAGGAGACTCAATGAGTCGCCTTGAAAGATCCCTCTACGTATGATTGTCTTTCCAGCATCTACGGTTGCTATTTCTCGATTTAACTCGAGGTTAGTAGACCACTTCAACATGGCTTACTTTAGAAATTCATTGATATATTTCTTGTAGTTCGCCTTGTTCTTTTGGCCTCTTCCGCTTTGATGGAGTCAAGAATTAATTGTTCTTTGCAACTTCTAGAACCTGTCGATATCCTTTCTATTCCCTGTCCAGTAGCT